>CM069860.1:10989134-11206634 GCA_036172795.1 Pelodytes ibericus | reverse complement strand
GTCGAGTCACACTTGAATTTGGTCTCCTGCAAGGAACCATTTAAAAATGATATGTGTCTGGTTAACAAAGGGGGGGGGGGGGGGGCAGTTACCATGGGAACTGATGCAATGTCCCTGCAGATTGCTTCGCTTTTAGAACTGTGCCTCAGAAATGGACTCGTATAGATAAATCCCCAATATGCTTGCTGGAAATGTTGCATGCAAGTATGTATTTGCATTTTTGTGTGACAAGGGCCATTTCAACGGCATGAATAAGTTACCTTGTTATGCACCCCCACAGATGCCATTTCTAGCATGAATGAAAACACACAGACACACACACAGATACACACAGACACACACACAGATACACACACACACAGACACACACGCAGAGATACACACACAGATACACACACACAGATACACACACACACAGACACACACACACACACACTCACACACACAGAGATACAGACACACACACAGATACACACACACAGACACACACACAGACACACACACGCAGACATACACACACAGATACACACACACACAGACAGATACACACACACAGACACACACACACAGAGATACACACACACACACAGACACACACACAGATACACACACACAGACACACACACGCAGACATACACACACAGATACACACACACACAGATACACACACACACAGACAAATACACACACACAGACACACACAAAAGCCTTGAAAGAAATGGAAGAAGTGAGATTTAATAGAATTTCCTTGTGGGAATGCTTGCCAGTATTTTGATACACACCGACACACATACAGTTATACACACACAGACACACACACAGATACACACAGTTCAGAGTGATGTGGATGCTGCATGCTGCCTGAGGAGACCTGGCCAGTTCTGTCCCTTTCCGTGTCCCGGGAGCTTCCTTCTCATTGATCCACCTGTGCTGACCTCCAGAACGCAACGATCCCTAACATACTTACACACTACCGTTCAAAAGTTTGGGGTCACTTACAAATGTCCTTGTTTTTGAAAATAAAGCAGATTTGGATCAGACATATAAATTTAGAGACGGTTAGAGCTGTAAATGACTATTGTATCTGAAAACAGCTGATATATATAAATATTACACCGCTGGAAACTGTTGTGATTACGAAAGAAACCAATAAAATTGTCCTTCTTCAGAACATAAATCAGTTTTTGTAACCATGTGTACGTCTTGAGTGTATTCCCTATTCATTTCGCAGCTCCTCTGATGTATGTTGTCATGGAAGAAAAGGAGATTTCTAACGGACCCCAAACGTTTTGAACGGTAGTGTTTACTGATTTCTATCATGTGGCTCCAAGGCGTCCATGTTTAAAATGGAGGCAAATGGTGGTTGTTGTTGACCGGATTTGCATATGCCTATCCAGAATCCCTTGCAGTGGCGGTAGCATTGTGAATGTGCGATTACTGTGGGCCTTCTGGCTTGTTTGGTGTGTAGATGTGTGTTTTATAACGCCTCTGCTACCCACTGAATTTCAGGTGGAGGGTTTTTTCCATCACCTTTACCCCAGACTTTTACCCTTCTGGGTTTTAACAATCGGCGTGCTGGCATGCGTCCGGAGTTTGCCACAGACACCATGTAATGGCGTGGCCCGTCGGCTCACTTAATCCACAAGCCACGTGGAACACACATGCCGTGTCGCGTGGCTTGGCTGTGTGGGGCCACTGGGAGGTCAAAACGTGTAATCTCCAGGTGAGTCCTAGTTTAAACTGGTTCTAAAACCAAGCCTGGGTCTTCCAATCTCAATATGCAATATTCCTGTAGAAAAACTGAAAAAAATAAGCTGGCAACCTTGGAGTTAACCACCTTTAACTCTGCCCGCTTTCCATGCACCCGTGGGGGGCCGGGGGTTTAAAATCGGCGGTGGCAATAGAACCCTTTGCTCTTAGGAGGGGCTGGTGGAGGGATTTGCAGGCTGAGTTTCTGTCTGTCAGCACTTAGACCCATGCATAAGTATTCTGGTCAGGCACACAGCAGTTGACAGCAGACTGCAAGAACACAAACAGATTGAACCAGAAGAAGAGGGAGAATTCAGAAATCCGCTATGGCTCGTAGCTTGTTATTTACTAAAATGAAATGTCCTCTACCGCTGCCCCCATGAAACACAATCCAACTGAAATAATGGGGGGAGGGGGGACCCGTCCCACCCTTTTACATAGAAAAATAAGCCTAATTATTGATCCTGCGCAGTTAATGCTCCATATCATAATTACTTACAAATCAGATTTATTTTAA
Source organism: Pelodytes ibericus (assembly GCA_036172795.1). NCBI lineage: Eukaryota > Metazoa > Chordata > Amphibia > Anura > Pelodytidae > Pelodytes > Pelodytes ibericus. Next base: position 11,204,368 of record CM069860.1, on the reverse strand, counting down.
TTTTATTTTGCATTTATTTTAAAAGTCAGATCTAAGGTGGGGTTGGTGGGGGATCGAGCAATAAACTGATATCGGAGCTCTTTGGCTGCTGTGCTGGATTGTCACATTATATGCCGAGACGGCAGTTTCCCTTAATTCTTTTGAACGCCGGCCAAGGCAGACGCAGTCCTCTGTTTCCTCTCGGTGGCGTGTACTGCCCTTGAATCATATAATGTTGCTTTCGTTTGTGGTTTGGATAAACGTTAGTTCAATTTCCCTTGCCCAAGTTACCCGCAGCACACTTGCTAATTCATAGTCATGTAAGCGGTTTGTGTATTGCAAAGGGGGGGGGGGGGGGGGAATAAAATGATTATAAGATAATTTGCAGCCTTAATTGGAGACGTTAAGTAACCTTAATCATTAAGTAAGTGCTAATAATTAAGGGACAGGAATGAACAAAGTTCTGGAATCTCAGACAATTTGCAGGATAAGGTCTAGTGACACTGGAAGTACTGCCTCGTGATCAGCCATCAGTGCACGCACCACGTGCCAAGAAATCAAGATGGCGGCCTTTTGGTGTAGCCCTTGTGCTGTTTCTCTCTTTCACAAGCCCTTGGTATCCGCTGCACATTGGCATGGAGATATTTTTTCTGCCCATTTGGTTTTTGGAGATGGTATCAGAGCTTAATGCATAAGGTGGCAGGGCTGACATTTTTAGGCTGATCTTCTTGTGGAGCCACATTTTCCAGCAAAAAATTGTCCACAGACTTACCATTGGCAGGAAGCCATATTTTTTACCGGCCTGCTATGGGTAGCTGGGGTTTCAGGTACAATTTTCGCGAGTTACCTGGCTGTTAGTTGGTTGGTGCATCGCATTGCAATCGGAGAGATTGAGATATTATATGGTGAGGTCAAATGTTTACACAGCACATCGATGGCGGACCATCTGGGGTAGGGTTGCCACCTTTTCTTTAGAAAAACACCAGCTTTGGTACTGTCTCCATAGACTTAACATTGGCCTGATGCCAATTTTTTACCGGCCTGCCGGTAAAATACTGGCCGGGTGGCAACCCTGCCCTGGTGGCCAACTCCACAAGACGAGCAGCCTACGTGAAGTCTTTAAGTTTCCTCTAGAGTTAAAGATTGAGTTATCATGTAAGGATGGGAAGTAGTCTTGGTTAAGAAAGAGAACTTTAAATGGCTATGTCTGTGTTTTACTTTGGAGTGGACATCTACACTGCCTCAAGAAGAGCCCTCTGTGCTTGGAGAGTGGACGATCACCTGTCTATTCCACAGTATCCAGGCCAAACCTGGATTGAATTGGTCAAAGTATCTTCACCAAAGAACGCCTGCACTGAATGGACATCAAGCCCACAGGAGCTCTGTGTCCAACAGCGATGGTCCTGCCAGCGATAACAGTCCTCTCCTATTAAAGCCGTTGAGGCCATTGGTTCTCATATAAAGCACTATTGGGCTGTGGTGCTTTAATTAGAGTAGACCGCACACCGCAAGCTCCCATAAAAATAGACATCATCACAGAATCAAAAAGGGAAGTCAATAATAAACACCTAACAAAAACAACAAAAAGATGAATAAAAAAAGTTTTTAAAACTAAGAGAAAAAAAAAGGAACAGTATTTTGGTTCCTGCTTTTAAAGGTCAACTGTAGGGATAAAAAACTAACTTGTGTTTAATTAAAATATTAAATAAAATGTAGATGGTGTGTATACAGACGCTATAATGCTAAAATACAAAAAAAAAGCACCTTATTGAGCACTCCTTGCTTCATATAGCTCTATTACAGGGCAGACATATTGCACAGAATCTTGAGTCAGATCTGCGTTAACCTTCATGCCGATGAATGAAGATCTGCCCCAAGATTCGAAACAATATGTCTGCCCCCTGTTAGTGGTATTTGAAGCAAATAGGGCTGAATAAAGTACATTATTTGTATTCTTTCATTAAAACATTTCTATGTAAAATGCCTACACTTGATGCCATCTTTCAACACAAGTTAATTTGTTGGTACAGATGCCCTTTGAGGACAGATAGAGTCTTGGACAATGTGGCGCATGAGCTGTGATGCCAGAGGTGGTCTGTCTCTACTTTACACACCAAGGAAGTGTCATACATGCACATTTTGTGTAGATCACATGACCCCTGAGCTGCTGCTCCTACCCTTCTTTAACTCAGGCAGAAAAAAAAAGACAGATAATTTTCAACAGGTGCAAGCATCACAGAAGTACTATTCGTACAGCGTCTGCCCTCGTCATGTCCAAGTCACAAGTCTTAATATTCTGCCTGACTTAGAAAGTCTGCAGGTCCTCTGCCGCGGGGGCCTGGAGACAGATAAAGTGACACCAAGGTCTCCACCCTAATTAAAAATAATACGATGACATCTTCACTCTCAAAAAAAAAAAAGTGTTCTTGTCAAATTACAAAGGCTGGCCTGCTGCTTCGTCCTCTTCTTACAAGTCTCACCTTTTGGGGTCAGGGGAGCAATTCAATTCCGTGAACCCTATGTCATTCTCAAGAGTGACGCTGATTAAGAACTGAAGGCCACTATGTATTTGACGTTGGACATCAGGGATAGGCAAAGTGTCTGGATGAGGGCACTAGAGTCCGTGGTAAGGGTTATAAAGGTCCATACAACATCATCGCAGTGTCTGTCACTACTGGCAGGCCGGTACAAAAATTGGCATCAGGCCAATGTTAAGTCTATGGAGACAGTACCAAGGCCGGTATTTTTTTGAAGAAAAGGTGGCAACCCTAGCTGGTGCCTACTTGTAGGTCTGGTTGTCCTACAAGCTAGGTCTTGTGAGTACCCCAGCTAGGGTTGCCACCTGGCCAGTATTTTACAGGCAGGCCGGTAAAAAATTGGCTTGAGGCCAATGCTAAGTCTAGTAGAAGTAGCATGGCCGATATATTTTTATTTTTATTTTTAAAAGGTGGCAACCCTAACCCCACCCCTTGAGTACCCCACACACATCCTTATGGAACTTTGTCGATTGAGGATCCATCCAGGAGAAGCTAGTAAGTGTCCTTTGGTTTCATATCAGAGCTATTAAAGGGACTGTATCACCTGAATATTATTTTTTTACCGTGAATGAAGAGCACCACAGATGATAAAAAATGATCTATACATTGTATTAACAAAACTGCCTAAATTTGGAGAAAAATATGTTCTAACTGTGTCTATGGAGTCTCCTGGTTATGACATCACCTGTGGCACGGTATGCAGATGAACTGCTTTTCAATGGGAAATGTGTCATTTGCATACCGTGCCACAGGCGATGTCATAACCAGGAGACTCCATAGACCCATTTAAACTCCGGCCACGTGGGGCATCTCCGTGCACCTCTTTGTGAGCCCCCTGATTGGTTGTTCCCCCCCCCCCCCCTTTTTTTTTTTTAATGATTTCTACAAACATCCCTGGGGGGGTGGAGAAGAAAGCCTCGCACAAGGTAAGATTTAAAAAAAAAAAAAAATCGCCAAAAAACCCCCCAAAACGTCACAAATAAACATAATAATCAATGCACGTATGTTTGCCGGCAGGGTCCTGGATACGGTAACGCTGTGTAGATGACTTTAAGCGTAACAGCGTCTCCATCGGGCGCCAGTACGCCCTCCCGCTGATAAGCTAACATTCCCCCTCTTCCTAGAAGAGAATTAAAGCGTATAGATAGAGCAGAGTCTATGGCGCAGCCTCGGGTTACCATGGTGATGCTATTCACTGCATTGTAGCTCCGGAGAGAGAGAGAGAGAGAGAGAGAGAGAGAGATCGCCTGTGTTTCTCTCCGGGGCACAGAGATAAACAGCAGAGACACACTGGCTGCTGATTGGCATAGGTGATTTCAGGATAAGCGAACACAGGAAAACGAGAGAGAGACTGTTATACCAAGTGTGTGTGTGTCTGCGCTGGCAGCCTCCCTCCCCTACACATTGAGTAAGGGTGCGGTGGGAGTCTGTGCGCAGCCTCACAGGGTGTGTGCATGAAAGTATAGGCATCCAGAATGCAAATCACACCACTAACCCCCCCCCCCCCCACCCCCAGTATAGTAAATACCATCCATGCACAGATGCTGTTGAATTTGATTTACACACCAAGGGGGGGTTTCAGGGGTTCCCTGCGTGAATTCCCCTTCTCCATACCCCCTATTGATCAGGTTGGACATTTACTGGGGTCTATATTTAATTTTCAATCTTCAAAACGGTCCCTTCTCAGCTAGACATCCTAGGTGACCCCTAACGATGTGTGTGTGTGTGGGGGGGGGGGGGGTTCCTAAGTGGCCGCTCAGTTTGATTTCATTGCAGCACCACCCCTATGTAGATGTATACTGGAGCTCCTTCCCTTTGTCTATGCTGAGGATTGGAAGAAACCAAACAGTCCAGTACCCCGGACAGTAAAAAGGGGTCTGTTTATAACAAAAGAAGACACATATCACATAGGGGGTCACAACCTTCAAATTGTTCCAAGTCCCCCTCCCGTTTTTTTTTTTAACTCTTTCATCGCTTGCCTACACCCCTTAACAAATATATACGGCATTGTACCTCTGCATCTCTCCTATCTATATATTAAAAATAAAGATGTTTTTAGCTCTCTCTATCTCGGAGCCTCTCTCATCCTAATCTTGGACCCCACCCAAAAATAAGGACCTGAAAATTTTACTTTTGAGAGGAAAGACAAGAAAAAGAAGGTGAAAACGATATTCCAGACCGCATTGAGTCCGCCTCCCCAGACATTTTTTTTCGGAATGAAGCAGATGATGATGATGATGATGAAGAAGGCTGGGAAAATAGACTAAAACCGATACTCCGCAGACGCTGGAACCATTTCTGAAATTCATGTACCGTCATTACCATAAATTACTGCCGATCCTTGAAATGCCCAGATGTTCTCCCCGATACGGCTGGGCTCAATGCTAGAAAACTCCGTAGAATAATAAATATAATAAGGAGCTTTATTGTCGGAAGCTGACGCTCTATCCTCACTACCTAAAAAAACTGCAAAGAAATTGTAATGGATTTTTTGTTGTTGCTGTTGCTATAGCAAGAGTACTGCGTACATTTCTAAGCCCCTCCCTATTGGAATGTCTCTGGATTTAGAAGCCCCGAAATTATTTTCATTGTCAAACCACAGGAGATCTGTATATTGTTTTAAAGTAAAAAAAAAATAAAAATAAAGTCAGGGTCCAGTATCACTGTCAACACACAAATACATAATGTTCACTGAAAAAAAATAAAGTCAGTTTATTAGCACATACTGAAAATCAAACATTTTCAATATTAAGTTTGACTGTAGGGTTGGCACCCAGCCAGTATTTAAAAAAAAAAAGTATTTTATATGAAGGAAAAGGTGGTAATCATTTTAAACCAGCATTTGATGATGAAGGATGAGGATATTGATATAATTGGCAGTCGTACATAAAAATGTAACAAAGACACAAATATTTTACTAGGTTTTTAAAAAAAAAAAACAACAAAAAATGAATCCAGCCGGTTGGTGATGGTGAACACAGACCTTTAGGCCATACTGTATATTAAACTGCGTATAACTTGCTCCCCTTTCCTTCAATTGGCCCCAAACCCAATACTGGCCCTTTTCCTAATTTATTTATTGCTATATGATGTTCAGTACGTGGTCTGTTCTCTCAACTAAATGGATTGCAGCTTCCGATCTTTGGCAGCTAGATCTCAGGTCCAATCGCGGGTAATTAACCCGTCAGGTGCTAGGGACAAGGCATGTTCCTCAATCTGCAGCAGCCATTGTGTTCTGCCAAATATCGGTAAACAACAGCGAAAGCCAGGCGTAATTATTGCAAACACCCCCCCCCCCCCTCCCCTCCCAGAATTGATCACAATCAAACAGAAATGTATAGGTGCAATTAATAAAATAACTCCTCTTTATTAGATCTCCAGCTGGAGATGATCTGCAACTCTCCTGAAACTTGGCATTGACTTGTATATAAAACAAGAAGAGCGGAGCACAAACCGGCTTAATGTATCCTTATAAAACACAATTGTGTGTCTGTCACGTATTTTGCTGAAATGCTGCACAGTACAGCCAAGGATCTAGCCACTCAACACTATATTGGCAGAGTGAACCCAAGTGACAGTGGTATATTAAGGTTTTGGGCTACCCTAGGCCTGATTAAACATATACACCCCACCTCCGGTGTCATGGGTTGCACCCCCTTCCTTACATAACCTTTCCACAGCTCCAATTACCCCCATATCTCTCTCCATTACACAATATTGGCCCCTGGTGATCTAGTCAGAGCAGCACGGATGTCTGCGCAGGTGGTGCATGTCAGGAAGGTGAGGATATGCCACCCATGGTAGCGCTGGCTCTGCTCCTGCCCTGGGCCTAGTTGGCCTAGACAGAAATACAATACAAAACGGCCAAGAGACGAGAATCTATTGAGTGAAAGCCCAGGTAGGACCAGTTGGCGGAAACTGGTCTTCCACTTACTAGTGTAGCATGTCATTGATATAAGTTTTACCAATTGCTTGCTACGCTAGTAAATGACAATAATCATTAATACGCTTATACTTACCTGTCACCGCAGCTGATCCGGAGGGGGCGTGAGGTGGTGTGTGTCCCTCGCGCAGGCGCACTTCTGCCAAAGGTACGGCTGATTGACAGCCGTAACTGTGCGCGCATGCGCTGTGGTGCGCAATGAGCGAATTCTACTGCGCCTGTGCAGTAGAATTTGCCAGAGAAATTTGATAGAACACCAGCCCTCTGGCAAAGTTTTCTGTGTGCTTTAATAAATACTACTGTATGTAGCATATATTATATTTAAAGGGCACCTGTCAGGCAGAACATGACAATGAACTATTCACGTAATAATTAACTGATGAAGGAGTATATTAATGTGGGATGTCCCTTTAATTCGAATTCTCCAGGTTCCTGTTGAGCTAACTCCACATTAGTAAAATAATCAGGCCGGCAATCCAATTGCTGATACCGTGAAAAATACAGGGATTTAATTATGACGCAAAGCAATTATCAAATAAAGTGTAAATAAAAAAATAAAAAAATGTATTACTTTTACGCCGTACTCCAAGTCCCTCAACTTTACAAAAAATAAAATAAAAATAAAATAAAAGTAATATACAGGATGAATAAACAGAACAATCAAATGACCTACTAAAAAAACTAAAAGTAATATACAGGATAAATAAACAGAACAATCAAATGACCTACTAAAAAAACTAAAACTAAAAGTAATATACAGGATGAATAAACAGAACAATCAAATGACCTCAAATGTTCTCAACTCATAATGGATCCAGCAGATCCATGGGAAGTCTAACTAAACGTTACAAATGTTTGTTGCGGTCATATCAAATAGCTATGGAATTTAACCCCTTCGTGACGCATGGTGCTTGCGTCCCAAACGACGCAAGCACCAAAACGTCAGGATTGGTTCCTGGCCACCGGTAGCCAGGAACACTCTCGCAGAGACCCGATCAGGGTCTTAACAGACCCTGTGGGTCCCTGAAAAAAAAACGCGAGACCTCCGGACATCACGTGTGACGTCACGGAGGCGTGCCCGAACGCGGAAGTACGGCACAGCGCGATTTGGAGAAATGTAGCTGGTGCTCGCTTTGAGCACCGGCTACATTTTCCCTGTCAGACTGAGGCCACTCAAAGTGGCCTCAGATGACAGGTGGGATCCCGCTGCAAGTGCCTGCAGCGGGATCCGAAAACAGCTCATCGCGGGGAGCCGCGATGAGCTGTTTAATACAGGACATACTATGCCGTCCTAACGACTTTAAGGCACTTAAAGTCAGGACGGCATAGTACGTCCTAACGTCGGGAAGGGATTAATAAAAGAGGGCCGTAACGCTGGGAGCAACAAAGTCGCCAAGGTCACTGAATGACCTTGGACCAGGCTGGCGGGAGGTCAAACGATATGGGGCAATTTCCTGAATCGACTTTCAACCTCGGAGCCAAGAAGAGAAAAAAAAACCCAAAACATATTCTAAAACTTTTTGTGAGCGATTGAAATTACAGCCAGGTATGGCAGACACTGTAGCTTCTGTGGGCCTTGGATGGTCTGGGTAACCGATAAATGGGAAATTTGGGGTTCCATGTTGACAAATGCTAAGAGATACCGGAAAAAAGAATAATAGTAACCAAGACGTCCCTAAAGAACGTGTTTCTCATGAGCTTTCCCCTAATCAAAGCGTCGCTAGGGAAATTTAATTATAGGATAACAGATTCTGTAAACAGAAAAAATCAAACACAAACTAGGAAGGCGAGAGGGAGGCCAGGGGGGGGGGGGGGGGGCGGGGGAGGACACGGGGTAAGCGGCGGCTTCTTGTCTTACATGATGTCATCATACTCAACAAACGGTATCACTGTCCGCATGTAACACAAACACAAAGCGGAGATTCTCCCATCACATGAGGACACTACACGTGAACACAGAGAGACGGAAAGAGACGTGGCTCTCCAGTGGCTTCTTACCAGCTCACAGTCACCCGGCACAATGGGTTCTTTTACAGCTGCCAGTAGGTGAAAAAAAAAAAAAATCTGCATGCGCTTAATCGTAATTAGATCGTTTTGGCAGAGAGCCCCTGGCTGGCACTAACGAATTACTCACCTCTATTGACGGGCGGATAACAGAGCCACAGAGGAATCCCAGATAGAAAGCAGACTGTACGCAGCGCTGTACTAGACAGCCGGGAGGACAGGGCAGGAAGCTTCTTGCAAGGGAATCCCTGGCATGTGGCGGGCAGTATCCAAGCTCGGGCAATTTTTTTTGAGTGAGTACTTTTAAGTAAAACGGCTTTCGATGCAGATGGAAGAAGCAAGCAGAGGGCTAGTCCGGAAACATGCTCACATGTCCCCCCCTCCAGAGGTGGGAGCTGTAGGATGGGCATGTCTTTAGGCTGTCTCCAAGGTGGCATTGCTTTCTTGCGCAGGGTATAGACCAATGCTGATATCCAGCAACATGCTGGAAAAAAACAACCCAAAATGTGTGCCCCCCCCCCTGAAGAGCTGAAGTCATTACTTTTGTAAGAAGCAACCATGTCAACAAGGATTGCCAGAATCCATCTGCTGGTCTACACATGGACCTTCCTTTATCAATGAAGTGGTGAATTCAGATTATCGCACTGGGGATATGAAGACCAAACCCGACTCATTAAACTTTTAGGCTGTAAAGGAATTCAAGAAGGTCTGGGATGTGTACAGGGATGACCCGAATCATAAATAGATCTGAACGACCGTTACGAGCAGTCTAACATAATAATTTACGTTGAATGACACACCAAAGTCCAAGTTCAACCCTACTCCCTGTCATAACTGCTTTTGGTCCAAAAGAAGGCAGGTGTGAGTAGTCTTAAAGCAGCCAGCCTTTGCTTTCTTGTATTACATAAACCGAAAGTCTATAAACCGACTCTCTTTCGGTTTATAGACTTTCGTTTATGGAATGCATGTAATGCTATGAACGAATGAACGAATGGTTAATAAACGAAAATAATTCGTCCATTCGTGCTATTGGCTTTCTATAAACCGAAATAGAGTCGGTTTATAGAATAGCAATAGCATTACATGCATTCCATAAACCGAAAGTCGTTCATTATGTCGGTTTATGGAATGTATGTAATGCTATTGGTATTCTATAAACCGACTCTATTTCGGTTTATAGAATGCCAATAGCACGAATGGACGAATGGACAAATGATTTTCGTTTAATAACCATTCCTTCATTCGACTTTTGTTAGTTTAGCATTTTCGTTATTTGTTTTTCGGACGAATGAATGCACATGTCTACTATATATAAGCTGGAGTCACCGCACATCACATGAGCTATTCTTAGTGTAGGGAGAGGATGCTGCAGCTGTGAGGGACAGATTTAAAAAAATTCTGGTGTTGACTCTGCAAACTACAGCGATTATTCAAACTACAGCGATTATTCAAATGACAGTGATTATTTTAGTGGGTGCTATACTACATATTTGTAGCCTGCCCTGAGCCCAGTGCCACAGAGAGTGCAGTGCACTTGCAACTGCATGTGTGCCAGGCACATGACTTTAATCCTGTTCTGTTAGCTCAGTGGGCAACATCTAGGCATTTTTAAATACTGCAATTTGTTGGTGTTAAATATGACATTTGCGTCCTGCACTTCATATCAGAGAGTCAAATAGAACTGTCAAATACTGTGCTTACAGCGCACTTTGAAAAATTCTAATAGTTTTGGGTGGTAAATAGTACATTTGAGTCTTGTGGTGCACTTCATATCTGAGAGTCAAATAGAACAGTCCAATACTGTGCTTACAGTGCACTTTGAAAAATTCTAGCTACCTCCTCCTCCTCCAGCGCTGCTTCCAACTACACCGCCACGGTCACCGCCTCCTCAACCTATGGGTCACTTAGTATAAACTGAAAGAGAATACCCTGCACTCCAACCCTCTCTCAAATGGATAATTCTGTTGATCCTCCTGGCAGCCATGCTTTAGATTTATGTTCTTCCAAAGCTAAAATCAAAGATTCCATCTAGTGCTATTTTATGGCTCAGCTGTATTTGTCATTTTTATGTATTTTATGTTATTTTAAGTTATTTCCCTATCCACATTTGCTTGCAGGGCACTTGTCCTACTCTTACCCACATTTTACTTCATTTTGCAGCCCTCTAGCCCTTTCCAGGACTTTTTAAGAGGCATTTTAGTGGCCAAAAGTTCATGTCCCCGTTGACTTCAATGGGGTTCGGGTTCAAGTTCGAGCACGGACCCGGACATTTTTTCGAAGTTCGGCGGAACCTGCCGAGCCCGAACATCCAGGTGTCCGCTCAACTCTAATCATGACCACTATGCAGTGGTCCTGGGTTTTTGTACCAAGAGCCAACAGATACTTAGGAAAGTGCAGACCACATCCAATGCTGCAGCCCTTCAGGATCTCCTCGTACAAACACAAAAGACAAGCAGTAGGACATATTATTGGTGGTTTTTGAAAGATCTGCCCATGTTACCTCTGCTCATGAGATAATAAAAACCATCCAGCTCGCACAGTTGAGATTGCTTTGAGCTCGTGGGGTTGGGAAAACTCTAACTTATCACACCCAAGGCATCCATATTTACTGCTCATCCAGAACTGACTCCTTCCACTGACTTCTTGCAGTCCTGGGTGTCACAATTGTATGGCGATTCTACGATTTCTTCAATAACCATTTTCGACCCAAGAATTGCTACATCTTGCTACATACATAGAAATGTGGCTGGACGACCAACTGGCTGACCAGTCCTTACTGTGCTGATAGGAAGGGGTGGTCTACATTGCAATTTATTTATCTTTTATGGGTGCAGTGCCACTGGGCAGAGGAGAAGTAACCCTAAATCTTGAGGTCACGAAGTCAGATTTTTTTAACACCTTTCCTTAATATCAAGGGCCCCACTAGTGTTGCAGTTATTGAATCAGTAGAAGCTTTAACGATCCCTAAGTAGGAAATGACTGCAGCATTTGTCCATGTTTTGTAGATTGGGAAAAATTCCAAGGCCTTTAATATAAACAAAACATTGGCAGAAATCACCGTGAGGGCTGTGGGTTTGGGAAGACCCTGGCCACTGAGCCACAGCGCTACCGCAAACCACCGGACCGCAGGACAGATGTTGGCTCGAGCAGAACATTGGGAAGGTCTTGTTTTAGCTCCCACATCATGAAGCATTCGCAGGGAGGGGAGAAGCCTACATTATGCCAATAAAGAGATCACCAACCTAAGGGCCTCCTAACACTGAGCCTAACTCTACTGACGGGGACATTACCTTTATCCCGGAAATTTAGTGCAATTTCATCAGCCCACCCATTATCATCAGAGATAGTCACAGATAGACAGACAGATATACTGACAGATAAGGTGCAGAGATTGATAGACAGATATACTGACAGATAAGGTACAGAGATTGATAGACAGATATACTGACAGATAAGGTACAGAGATTGATAGACAGATATACTGACAGATAAGGTACAGAGATTGATAGACAGATATACTGACAGATAAGGTACAGAGACTGATAGACAGATATACTGACAGATAAGGTACAGAGACTGATAGACAGATAAACTGACAGATAAGGTACAGAGATTGATAGACAGATATACTGACAGATAAGGTACAGAGACTGATAGACAGATATACTGACAGATAAGGTACAGAGACTGATAGACAGATATACTGACAGATAAGGTACAGAGATTGATAGACAGATATACTGACAGATAAGGTACAGAGATTGATAGACAGATATACTGACAGATAAGGTACAGAGACTGATAGACAGATATACTGACAGATAAGGTACAGAGACTGATAGACAGATAAACTGACAGATAAGGTACAGAGACTGATAGACAGATATACTGACAGATAAGGTACAGAGATTGATAGACAGATATACTGACAGATAAGGTACAGAGACTGATAGACAGATATACTGACAGATAAGGTACAGAGACTGATAGACAGATATACTGACAGATATTGTACAGAGATTGATAGACAGATATACTGACAGATAAGGTACAGAGACTGATAGACAGATATACTGACAGATAAGGTACAGAGATTGATAGACAGATATACTGACAGATAAGGTACAGAGACTGATAGACAGATATACTGACAGATAAGGTACAGAGACTGATAGACAGATATACTGACAGATATTGTACAGAGATTGATAGACAGATATACTGACAGATAAGGTACAGAGACTGATAGACAGATATACTGACAGATAAGGTACAGAGATTGATAGACAGATATACTGACAGATTAGGTACAGAGACTGATAGACAGATATACTGACAGATAAGATACAGAAACTGATAGACAGATATACTGACAGATAAGGTACAGAGATTGATAGACAGATATACTGACAGATAAGGTACAGAGATTGATAGACAGATATACTGACAGATAAGATGCAGAGACTGATAGACAGATATACTGACAGATAAGGTACAGAGATTGATAGACAGATATACTGACAGATAAGGTACAGAGATTGATAGACAGATATACTGACAGATAAGATGCAGAGACTGATAGACAGATATACTGACAGATAAGCTACAGAGATTGATAGACAGATATACTGACAGATAAGGTACAGAGATTGATAGACAGATATACTGACAGATAAGATGCAGAGACTGATAGACAGATATACTGACAGATAAGGTACAGAGATTGATAGACAGATATACTGACAGATAAGGTGCAGAGACTGATAGACAGATATACTGACAGATAAGGTGCAGAGACTGATAGACAGATATACTGACAGATAAGGTACAGAGACTGATAGACAGATATACTGACAGATAAGGTGCAGAGATTGATATACAGATATACTGACAGATAAGGTGCAGAGACTGATAGACAGATATACTGACAGATAAGGTACAGAGATTGATAGACAGATATACTGACAGATAAGGTGCAGAGATTGATAGACAGATATACTGACAGATAAGGTGCAGAGACTGATAGACAGATATACTGACAGATAAAGGTACAGAGATTGATGGACAGATATACTGACAGATAAGGTACAGAGATTGGTAGACAAATATACTGACAGATAAGGTACAGAGATTAAGAGACAGATATACTGACAGATAAGGTACAGAGATTGATAAACAGATATACTGACAGATAAGGTGCAGAGATTGATAAACAAATATACTGACAGATAGGTACAGAGATGGATAGACAGATATACTGACAGGTAAGGTACAGAGACTGATAGACAGATATACTGACAGATAAGGTACAGAGATGGATAGACAGATATACTGACAGGTAAGGTACAGAGACTGATAGACAGATATACTGACAGATAAGGTACAGAGACTGATAGACAGATATACTGACAGATAAGCTACAGAGATTGATAGACAGATATACTGACAGATAAGATACAGAGACTGATAGACAGATATACTGACAGATAAGGTACAGAGATTGATAGACAGATATACTGACAGATAAGATACAGAGACTGATAGACAGATATACTGACAGATAAGATACAGAGATTGATAGACAGATATACTGACAGATAAGGTACAGAGACTGATAGACAGATATATTGACAGATAAGGAGCAGAGATTGATAGACAGATATACTGACAGATAAGGTGCAGAGACTGATAGACAGATATACTGACAGATAAGGTGCAGAGATTGATAGACAGATATACTGACAGATAAGGTACAGAGATTGATAGACAGATATACTGACAGATAAGGTACAGAGACTGATAGACAGATATACTGACAGATAAGGTACAGAGACTGATAGACAGATATACTGGCAGATAAGGTGCAGAGATTGATAGACAGATATACTGACAGATAAGGTGCAGAGACTGATAGACAGATAAGGTACAGAGATTGATAGATATACTGACAGATAAGGTGCAGAGATTGATAGACAGATATACTGACAGATAAGATGCAGAGATTGATAGACAGATATACTGACAGATAAGGTACAGAGATTGATAAACAGATATACTGACAGATAAGGTGCAGAGACTGATAGACAGATATACTGACAGATAAGGTACAGAGATTGATAGACAGATATACTGACAGATAAGATACAGATTGATAGACAGATATACTGACAGATAAGGTGCAGAGATTGATATACTGACAGATAAGATACAGAGATTGATAGACAGATATACTGACAGATAAGGTACAGAGATTGATAGACAGATATACTGACAGATAAGGTACAGAGATTGATAGACAGATATACTGACAGATAAGGTACAGAGACTGATAGACAGATATACTGACAGATAAGGTGCAGAGATTGATAGACAGATAAGGTACAGAGACTGATAGACAGATATACTGACAGATAAGGTACAGAGATTGATAGATGGATATACTGACAGATAAGGTACAGAGATTGATAGATGGATATACTGACAGATAAGGTACAGAGATTGATAGACAGATATACTGACAGATAAGGTACAGAGATTGATAGACAGATATACTGACAGATAAGATACAGAGACTGATAGACAGATATACTGACAGATAAGATACAGAGACTGATAGACAGATATACTGACAGATAAGGTGCAGAGACTGATAGACAGATATACTGACAGATAAGGTACAGAGATTGATAGACAGATATACTGACAGATAAGGTACAGATACAGTGACAGAGGAAGCTGTGTGGTGCTGATCCCAGTATTGTGGAGCGCTGTTGTATCATCTGGTATCTGTACTGATAACTTGGACCATGCCGTGGGTTCTCCTGCCTCCTCTGTCTGTAGTTCGGACTGTTCTTTTCCCGCAGATGGCATTCCTCCAGTTGTATTTGTATGCGATTATTATTTATTAAAGGGTTAATTTAATAGCACCACACCTACTCCATCTGTGGGGCTAACGCGTCAGTGGGACAGATATACCAGGTGCACCTGGAAGATACATGGCAGCAACACCAAACACTTCCAATACCACTGCGCCCTCTACTGGCGAGTAAATGTCATTCCGAACTCTGAAATGGTACAAGGTAACTCAACCTAGAAAGGGACTGTATCATCTGAACATTGTGTGATGTCAAACAGGAGACTCCACAAATCTCACCGTGGAAGGCCCAGGCATCAAACATGTTCTACTTTCATTAGTCCCTGGTCTTATCTTATATCTAGGATAGCCTTATACCTATCCCACGCATGCTTAAACTCCTTCACTGTATTAACCTCTACCACTTCTACTGGAAGACTATTCCATACATCCACTACCCTCTCAGTAAAGTAATACTTTCATTAGTCTCTGGCCTTATCTTATATCTAGGATAGCCTTATACCTATCCCACGCATGCTTAAACTCCTTCACTGTATTAACCTCTACCACTTCTACTGGAAGACTATTACATACATCCACTACCCTCTCAGTAAAGTAATACTTTCATTAGTCCCTGTGCTTATCTTATATCTAGGATAGCCTTATACCTATCCCATGCATGCTTAAACTCCTTCACTGTATTAACCTCTACCACTTCTACTGGAAGACTATTCCATGCATCCACTACCCTCTCAGTAAAGTAATACTTTCATTAGTCCCTGTGCTTATCTTATATCTAGGATAGCCTTATACCTATTCCATGTATGCTTAAACTGCTTCACTGTATTAACCTCTACCACTTCTACTGGAAGACTATTCCATACATCCACTACCCTCTCAGTAAAGTTCCCTCTAATTTAAGACTATGTGAAAATGAAATGAAGATTGGGAAACCTCTAGGCCATTGATGGCTAGCCCCCTTAGTTCTGCGGCAGTTTGGGTTACTACATATCCCAGCATGCTCAGGCTCCAAGGTTTGCCATCACTCCTCAAATTTAGCTGTTAGCTTGGATACAAACTTCCACCTATTGATGAATTTTAACATAAATTGTAGGTGTGTATATACGGAATGAGCAGGCCGTGCAGAGAACATCTTCTCTCCCAAATATTCCACACATGTTAAATTGATTTTACTGGTGATTATGATCAGTATAACCTTAGCATCAGTATCTGCAATGGTCTTTGTATCAGTGAGACCTGTTATTTATATTTCCCAATTAAAACCAGGGTAAAAGGCACAGACTGTTCATTTCAATGTTATTTATTTACAGGAGAGAAAAAGAAAAATCTTTACAACACTTTTGAGGTAGGGTTGCCCTTTTCCACATGTGTACATATCCTTAAGTAAAATTAGGGACATCTCTTCACTGCACAGAGCCAAATATTCAATGTGAGGGAACCCCAACCCCCCTGACTTAAAGTATTACAGCACAAATGTGTTTGGGAATAAGCGTTGCGGCAGGTGGGGTAACGGGGTGATGTGTGTGTGTGTGTGTGTGTGTGTGTGTGGGGGGGGGGGGGGTTGTCAACATGCTGCATATATTTGCCACATCGGATGAGAGATGACAAAAATCAAACCTAAAAAACTAATTCCGTCTCATTCAATGTGAAAACCTAAGAAAATGTCTTCGCAGGGGAGTAACTCTGCCATCATTGGGTAAAACCAACCCACCTTCCCCCCCACCCCCCCAAAAAAATTAAAAAAATTACAAGTTTAAAAAGCCACCAAATAATTTCACTTTCATTAAACGTTTGAGTCAAAGGGGCAGGGTGCTCACCCCCCAAAACCTATAATGGTGGTCTCATACCTTTCCCTTACCCCCAAGGTCAGCATGGAATTTAAACATTCCAATGCAAGATCCTAGACTAGTAAAGACCCTCATAATGCACGAAGGGAAAACAACTAATTGTCAAAGAAAGGAAAAAGGTTTGCGTTTAACTTGCTAAGTGGGCTACAGATCTATAAATTCTTATGTATGAGATTGTTGGAGACTTGTTCATTGCATACCGTGTATAGTGCTAGAGATTTTGCATAAAACGAACACCCTTCGATAGATACTGGTGGTGATGTGTGGCATCCTGACCCAGTATTACATCACTCTTGACCACAGCTTGTGAAAAAGCTAAACGATAATAGAATTATTGGCGTCTGCCATTATCTGCTCTTTGACCTGCACAATATGCTAAGTCGAATTAGATCTGCTAGTACCATTCCCCCCCCCCCCCTCTATATATCCAATGAAACAATGCGTGCAAGAGAAAGAAATCCTTTTTATTTGCTTGTCTAGGTGTTAAATAGACAGATTAATCTGTTTTTTTCAACACTGTACAAGCAAAGTAGTATAAAAAACAAACAAAAAGAAATTGTACAATATGAGGTATATTAGAGAAGATGTCAGTCGTCAGTAGTCCTATCTAGTTAACTTTGCTTGAGAACGTACCATGGGTCACAACCAAACCGATGGTGGCCAGAAAGATTGAAAATGTTGTCACATTTATATTGGGACTTTAATTTCCTGGATAATTGAAGACTAGGGCTGGGGAGGGGGGACGACAAACAGAAAAACCAAAAGGTATTTTGTTATCTGTAAACCCTTGCATTACTAGAGATTCTTGGCTCTACTTCTTCTCCTCGAAGGCCTTTGAGAAGAGCTCTTCAAGTGTGGTCATTAAATATCCAGACAAGCTACTGTCTGGTTACATCCAACACATACAAAGGAATTCAAAGCAATGGTGGGTTTTAACTCTTGGAAATGGGATTTCCAGCCGGACATAACCTATGAATTCTGAATAACTCTACAAGATAATGTGTGTGTGGCCAGCAGCACAGAAACCCAATTTACCAGATACAGATAAAAAATATATATAACTGTTTTGTTTTTTTTGTATTTACAAATGTCTCCAGTGCTTACTCCAATAGAAGTCAGTATTTAATTGCACTAGGTTAGATGCCATCCTCTTGAAAAAAGGACTACATTTTTTTTATTACACAAAGTAAACACATTAAAAACCATTATTAGAACACCCCAAAAAAAAGGGACATTAGAGGGGGCACCATCCAAGCCCTTTAGATAATTGGCCAAAGTATTGGGGAATTAGAGCAGCACTTGTTCCTATTGCCGTCAGGCATTTAATGTTTCTCCCCCCAAAAAACAGGAAGATTTTTTTCACAGTACACAAGATCCAACCCCCCCCCCACCACCAAATCGAGATATATGGACTGATGGAAAACACCCAGAAAATTAAAAGAAGAAAAAAAATAATCTGGAATATGTTCAAAACTCACACCGTACTGTACAAAATTGTTTTCACTTTATAAAGCTCTGATGTAGAGGTCAAATAATCAATATATTAAGTGTGGCACAGTTTCCCATTATGTACATAGCTCGTTTGTTAACAATGAATGGAAAATATACAAAAAAAAATGAAAGCGAAAAGAAAAAAATTAACATTTTTTCTTTTTAATACAGTTGACATGGGATAGGGTTTGATGGATTGATTGGTTTCAGATCAAGGGCTGACTGGTGGTTTTGGCTTTCACCTCCTCTTTTTCAATGTCCTTGTCTTTGCTCTTCTTGGATTTTTTCTTTTTGTGTTTGTGTTTCTGGCTCTTTTCAGTCTTTTCAGTCTCGGACTCGTTGCCAGGGTTCTTCTTATGCTTCTTATGTTTCTTGTGCTTCTTGTGTTTTTTCTCCTTCTTTTTCCGCTTCCTTTTCTTGCTGTCCTGGCTCCCCACCGAGCTAGCGCTACTGCTACGGCTGTGCATTTGTGAATCGGTTGGGCTGTGGCTACAGCTGATGCTTGGGCTGCTCCGCCCTGCGACAGGTAGGCAGATGTCAACCAGTTCGGTAATTTCCATGGGTTCATCGGCCTTGGTGGTGTGCTCCTGCATTGGAGCTTCCTCCTGTTTTACAGAGGCATCGCTGTCGCTCTCATTATAATCAGGCACAAAGGCAGCTTCGTCTGTCTCTCTTGTAAGGTCGGTGGAGATTCGCATTGAGCGGCTCTGAGGAACCTTCGTCTTGATGGTGTCCTTCTCATGAATTTCCTTATCGGCTTTGGTCTCTTCACGTTTATGTGAAGACTTGTTTTCAATGGCCTCCTCTGCCCCCTTTTGTTTAGGAGTAGACTTATCCCTTCCTCTTGGCTTCTCTGGGGTCTTTAGATCAGGCCGTTTAGTATCAGGAGCTTTCTGCTCGACTTTTGGTTTCCGATCTCGCCCAGGGCTGTTGCTGCTTCGTCTGGATTCCCCTGCACTTTTCCTAGAGGGTTCAATCTGCGCATCCCTGGGTCTTGGTTTTTGGGAACTGGAAGATGGCTCTCGACTCCTAATTGGGGAGTCCTTTCGTCGCTCATCGCGCCTCTTGGAACTGCCGTGATCACGGCCTTCGTGCTCGGACTTCTTTTCCTTGTCCTCTGGTTTTCGCTCTCTCTCTTTATTGTCATGCTCTGGTTTCTTGTCTCGGTTTTCGGGTTCCTGTTTCTTCTCTCTTCCGCGGCTTTCATGCTCAATCTTTCTGTCCTTGCTCTCTGAACGATCGGACTTTTTCTCATGAGCGGGCGTAAAGTCTCTGCTAGTGGGACCTCGACTTGAGTCGGGTTTCTCAGATGTCCTCTCCTTTAAGGACTGTTGACCTGAACGATCAGAGCTGCTGTCGGTCTGGGAGTTTCCTTTTCTTTTATTAGTGGTGACCTTGTCACCTGCAGGGCTGTCTTTATCATTTGATCGGCTCTTGGTATGGGAAACCGAGGGTTCCTTTGCAGTTTTGGCATCTTCTGGCGACCCTTCTTCTCCATGCTCATGGGCCGACTTTGGTTTCTCTATCGGAGAAGCCTCAGTAGGAGCGGGAACAGCCAAAGGTTTTGTGATCACACTACTCATTGGCTTTCCAGCACCAGGAGGATTGTCATGCGCTTTCTTTGTTTCTTCGTCTTCAGACTCATAATCTTTGTCCCATTTGGACGGTGGAATCTCAACCATTACAATCACATCCTCGGCAGGGGTAGTGCTATCGTTGTTATATTCCTCCATGGTTTTAATAACTGTTCTCTTGGTGTCAAGTTTCTCCTCTCCCTTTCGGACAGGACTGCCCCCAGTGGAACTTGTGCTACAAGAAAAAAAAAAAAAAAAAAGGACATGGGCTAAGTGTTAATAAGGATCACAAGAGTATCACGGTTATAAATCATTCAAAGATGGAATTCTGCAGTTATAATATTCAAAAGTGTATAATTATTGATGGACAAACTTAAAGATCTAATGCTTTAATATCCAGCAAATTTTAAAATCAGACAAAGGCTCTTTCCACAGACAGATTTAGGCCTTTGCCTGATGCTCTTTAAGTTTGCTCTTAGGGAGAATTATTCAAAAGCACTGAAAAGTTGTTGTTTTTTTGTGGAAGTTTAAGACAGACCTTCCAGGGTGCCATGTTGGCTTGGGACATGTCAATTAACACTTCCAAGCAAGGAGGAAGTAGGCGTTTCCGCCACAGCCATTGGCTTAGTCA
Organism: Pelodytes ibericus; assembly: GCA_036172795.1. Classification (NCBI taxonomy): domain Eukaryota; kingdom Metazoa; phylum Chordata; class Amphibia; order Anura; family Pelodytidae; genus Pelodytes; species Pelodytes ibericus. The sequence continues at coordinate 11,183,488 of CM069860.1, read as the reverse complement.
TTGCTCTTGGTAGGACTAAGGTATTATCTTGAGCACCATGCACAATTAGAGCCTGATTATTCCCCCCCCCCCCCCCCCCCAGATTAATCCCTATTGAAAGGAATTAAACGCTTAGAAAATATTTATCTGAAGGTTCACAGTTTAGACAGGCTGGCTTACATGATCGCTAGCGAGAGGATCCAGCCAACGCAGTCATTTTGTAAAATAAACATCATATTTGTTGTTTGATACTAGTATAAGTTTAGCTCACAACCGACATGGAATCATGGCTATCCTGCATTTGCATATTGAAGCTACACTACAATATTACTAATATACAGATCAATATTAATCAAATTGAGCACTGAATAATGTAAAAAGCTATAAAAAAAAACAAAAAAAAACAATTCCCATACCTTGTATAATCCACCAGAGTGGAACCAGATCCATCCGGGATGGTCACTTTCCGCCTCGCTTTCACTTTCACGCGGTCTTGTTTGGATTTGGCGACTGCGACAGGCTCGGTTTTTTCTTGCGCCTCCTCGGTCGCCCCGGCTATCTCAGCAGTAGAAATTTTCTTTCCAGACTCTCGGTTCAGTTTAATCTTTTTCATAGCTGTGGCAGGTTTCTCCATTTCGGGGGCTACTTCGGGGTTTGCGACTTCTGCCTCGGGCTTGACCGTGGAGGTGGATGATTTGGTGGGCTCGCTGGTCTCGGGTTTGGGATTTTTGACAGGGGTCTTTTCCAGTTCCTTTTCCGGAGCCTTCTCATCTACTCGGCGTTTCGGTTTGTCTTGCTTGACCTCCGGAGCTCTGGATTTCTCTGCAACCTTTTTTGATTTCTCATCCTTTGTTGCAGGTTTCTCTGGTTTAGTTTCTTTTGTGTGTTCCTTTTTGTTCTTATCGTCTTTTGGTGGCTTCCCGTCCTGGATGTCCTTCATGGCTTTGAGATGCACTTTGCGAGGGAGCAAAGTAGCCCTATCTTCCTTCTGTGATGCTGGTGGTTGTTTGGTATGGTCACTCTTTTGGGCCTCATCTTTGACCTTCTTTGTTGGTGGTTCAACATGTCCACTCTTATCCTTGTCATCACCTCCGCCTCTCTCCGTTTTGATGACCACCTTGGAAGAGGTTTCCTTTTTGGGTACGTTAACATCGGTCTTCCGTTTTGTTTTCTCTGGCTTTCCTTTTGGTTTCTCTCTTTTGTCCTTCTCCGAAAGAGGTTTAAGAGCAACGGACTCGGCATCCATGGGCTCGTCCCTTACGGGGGTGGCGTCATCTTTGCTTGTCGGCACAAACACAGGCTCGTTTCTTTTAACGTCCTCTCCGTGGGGCTCTCGGTGTTTCCGTGAAGAGTCAGTGTCGGGCTTAGACGAGCCGTCATTTTCTTCCCCTTTTTTCTTCTTTCGATGCTTCTTGTGTTTGCTTCCTTTGGAGTCTCCAGGTTGGTTCAATGGATCCTTTTCCTTTGACTTTCGGGTATCCTTCATGATATGAGTATCTCGTGGAAGAATTTTCTCTTGGTAAGGAGCGCCAATGGGGCGACCGCGGTGTGGTAACAAAGGGGGGTAATCCTCTCTGCGGCCCCGGGTGTAGGGAGAGTTATCCCTTCGTGCTTGTGGTGGGAGTTGGAAACGATTTGGAGAGAAGTTCTCTCTGTTCACGGGTGATCTTTGTCGCTGCACGGCGTTCATGCCACATCCTTTGTAATACTTTTCGTACCAATCAATGTACTTTCTCTCCCACTCTCGAAATCTTTGTCTTTCATAAGGATCTCTTAGATCAGGTTGCCGACCATATAAGGCCTTGATGTCATAGGGAGGTATCTCACGATAGCGATTAAAGTACTCTCTCTCGTTGCGCTCACCCTCTCCTGATGGAATGACTCTCTTGTTTGGAGACGGGGGCCTATAGGCAGGGGATTTAGAGCGCGAATGGTAACGTCTGTATGGGGACCTAGTTCTGGAACGTGGATAGCCATGTGACCGAGATCTAGAACGGTAAGTGCGGCCCTTGGCGGGAGCCTTCCTCTGGTACGAAGGTGACCTTGAGAAAGAACGAGAGCGTGACCGACTGAAGGATCTGGAGTAGGAACGTGATCTTGAAGAACCAGATCGTGATTTGGAATAAGAATAGGAGCTTTTCGAGTAGGATGAACCAGTGTAAGGAGATTTAGATCTAAAGAAAGAACAAAGTGTAGGGGAAAAAAAAAGAAGTTAGTTTTAACTCAATGAAAAAAGGCTTCACTGCTAATGTACTACGTATCAGTTTGCTGGGAGTGATAACCTGATGGCCAGGATAATACATTACACCCCTAACCATTTACTAGTGCCGTCCATTACAATGTAGCTTTATTTTTTTTGGGGGGGAAGGCATTGTCTGACCCCATTTCTCTCACCTGGAGTAAGACCGCCTGCGTTCTTTCTGGATTTTCTTATATTCCAGCAGTTCCTTGGCGAAGTCATTTGCAAACTCCTCAAGCTTAGATTTCTTCTTTTCTCTAGGGTGGAGAATAATTTAAGTGTCATTAAAACCCACTGTTTTCCCCCAATTAAAATTTCCTGTCAGCCCCTCTTAGTGACAGAGGCCCGAGCAAAGTTATTGACAACGAAAGGATAAACAGAGAAACACCTCATTGCGAGCAAAACCAAGACGGAAAGCCAATAGATTTTAAGACACTTACTCCTCTTTGAGCCGACGCTGTTCCCTATAGAACTCTTCCTTGGACAGCGGGGGTGGTAGTGTGGGTGTGGGCAATGCGTTGGCATGTGCCGTCTGGACTGTGGGAGCAACCCACGGCGCTGAAACTGTAGCAGGTGCTGACGGGAAGCCAGGAGGAGGGACGTTATATCCTGCAGCTGGAGGCTGACCAGGAGGAAACTGGGGTGGGAACTGTGGAGGAGGAACTCCTGGAGGCAGCTGAAGACCATGCGGTGGAGGAGGTGGAAACAACGGAGGAGGAGGATGGACATACACAGGTCCCGAGGATCCCAGGGAAGGGCCCTGGTTTCTAGGAGGGCGGTCGTTGTGCGGATGGCGCCCGCGATTAGGACTGTGTTAGGGGAGGGGGGGAAGAAAATAAAAAGGAATTCATTAGGATGGCTGTGAGACGTAAGGCAATAATACCAACTACAATGTCAATAAATAACGAATTTGTACTCTAACCGTCGCAAAAAGGATGTTGTGACTCAAACATAACATTCACAAAAGAAGTTCACTTTCTGGACTTCTGTTTTTTTGCCCCGCACTTGGCGTGATCAATGACTTATGTGGGGCAGTGGGGACAGTCTTGTGCACAATCTATGCCATTCGAGGGGCCACTGGATGTTAAAAGTGAAATCATTGGGTGGGACCCAGAGAATCTGCAGCTTTAGCACAGTCAAGGGACACTGGACAGGGAGAAAAGGGAGCAGGTGTAAGAAGGAGATACGTACCCATCCCATCCCATCAGTGGTCTCGGTGTAGACGGCCTTGGAATATTGGTTCGTAAGAGTGGCGCTAGAACGAAAGGAAAAAAATAAGCAATTTGAAGTATTGATATTCACTCTATAGGTGCTGTCCCACCCAGCTAAACTGCATCGCCTCTCATTTTAAATAGAAACGCTTTAATGAAAGGATACAAATGATGTATCCTATTGAGCCTGGATTGCTCTGTATAGCTATCAGTGGGCTGACATGTTTAGAATCTTTGCTCTGTATAGCTCTATCAGGAGGCGGACATGTTGTTTAGAATCTTTGCTCTGTATAGCTCTATCAGGGGGTGGACATGTTGGTTAGAATCTTTGCTCTGTATAGCTCTATCAGGGGGAGGACATGTTGTTTAGAATCTTTGCTCTGAATAGCTCTATCAGGGGGCAGACATGTTGTTTATAATCTTTGCTCTGTATAGCTCTATCAGGGGACAGACATGTTGTTTAGAATCTTTGCTCTCTGTATAGCTATATCAGGGGGAACACATGTTGTTTAGAATCTTTGCTATTTCTATCTCTACCAGGGGGCAGACATGTTGTTTGGAATCATGGGTCAGCTATGTTGTTTTCTTTAATTAAAGGGCCACTGGATACCATCTTTTAATTAAACAGAAGTATACTTTGGTAACAGTTGTGGTCGAAACCAGATATTTCTCATCTGACTTACTTGGGGCTGGAAGGCAGTGAGCAAGGGATGGCAACTGGCCAAGCACTGGTACGTGAAACCCCTGAAAGGAAGAGACACATGAAATACAGGCCATAAAGGACTATTGTAAAATGCTGCAAGTAAGATGGCTGGAGAGGTACCTTTTCTCCTAAAAGTGAATTGCTAGGCAAGGGTAAGCAGCTTGAAGAGGTCACGGGGACGGCAGGAGCTGAGCTGGAATGGGATCCAACTTTGTCCTGACTACTGTGCAGAGGAAGAAAAAAAAAATACAAATCAAAACTTCCCCACTTACAACCAGAGGAATAAAAAGAGAAACAAAAGTGCCCCAATGAGTCGGTGAATGCGAGCAATGAACACTTACTGGAACATGGGATCCGGCTTCTCTCTATCCTTGTGAACAGGCAATGGCATTGCAGTGGCAGGGTCTGTAGGAGAGGCAGACCGAGGTAGGGGATTGGCCGGTACTGCGCTAGATGCAGAGGACTGGCTCGGAACAGCGTTGGGAGGAGTCGGATTCGCAACCGGCACTGCCGGTGCAGGAGCGATGAGAGGGTCCTGCTGTCTGGACATCATCGGGCGTGAAGAATGTTGTGCGGGGCGCGTCGGGGCCTGCGGCTGGCGTTGTGGCGGCGCGGCTTGTGGTTTACGGATTCTCTTTGAATAACCGGTTTCGTTCTTAAAATTGTTCACGGCCTGAAATGGGCAAACGGGTGGCACACAGGAGGTGTGATTTGGGTTTGTTTTAAATTCAACTTTTCTAAAATTAATTCCCTGGTGATTTTTATCCCAATAACTGTGCAGTCAGATTATTATGGTGGTCCTGGTGAAGCCCCTCTCCGCCCGGCCAATGTTATGCTATAACCCATGTGAAATTGTTGTATTTGGGAGGCAACATTTTTAACATTCGCACAATTTCCCAGCTATTTAATCTTCCTTTTCTTGTTTTACAATTAAAGTCTACGTAGTGGAGCAATGTGGGATCCAAAGGTTAAACATTGTCCCAGGAAGAAAAGACTGTATGTGGCGGTCATGTACCATACCTGCCGTAAGAATTTGTTGGCGATCAGAGCGTCTGGAGATACGTCTGTTTGGTGACAAGTGGGGCAGGTGTGATCCTCCGACTCGAGCAGGGCAGTGCGAATACCTGCAGGAAAATGAGCACGTTACTCTGGGTAAAAAGGTTTACTTACAGTGTAAACACAATGCTTCACCAAAAGGGACAGTGAAAGAGGGGCAAAAACCAAAGGGAATGGAAAGGAGAGGAAAAAAGAGGGGGGGGGGGGGGGGGGTGTGCAGAGGAAAAAGGAGGGCCAGAGAGCAGGAAAAAGGAGGGCCAGATAGAGGGAAAAAAGGAGGGCCAGATAGAGGGAAAAAAGGAGGGCCAGATAGAGGGAAAAAAAAGAGGGCCAGATAGAGGGAAAAAAAAGAGGGCCAGATAGAGGGAAAAAAAAGAGGGCCAGATAGAGGGAAAAAAAAGAGGGCCAGATAGAGGGAAAAAAAAGAGGGCCAGATAGAGGGAAAAAAAAGAGGGCCAGATAGAGGGAAAAAAAAGAGGGCCAGATAGAGGGAAAAAAAAGAGGGCCAGATAGAGGGAAAAAAAAGAGGGCCAGATAGAGGGAAAAAAAAGAGGGCCAGATAGAGGGAAAAAAAAGAGGGCCAGATAGAGGGAAAAAAAGAGGGCCAGATAGAGGGAAAAAAAGAGGGCCAGATAGAGGGAAAAAAAGAGGGCCAGATAGAGGGAAAAAAAGAGGGCCAGATAGAGGGAAAAAAAAGAGGGCCAGACAGGAGGAGTGGGTGGAAAGAGAGAAGGAAAATAAACCCTTAAAGCTTAGATTTTTCTGTTGGAAAGTCATATTTTGAACATGTCCCACAGTTACGGAAAATTTCCCCATGATCTGCAGTATTGTGTGAAAGCTTCATACTTACATTCATCACAGTAACTGTTCCCGCAGCACGGGATGACAACCGCATCGTTCATCATGTCCTTGCAAATCAAACATAGCAGCTCATCGGGCACGGGGTCCTCTTCTTCTGACGACGAAGATGGATCTACCGGCAGAAACGGGGGCTTCTCCTTTTTGCCCATTGCATAGGCCACACTGCAAGACACAATGGATTAATGGAGCTCCATGACCGCGGGTCAGCCTCACAACGAGTTAACAGGCGCCTACTTACGCGTCAATGGTTGGTATGGCGTATTTCCCAGTGTTTGTCAACATGGCTCCCTTCATATTGGGATCCTCCACTTCCACCATAAAACTGCGGGGGATTCCAGTGCTCTTTTTAATCCTCGGAGTGGATTCAAAGCTTTTGTCCTGGAGAAGTGAAAAGGATTAAGCATGTAGAAAATAAATGCACAGCGATGAACAGTTAGCTGATTGATGGGTACAAGTATTGTTTCTTCAGTTCTGTAAGCTGCGTGGTTACGTATAGACCGGTGATTACTCTGTAACCTAAATAGCATTAACTGGAAGATTAATAACATTAAAAAAAATTCTACCAGTAAATGTATTGGTTAAAAGGGACTGTATCACCTAAACGAATGTAGGGAATAAAAAAAAAAAATGTAACAATCTAGACATTGTTCAAATGCCTAAATTAGGAGAAAATGTTTGTTTTTCGCTACATTCCAAAAATCACAAAATGTTTAGGTAACGGAGAATCTTGAGAATTCAGCCCATGAGTGGAAACCAAAATTATAAGCTCAGTTTTTAAGCAAACTCTTATTTGGGATACAATGAAACCGTTTTGTGTGATGGGTCTTGTTCATTCTAACACATGGCACATGTTTGGGGACCACATATCCCATGACGCTCCGTCGTGCCCGAGAATTGTGGGAAATGCCGTTCCAAAACCATCGGCAGGGTCAAGGTCATCCATCACTTATTTATTTATTTTTTTTAAAAGGATGGGGCCCGACTGCTTACTGCAGGTTCTACAAGCCGACGTACGCTTACCCCATTGGTAGGACAATTCTTAATGTAGTGACCAGGTTTTAAACATCGAAAACAGGTATAAGTTGGAGGCGGTGGGCCTAATGGCTTCTTCATGTAGCTGAGAAAAAAAAAAGGAGATTTGTTATTGTAATATTGGAAAAGAATGGTGCAGCAGCAAAACTATTTGGTTGGAATGTTGGGAACTTACTTAATAGGGTCATATTCATGGCCAGACTGAGACATCATGGCTCTGATTTTATCCTCTTCAGAAGCATTGGCTTCAGCCAGATTGGCAGTCTGTTTAACAGGCAATTGTTTAGGGAGAAAAACGTTAATAGACAGAAGGTAGACCCTCCCCCCACCCCGTGAAAGACCCCCAAATACCCACACACGCTCACACATTCAATCCTGTAAAGAGCAGCACTGCCACCAACTATCTGCCATTCCACCGAACCGCCTTGGATGGAGACTGTAGGCCAGGAGGTAAGTGGGAAATAATGTCAGCCGTGATCATTATCTAAGGGATGTCTTTGTCAGGACGGACCGGCCCCTCAAGGATTACAAACTCCATGTTTATACCAGGGGTACCAAAAAGTCTTAAACTTATCAGCTTAGAGCCTTATATATATATATATATATATATATATATATTAACTCCATGAGTGTGCCAGGTGGACTCTGTTAAAGAGCAGATATAGAGGATGTGCAAAAGGACTTGAGATTCGACTCAATAACCTTTAGTCCCACCCTACATATGTCCAATAAGTCTGCTCGTTTCACCGAACGATCCCTCCTAAAGGAACTCTGCTACCTTTACAATGTTTATACCGTGAGAGTGAATAATAATACCTATATAGTGTGTTTGCAGAAGTGCAAGCAAATTAATACGTTAAGAGAAAGGCATTTTTTTAAAATCTGTGGGTTCTCCTGTTTATGACATAAAAAGTACCTTGATATGCAAATAGTCTACTTTGATTGGGAAGTGTGTAATTTGCGTAGGCGACCACAAGGTGATGTCACAGACCACATAATACACAATTTGCCCCATATTTTATGCATTTGCTTGGAATTCTGAATTTATATAGCTCACTACATGCACAGTGCAATTTTTATTACCATAGATCTAACGATGCATGGGAATATATTCATGGATATTAAGAATATCTAACTTTTCTATAAAAAAAATTTAGAAAGTGGGGGGAAAAAGTAGCCCGATCCGAGAGGCAGCACTGCTCAGGGTATAGATGAAATTGGCCGTTTAAAACAATTCATTTCTGAAAACAATGCTTCCAGAAGACATAGGCCTATGTATCTTTCCCCAAGGTTAGCAGCCTGTGACATCTCATTGGCTGTAAAGGATGTTCCAAGCAGCACATTTTCTTCCTACACTACCCGGGAGGAAAAAAAAGAGGATTCCCTTATGGTTCAGAAATGAAAATACTTTCAAATAATTTGTTTTTGCAGGCTATTTAAGACAAGCTTAACAAATACCAGGTTCAAATTTTTTTTAAAAGTGGTTGTCAATTGCAACTCCCAGATCATCTTAAAGGGATAGTAAAGCTGAGGTTTTGATTTTTTTAGCTCTTTATCCTTCACTCAATAAGAGGCGGCCAGGGTCCAATGCATGAAGCCAGTGTATTCTTTAAGGCAGCAGTATTCAATATTGAACCTATGCAGATGCCGGGCAGTGCCAATAGCCATAGCTACAGAACAGGAAGTTCCTTTAAGGGTCAGCAACTAAGGAGTGCAAATAATGTGTGTAAGGGATATACCAAACAGCATCACCTTACGCTATCCAACCTATGGCACAGTGAGGCAATATAGGAGCAGCTGGGGATGCAAGTGGGTGGTCCATGGATGTTTTAACTTAAAAGAAACAAAAGCTGAAGTGAAAGAATCAATCATGCTCTCCAGCAAACAGCAAGCCCATGGGAAGCCAAAAAATAACCTGTACAATTCATTCAAACACTCATCACTAACTAATCTTCTAGCTTGCGGTCACACAGGTTAATACAGTGAGGTGAAACGAACAATGGACTGTACTTAAGTTTAAAAAGCAGGTATAAACATGGTCTAGTTCTACATATGGCAAAAACCTACCCTGTGTAGATGGGTTCAGCATTCATTCATTCAGAAAACAAGCAAACAGTTTAAATGTTTTATTACAAAGTCATAAAATACATTGAACTTTACACAATATGAGCAAAAAAAAAAAACGTCTAAAACGTGTACACATCACACAGAGTATACCAGTGTATAAACAGGCATATAGAACAAACCCAGTTACAGTGCTAAGAATACACCACAAACATGGCGGACAGGTCTACAAATATTCCTTGGGCCGATTATCATGGGACAACAGCGGACTGTCTAAATGGTGACGTAGAAAATCCTAGTCCATCGAATGCTAATGGGAACAGTCCGAATTATACAGAATTTCAAATCAAACATGAAATGGGCTCCATTCGGGTAAAGGCATTCATTCCCATTATACTAAAAACAGGTCTGATCTATACGGCTACTTTATTGAATACAACTTACAAAATGGATTTTGAAACAGTAATTCATTGGCGATGAAGGAAGGTTTAAATATGGAAAATTAGATTTCAAACAACTCATTCAGTTTTCTAAATACCAGGACGCATGCCATTATATGAAGGTCTAATGAAGCCTTTTAAAGGCGCCCATGTTGATTAAGGAATGGGGCAAACCGATAGCAAACTGCAGCCCTCCAGCTGTTGGTGGACTACCTGTCCCATACTCCCACTGCCAGAGTATTATGGGAGATGTGGGCCATCATCAGTAGAAGGACTACAACGATTGAGGGCCAGGACTTCCAATGTCACCAGGGATCATGGAGATTGTAATACAATCACAGACTGCCAACCTAGCGGGATGACAAATAGTATCTCAAGGAAAGTACAGCCAACAGTTTAAAAAAAAATATTATTTATAAGCAGTTTGCCTAAAAATGCTACATTTGCCTTGGTGTAGACCCATTTCCAGACCAGTGCTTTGACCCAAAACTACTCTACAGGCCGAGGGGTAACATATTGCTTGGTAAAGTGCTGATGAAACAAGATGGAAGCCGCAATGTCCATGTCAATCCTCTGCGTCAAAACGGTAATAGTCCGTATGAGTTAACGACAAGTGCTAGCACGTTATCCGTTCTTCTGTTTAAAACCAAAATCGCGGATTTCTTCCATTAAAAAAAAAAACCGCAGAAAAATGTAAAACCCGACTGATGCGATGTAGACAGGTTCCTTTACGAAGGAGAGACGCTTCTCTTCATATCTTGAGAAGGGACCAGGTTATAACATTTGGTCGGAGGCTGGTTGGCCACTCCTGTTTATCCTTCCAAATTCAGCAATGGGGGGGGGGGGGGGGGGGGTGGAGGCGGGGGTTGGGAAAGGGGATAGGAGGGAGCCACTCTTTACAGGAGAATTCAACACACAGACCTTTAACATTTTCATTAATTATAAGAATGAAAAAAAAAAATCATTTTACAAAAAAATAAAAGCAGGTTACAGAAACCGCACTTAAACGGCGCAATAATATGTATACATATACCTTAGAAAGCTGGGCCAGTGAAATAGATGTAGAAGCGTCATCAATCTGTTTATAGAAAATTAAAAATAAAAAAAATAAAATAAAAAAACACGTTCAAGAATTAAAAAAAAAAAAAAAAATTAAAAAAAATAAGAAATTGCAATTCTCTTAATGCCTATAATAATAATAAATCACGTGACATTAATTAATATTGCATGATCTTTTGCCACATGTGACTCAAAAGCAAACAGTTATATACAAATTGTTATACATAGAAGCAAGTTTCCCAAAGCGTTAAATGCATGGTTGAAAATCGGTTTAAAAAAAATAGCTTTATTGGTCCATTTTTAAGATACACATCATTGCGAATGATTTAAATCTCACATAATAAACCCATGTAATAATGGATCTACAACACAACTTCATTTTAAACAGCGTATGGTGTAGTGTGAGCATAGAAACCGAGTACATCAACACTATTGTGAATGTGTTTATTAGACGTTTGCAATTTATTCAGAGTTACAATGCTGTCATCCCAAAAGCAAAAATAAAACAGGACTGGCGTTTGGTCAGAATAGTGAATTTTTCTTTGAGATACCAGAATTTGTAAAAAAAAAAAATTCTAAAGTACCGTATCTATTTCGGAGGGTATATTTATGTTCATCTGTCAAATAGATTTACTAAACAATAACATGTAGTGTGATACTATGGGGCCTTGAAAATAAAGTTTCCCTTAATTCACAAAAGCCGTTTATTAAAACGTATTGGTAATCAACCGATGAAAGGTCAAAGATGGGAAAGGGGGGAACCTTTATACATTCTGCGAGAGAAACTGTCTGTAAATAAAACATTAAAAAAAAAAAAGGTTGTGTGGTAGTCCCACTGGGGGAAAAAATGGTCAAAACTAACCATCTTTGCTTTTACTTGCACATTGTCTAGCAGAATGTATAGCTCAAACTGGCTACCGATTAAATACAGGGATGTCGTACTTTAAAACCAAATCAAAATGCAATAAATTTAAAAAAAACGAAAAGTAACCATCTTCCTTTTCCAGCAGAGAGCTCTTATATAAACCTCTAGCTTGTAAGCTTGCGAGCGAGCAGGCTCTCTAACTTATTAATCTTTCTGTTCCCATACTTAGTATGTAGCCCCCTCCTTCTATGCTCTGTACCTAGCGCGACTTAAATTGATGGCGCTATGTAAATAAATGTTCATGTAATGTTTTGCAAAGACTTTAAATTGTACTAGAACCATTGAAACCATGAATTAAAATCCAGTTTATTTATTATAACAAATGTCATTGTTATGTGTCTAGATCTCGAGTAAGGATTCCAAGCTAGGTCGATAGCCTTCTTTGGGAGAATACATGGCTTAAATAACAAAAATGTGGGTGCAATGTAAATGTGAAGAATGATTGAGAGATGCAGATTCCTCAAAATCCAAATGTAGGGTAAAAAATTAAATAAAAAAAAAAGATTACAAACATTATCTATGTATTACATGCCTAGAACATGGTGTTAAATAATAAACGGATATACACTAACTAATGAAAAGCTGTAAGGCCAAACCTATACACACTGCTAGTGTATAGATCAAAGGAATAAAGGTGTGTTGGGTCGGACCATTTGTGACATCACAGTGTGACGCCATATTTAAATTAGCTGCTTCAAGAAGCATAGTGATGTCACAAAGACTGACCGGGTTATAAAGTTGGCCTAAACGCTGTTCATTTCGCGAGGGCTTTACAAATCCCAGGAGCCAGGGAGCTCCTAAAATCCCTACAGCTAACTCCTTTTTTTTCTCGTTTTACATAGAAGTCTGGTTTTTAGAAGTCAGAGAGACCAAAATGCCAAACAGACTCTCTCTGGCTCCTAAAGTCTACAAAAATACTAAGTCCTGTGTTACAAGTCTTGGCTATTGGGTGAAACAATGGTAGTTACTGGGGGAATATGTAATTGTAATAACCAATCAGAACTAGTGTGAACAATGGATTTAATCCAGGTTGGTGGATCGAGTAACATCTAACCCTAAAGCAGCACGTAAACAATTCTGATTTAAGCATCTGAAAAAATACACATTGTTTTAGAGAGTAAAAAAAAATGCAGAAAAATGAGCCAACTCTTCCATGATCATAAGCAAGGCTTGACAAATCCCATGACCCCCAGCTCATCAAATCCCTAATACTGGCTCTTAAGGGTTTGTATGGGAATAACACTTCCCTTTCTTCGAAAAATAACCAGGTTGTGTCCTGTTCAACCCCATAATGTTAACTTCCTAAACATACATACATACGATATAGATTTGTCAGGCTCGGCTAATAACTCTTGGAGAAGAGTCTGCTTGGAGGAGCTTGTGTGTTGAATACAGCTCAGATTTCATACTTACTTTCCCAATTCCGTGGGTTGCAAGTAATCTTTCAGCAGCTGGATGGAGCTGGCACACAAGCAGCTAGCGCTGGCACACAAGCAGCTAGCGCGGGCTGGATGGCGCTGGCACACAAGCAGCTAGCGCGGGCTGGATGGCAGTGGCACACAAGTAGCTAGCGCGGGCTGGATGGTGCTGGCACACAAGTAGCTAGCGCGGGCTGGATGGTGCTGGCACACAAGTAGCTAGCGCGGGCTGGATGGTGCTGGCACACAAGTAGATAGCGCGGGCTGGATTGTCCTGGCTCACAAGTAGCTCCCTAGCGATGGATGGTGCTGGCAGACAAGTAGCTCGCTAGCGCTGGCAGACAAGTAGCTCGCTAGCGCTGGATGGTGCTGGCAGACAAGTAGCTCGCTAGCGCTGGATGGTGCTGGCACACAAGTAGCTCGCTAGCGCTGGATGGTGCTGGCACACAAGTAGCTAGCAAGCACACATGCAGTGGACTAACCAGATATAAGATTTCTGTTTGGCAGCTAAGTGTGTAATTTTAAGGAGTGAAAACAATATTTGAAACAATCTGGGATGACACTGCCTCCTCCTAATGTAATACATATATATATATATATATATATATATGTATTAAATATTCCAAAACACCATGTCCACCATAATACTAGTCTCTGAATACTAGATCAGATGAGCACTGTCAGTTAATTAAAACTATGGGATCTACTCAAGAACTCGACGGTGACCTATATGTTTAGTGGCTACATTCCTATCATACATTTCATGACCTAGAGAAAATAAGTCTAAATATTAGCAAAAAGTGGATATTACATTGCCGCCCATATCTCCAAATACCATCCACAACTTCGTTAAATAGAAGGTTATGCACTTTCTGGCTGATTACAGTACAACCTTCCCACCTGGAAGTTACCCAGATGTCTAGAAGGGTTTAAGGGGTTTTAACTTTAACTGTAATTTTAAGAGGTGGATATCAGATCTCTTTTTTTAAAATCACTTTTTCTAATTAATGCATATTGTGTGTGAATATGTACAGAGAAGAAAAAAGGAGTTAAATAGGAGTCTACTCTCCACACAATAAATACATATACTAAATTGGGCTTGAAATAAAAATCTCCAGTACTTACGAGTGCCCTTCACTAATCAGAGAGAACGGGAAATATTAGCTATTATTAGAGGTTTGCTTTGTATCTCTGCTTTTAATGAGGGATTTTTGCAGTTCACCATTCGTGAATAGACCCCCCCAGGCCCACTTTATGGGATCTAGCCAATACTGACTGGGTGGCATATTCCTACGGCGGTCAGCCAAAAACCCACTGTCAGCCAATCTAACCAGGGTATTCTTGCCACTGTGACTACGGTATTGTGCAAAGTCCTATCTGTGTACAGACTAATGTTCAGATGAGCTGCACTGCCTCCCATAAACCCTTGTTTTGCAGTGGAACATGAGAACCTGTAAATCTCTACCCATTCCTTTCACATACATTACAGTTTATGTCCGCCCATCTGCCCTTATTGCCCATGGCGCTCGGAACCAAACTGAGCGCACAAGTTTGATGGTAGGTTATATTTCTCCCCCAGTGTCTGGGAGATATTCTAAATAGGCAGATTTTTTTTTTTTTTTTTAAAAAGTGTTATGGTTCATGCAATGCTAGATAGGTTATACAGTACAAGGCTAATTTCTAGGGCAGAGTTCTAAAAGTGATGTCATCAGCAGGAACATTCCATTGCTTCCATGGGGACTGGACCACTTTTAGAACTCCACTAAAATTGTCAAAAATATGGGAAATGGAACAAAGACAAGCAGTGTGTGTATAAAGTTTCTATTTGGCTTTTATTTTATATTTGCTGTACTGCAGGAGATTTAAAAACAAAAAAAAAACAAAAAAAAAAAACATTGGGTAAAAAAAATAGGTATGTACCTATAGTGGACCATATGCTGAAGAGACAGATTAAAGTAAAGACCAGGACAGGCAACCATAAAATGCATAGAATGTGGTATTTACACTTATATAAAGAGAGGCAATAGACATTCCAGGGAACACAAAGGGCTAAAATCAACATTCATTTTTATTTAGGAACACGTGACTCATTTTGTAATACACATGCGAAAAAAAGAAATAAACGCAAATTAATATTGCATGAAAACAAACGGATAATTATGTCCCATAATGCATTACAAAAACCACTTCGGTCAACAGATAAAAGACCAAATTTGGAACACTATTCAATAAAATGTGAGGTAATGCAATGTCTACATAATATGAGATCCTCTGGACCGTGCTTGGGACATTGGATTAAGTGGTTTTTTTTTAGTGCAATTAACCTCAACAAACAGTGCGGTGGCAAATACATTTATTAGAACACATGGTGTTTAAAATAAAAACAGTGTGTTGTGGTCAGCGGTATGATAGAGTACCAAGTTAATGTATAGGACTTGACAAAGCACAGGGACCAGGGAGGCATAGCTTCTAACATCCTCGAGAGAGAGAGAGTTAGTGTGCACATTTATAAGTACTGGAGGTATAGCCCCTTCTAAATTCGCAGGTGTATCAAGAGGATAGTAAATAGATAATAAATAGAATGAAGTTGTTTGTTTAAAGTATATTTACACTCGGTACATGTGCAAAATAAACACATTATTAGCCAGACTCACTAAAAGGATGAATCTGGAAGCAAACTAAACAGTGGCTGCATTTGTAGCCTTATTATTTGAGGAAAATTTAAATTTGATGGGCCTATATGTCATTTAATTTAATTGTGAGGGTTGACATGTTTAAAAGAGCATGTGATAAATGGTAAAGTAAATAGAAAAATGATCACCCTTGAGAATCTGGTATTTTTTTTTTTTTTTTAAAGGGACCGTCACCTAAATTTGGTTTACACAAGAAACGGATAGCTTTAGAAGTAGCAAAATTGCAAGCAAATACATAATAGTATGAAAATGTGCCTGAGGTGTCTGCTTTTTATGACATCACCCTGTGGCCCGATATGCATGCTCAATGGGTAAGGTTTAATTTGCATATCAAACTACACGTGATGTCATACGACAAGAGACAAAGTGAAATCCCATTTTTTCTTTTATCCATACAGTTCTGCTAACAATGCAGTTCATTTTTGTTCTACGTTTCACGGCATGAACACCATTTACGTGACTTGCTTGCAATTGTGCTGACCCAATGTATACTTTAATCCCACCGCTAACACCATTTAGGTGACGTAATTCCTGTAAACGCAGGGCTTGATAAATGCCAGAAGCGAAGTCTCCTGGTAATATAAAGCTGAGCATTTTATATGGTCTACAAACAATTGTCAACCTGTATATATACACACACATATATATTCAGGACTGGAGTAATGTACAGCACAGGAAACTGATCCAGAGAGTTAAATTTAACACCGATGCTAATAAGAACAAGGCTTTTGAGAGATCACATGTGACCAATACCAGTGATTACAATGTGTATCAACTGCAAACATTATCCAAGTTGGCAACAGAGAAATATTATATGGCAAATGGAACACTCTTTTTTGCAATTCAAGTTTTAGTATGAACATCAAATAATAATCACTTGAAATATTACAGATGCAATACCAAGAATGCAAAATTTAATTTCAGACATTGCCCAAATAATGCAGCAAAATAGAAATTTCTGTACGAGGCAAGTGTACGGTGTGAACAGGGCAGTAAAACACATGAAATATTTTATTGCAGTACACAATACAACAGATCTATACAAAAAAAATAACAGATCCTGACACAGAACATGACACCATGTTCACAAGTTTGACCTGCGACCGATCATACAGACGGTACAACTCCCTGCATACAGAATTGAATCATTCAATATGAAACACAGAGCAGTAACTCGCACGCACTTACACAAAGTGCAAAGTATGGCATGGATTTACATTAGACTAGTAAAAATACATGGTATTTACATTTTACAGGTTTATAAAACCCACAAAAATAATAAATATATAAAAATAACAGCGTGAGCAGGGAGGAGAGGAATCTCGCTGGTTCAATGTTTCAGTTATTTAAGAGCAATGTATAAGGAAAAGTGTGATTGTGGGTGTACATACTGCTTTGGACGGTCCACTCACTGGCTCGGCACGACTTCTAGAACGCAAGAAAAAAAAAAAAAAGGAAAAAAGGGAAAATAATTAGTATTTCTCAAGGAAAGAGCAAATGACACTGAAAGGGTTCAGAACATTAAATATCATGTAAACACTGCACTAACTATAATTGTAATCATTGCATTAACACTATAATTGGCCACTTAGCTCGTCTTCACTCAGTCCAAGGGCCACTAATTTTTTTTTCACTTGTGCTTCTAATATAGAGGTACAAGTGGAAAAACTAATGGCCCTACTATGGGCACAAACTGGCATGGTCTTTCACCTAAACCTTGTTTTTTTTTTTTTTTTTAAACTGTAAATGTTGAGAATAAAAAGATGATTGAAAATGATCTATACATTGTTGGCAAAATGGCAAGCACGTGCCTAAATTAGGAGAAAAATGTGTGTGGCGTCGCTTGCTTATGACATCACCTGTGGCTTGATATGCTAATGACACATTTCCTATTGAAATGCCGGTCAATAGCATATCAAGGTCACAAGTGATGTCATAAGTAGGAGACTCCACAGACATTTAAAACACATTTGTCTCCTAATCTAGGCGTTCACTTTTAATTCTGCTAAAACAAGGTATAGATCATTTTTTCAATAATTGTTTAATCTCTACATTCACAGTAAAAACAAAGTTTAGGTGGTAGAGACCCTTTAAGGTACACGCCAAGTTTATCCTGTGACAGGAAGCCGTGATGAGTCCGTGGGAAGGACCAGGGCTATGGCTGTCGCTGACAGTCTCGCACACATGGTGCCATGAGAGACACCCTTCCAAAAGGTGAACAAAGGGGTCCATTACAAGGTCCACTCTGTTGAGGCTCTTTGAAAACTAGTCTCTCTAAAAAGATACACATCATATTTGCTAAACATACGGGGTAACTAACATTTGAACCTTTCTTCCACTGAGGAAGCAACGCTTAATAAAAAGTTTAGTTTTCCATTAAACCAATCATGTATACAAATTTCCCAGGGATAATAAAATCAAATCCAGGGCAAAAGTAACATGTTTTAGAGTAGAAGTGTCTCCTTAGCAAAAAAAACATTGAATTTAGTAGAAAAATAAGCCTAGTGAGTTTTCACCTCCCTGTGAGATTTCCGGCTGTAACCCAGTAAAACCGATTAAGCTAGAAGATCATATTTAATATCTTCAAGTAGAAACTTTCCGAATATGTTAGGGGATAAGGCAAGTGAGTCGAAAAAGATCTCTCTCCAGCAGATCAATAATAAACCTGGTGGCTTTCTAAATATTGGTAAATAGAGCAATGGTGTGTGAAGTTTCTGTATACATGTAGGGGGTAACATAAATGAACATAAAACATAATGGCTGCATTATTTCTCTTTGTATGCTGTGCCTTGAGAAGAGACCATGGTTAGGGGTCGAAACACCAGCAATCTATTGGGGCTGACATGCTGGTCTCGGCCTAACTTATCAAACCCATTAAAAACCTTGGCTGCAGAGGTGGCTCTTGGACCCCATAAGCAAGGGTTATGTTTACAGAATATATCTATGCAGGAACAAGAAGCCCCCCACCAATACACAAAATGGGAGCACAGCAGAGGTTTATGGCATGATAGCATTGACAAGCAAGTCGAGATTATCAGTACGCGTGCATTACAGGAGTACTTACATGACATATGTTTTGCTTGCCGTCTTAACGCCACCGATGGGAATCCTGCGGACAATGACTGAGGAGTTCTTGGGAATCAGGGCGGCATCATCGGTATATTCTACAAACAGGAAGGAAACCGAAATCAGTGGAAAGGACCACAAAAACCTCAGCGTCAAACAGAACACAAACTAAAATGCATTCAGCGAAATGGTTACAAGACATTTCCCCAGACATATTTTTGCTGAACGTTTCAATGACTCACAGACAGAAGCAAGGATTTGTCAGGTTTGAATGTTTACCACTTTTTTTTGGAGAGAGAGAGCAAAACAATGCCCCCTGTACTGTATATTTGTTCCCAGAGAGGCTGCACCCATGCTACGGGCCTTTAATGGTTATGCCATGTCTAAATACTGAACCGACTGCATTAAAAACAAGTCACCTAGATTAGACCATTAACAATTCTCTATAAAGCAGGAACGTCCAAAATGCGGCCCAGATTCTTATTATCCCTATAAGAACTTTATTATTAAGTTAATTGAAACAGCTTTTGTACTGCTGCTAAGTAACCAAACATTTTTTTCACAGCCATAAAGATTATAAATGCACAGTTATTTCAGACAAGTCTATTTAAATAGTTATCCCTTTAATCACGGATTTTAAATGATCATGTGGGGAGTGGGGAGTGACTCACAGGTTATTCAGAGAACCTGGAAGGGGACTGTCAATAGGAATCGGATCAAACAAATCTAGTTCAGCGCAGTCAACATTCTTAAAAGGTGTTTCCTGTAAACAGGTTTTAAAAGGGAGGGACTAAAATCGACATATTAAAACAATAACAGAGATTCTACAAAGAAAGGCTGATGGGGGCAGCCATTTTGGTTTCCTGCACACTGAAGTGGAGATAAAAAAACTGTAAAATAGACAAAAAATAATAATAATAAGTTACTAAAAAAAAAAAAAAAAATAACATAATTTCCCAGTTTTTAATGAGACTGTCTTGTAGGTCAGCAGTTTTGAACACCAGATAGGACCTTGCTACAATAAATCAGCACATGGAAGTAAGTGAAAGTCTTCCACTGGTCCTTCCTTATTTCCACAATGTGCACATTAAATGTAGGATGAACTACATGTATTCACCCCATGCCTCTCTGAAATGGCATAGAGTTCGATGATAAAATGGCCATGTAAGTCTAATCAATTGATAAGAGTAACACCCAGTGATAGAGAAGGAAAGTGCCTCAGTCAACAAAGACTATTTGTAAACCCTTACTATATAATAAACATTTTTTGCCAATATATTACAGGATCTACAGTAAAAACAACAAACATTATTTTTAAAAGCAAACCAAGTTATAATATAAATGTACTTTTTTCCACAAGGGAAATCAAATGCTACACCTCAAAAATCAAGATAGATCATTGTTATACTAGACAAGCATGAACTGTGTTATTGCTTAGCGCAAGATAATCCAAAATAAACATGTGACACTAAATTAAAATCGCAAAAAACCCCCACAGATATCAATCCTTTCAAGGTTGCCATTTAAAGCTACAATCGTTCAAAAAGAAGAAAAAAATTCAAATTTGAAAACCCTATTTGTAAAATGATCTGCCTTACAACGGACGGATCGGCCTAGACTGCACTTAAATGCAATGTGCGACGCCAGCACTAGAACATCGCTGTGCTGCAATATTCTCTGGCGGCTCTAGGAAAGAACCCAGAACGCTGGATCAATGGATGAAAACATTGCACCACGACCTAACCACAGAATGAATGAGGGGGGAAAAGGCCTGCATCATTTGAAAGCTTAAACACAGAGCATTGCTTAACAAAAGCATCACCAGCAGATCCAGGCACTGGCGGCCATGTTGGCATCCTTTGTTTGGATCGACTGCTCGCTTAAAGAGACAGTAGCCTGAAAAAACTAGCTTTGTTCAGCTAAGTCGATTGCAATGATCAGTAAGCGGCAGTACACAACGCGGGAAAGAGCAGGATTAAAAGTATTTCTTGCAGCGAGCGCATTTGTAAAAAGGGAAAAAACCAACAACATGGATCTAATTCAGGGTAAAATTTACAATTTTGATTTAAGACAGACTTTAAAAGCAACTTCCAAAATATATTCTTCATGGAAACAATGTGCAATATAAAAAAGGTGCAATCATGGCTACCCAGGGCCTTTCTTTTGCAGAATCATGGGAAAAAGAAAAATGGGAAAAACAGGTGGTAAATGCAGATTAGAAACCGTGTAAGAACGGTATATAAATATAGTGGGGTAGAGGAAATGTACATGTTTGCTGGGGTACAAGATTCAGCCCTTTGAGGAACCGAAACAAGTCAGAGTTTGAAGAGGAAATGTGGTCAACAAAGAAATATACGAAAATATATTCAGATATTTGAAAATGTAACATTTATTCTTAATAGAAGGCTACGTGGAATATTTAGTCATACAAACTACATCAGTAAGTAATGATTACAGCAATGATATATATTTAAAATCTACAACTGTGTGTTGTGAAATCTTTTAAAAACAAATAGTTGCTTCGGTTTGGAGCCATTAATAAAAAATAAATAAATACCGATTTGTAACTTGCTTTACCCACAAATTAAAAAGTTGAATGGTATTGTTCAGGATGTGAACACTAGAACGTTTTACCCATCTCTGAGCAGGAAGCTGTTTTAAACTACAGGAAGCTGGTAGTGCACAAGAAATGGCTTCCCCCAACAAACTAAAAAGCAATACACTGTGTGTATGTTGAGTATTGCTTTGAGAGGTGAGACACTAGATCACTTTTTAGGCCTGGGTAAAAAGAATCAGAATTATAGAACAGCAGTTACATAAGATCATTACGACATGTCTGACCAATTAGGACAGCAGGAAGGAGTCACAACAACCCAATTAATGGTCTGTGACGCAACTTGTGTACCTTTGGGATTTCAATGCCAGAAAAGTTAACACCCTGTGACCCACTTAGGGGAGGGGGGATTATTATACCCATTATTCCTCTCATTTCAGAACTTTGCACAAATTATTGCTCTTGATACAAGTCTCAAATACATTTAATTAAAAAAAACAACAACTAATGGGCCACAAAATATCAGGGGGGGGGGGGGGGGGGGGACAAATTTGAAACAAGTACTCTTTATTGTCTGGTTCTAAAGCAAGTGAGAAACAGTGAAATTACTTAAAAAAATAAATAAAATATTGATAAATTATGTGCAAATCTCTAAGGAGAGCAGTTGCCATAGAAACAAATGGAATGTCCCTGCTTACTTAATTTACTTTTTACACAGCAATAGAGGAAAGACATGTAATTATATATATATATATATTATATCTTCCCTTTTGTTCACCCACAATCACATTGTAGTAAAGCAGAATCGAAACCAAAGTATGCACAGTATAACCACAAAGACTCCCAGCATCCTCAGACAAAAGGAACAATTACAGCCCCCCCCCCCCCCCATTGTTGGACTAGTCCCCCCCCACCCAAGAAGCTGGCTGAGAGTGATGGGGGAGCCAAGCCATGTGCCACCCCCCAGGATCCCCTCCCCATGTGTTGTTGTGGTCCATACCTTCCTGTGTCTGCGCGTTGGTGATCTGCAGATCGCAGTCGGCCGCCTTCAGCCTCTCCCTCCCCATGATCTGCTTCTTCAGGTCGCACAGTGAGATGTGCAGGCCATCAAAGGTCACAGTGTCATAGTTGAGTTTGGAGGAAAACTTATAATGCACACACGACATGTTAAATGACTAAAGGGGGCGAGCTACGGGGGGGGGGGTAAGGGAGAGGGATAGGGGGGGGGGAGAGAGAGGGAAGGGGGGTTAGATATTGGAGCACACCGCCCGGGCACGCATCACTCTCACACATGCATGCTGCAGCAGGCTTTTAAAGGGTCGCACCGGAAGTGGGGGGAGGCTCATCAGTGAGACCCCCACGTCCACACCGTCCCGACCAAGACAAACAGGAGGGGGGTGGGGGGTCTTCAGAGGCTAGCACTAAAGTCCCCAAGGCTTGCTGTAATCCAAACAGTTCAAAAGGCCTCGGGGGCCGAAATCAGGGTCTCTGAGTCCTAATAAGGGGCCACAAGTCCGGGTCACCCAGTCCCAAAATCAGAGGCGTGTGATCCACACAGTCCGGTGATCCTCCTGGGGGAAGGTAAGGGGGGTCTCCGGTGAAGTCCCTTCTATTGTGTCTGACTGAGGCCTACACGCTGGGTCCTAGTCCTCGGTCTGGCGTTGCGAGTTATGCCGTCGGGGTTTTCAGACGTGTTTGCTGCGCGCTCCGGCCTGAGGCTCGCAGTGCGCGGGGTAAAGTCCGGCAGGTCCCTGGCGGGTTTCGCTGCTCCTCGCACAGCGGCTAATGGCGGACTGACCGTGTCTCTCGCTCGCTCGCACGCAACACACGGGGTTTCCAGGGAACCTAGCGGGAGCGACGCGCTGCGTCACAAAGCACACGCATTGTGGCGTCACATTGGAACGTGAGGGCACTGGCGGCCATCTTAGACCCGGGCAACCATTTTGTGTCAGTTAGCGCTCTCCAGCTGTTGGTTCCATGTCTGCCTGCTTAAAGGCGCAGGGCCTCCAAACTAACACTGGCATATTAATCTCCAAACTAACACTGGCATATTAATCTCCAAACTAACACTGGCATATTAATCTCCAAACTAACACTGGCATATTAATCTCCAAACTAACACTGGCATATTAATCTCCAAACTAACACTGGCATATTAATCTCCAAACTGACACTGGCATATTAATCTCCAAACTAACACTGGCATATTAATCTCCAAACTAACACTGGCATATTAATCTCCAAACTAACACTGGCATATTAATCTCCAAACTAACACTGGCATATTAATCTCCAAACTAACACTGGCATATTAATCTCCAAACTAACACTGGCATATTAATCTCCAAACTAACACTGGCATATTAATCTCCAAACTGACACTGGCATATTAATCTACAGACTAACACTGGCATATTAATCTCCAAACTAACACTGGCATATTAATCTCCAAACTAACACTGGCATATTAATCTCCAAACTGACACTGGCATATTAATCTCCAAACTAACACTGGCATATTAATCTCCAAACTGACACTGGCATATTAATCTCCAAACTGACACTGGCATATTAATCTACAGACTAACACTGGCATATTAATCTCCAAACTAACACTGGCATATTAATCTCCAAACTAACACTGGCATATTAATCTCCAAACTAACACTGGTATATTAATCTCCAAACTAACACTGGCATATTAATCTCCAAACTAACACTGGCATATTAATCTCCAAACTAACACTGGCATATTAATCTCCAAACTAACACTGGCATATTAATCTCCAAACTAACACTGGCATATTAATCTCCAAACTAACACTGGCATATTAATCTCCAAACTAACACTGGCATATTAATCTCCAGACTAACACTGGCATATTAATCTACAGACTAACACTGGCATATTAATCTCCAAACTAACACTGGCATATTAATCTCCAAACTAACACTGGCATATTAATCTCCAAACTAACACTGGCATATTAATCTCCAAACTAACACTGGCATATTAATCTCCAAACTAACACTGGCATATTAATCTACAGACTAACACTGGCATATTAATCTCCAAACTAACACTGGCATATTAATCTACAGACTAACACTGGCATATTAATCTCCAAACTAACACTGGCATATTAATCTCCAAACTAACACTGGCATATTAATCTCCAAACTAACACTGGCATATTATTCTACAGACTCACACTGGCATATTAATCTCCAAACTAAAACTGGCATATTAATCTCCAAACTAACACTGGCATATTAATCTCCAAACTAACACTGGCATATTAATCTCCAAACTAACACTGGCATATTAATCTCCAAACTAACAGTGGCATATTAATCTCCAAACTAACACTGGCATATTAATCTACAGACTAACACTGGCATAATAATCTGCAGACTAACACTGGCATATTAATCTCCAAACTAACACTAGCATATTAATCGCCAAACTAACACTGGCATATTAATCTCCAAACTAACACTGGCATATTATTCTACAGACTAACACTGGCATATTAATCTCCAAACTAACACTGGCATATTAATCTCCAAACTAACACTGGCATATTAATCTCCAAACTAACACTGGCATATTAATCTCCAAACTAACACTGGCATATTAATCTCCAAACTAACACTGGCATATTAATCTACAGACTAACACTGGCATATTAATCTCCAAACTAACACTGGCATATTAATCTCCAAACTAACACTGGCATATTAATCTCCAAACTAACACTGGCATATTAATCTCCAAACTAACACTGGCGTATTAATCTCCAAACTAACACTGGCATATTAATCTACAGACTAACACTGGCATAATAATCTACAGACTAACACTGGCATATTAATCTACAGACTAACACTGGCATATTATTCTACAGACTAACACTGGCATATTAATCTCCAAACTAACACTGGCATATTAATCTACAGACTAACACTGGCATAATAATCTACAGACTAACACTGGCATAATAATCTACAGACTAACACTGGCATATTAATCTCCAAACTAACACTGGCATATTAATCTACAGACTAACACTGGCATA
Source organism: Pelodytes ibericus (assembly GCA_036172795.1). NCBI lineage: Eukaryota > Metazoa > Chordata > Amphibia > Anura > Pelodytidae > Pelodytes > Pelodytes ibericus. The sequence continues at coordinate 11,158,109 of CM069860.1, read as the reverse complement.
TTAATCTCCAAACTAACACTGGCATATTAATCTCCAAACTAACACTGGCATATTAATCTCCAAACTAACACTGGCATATTAATCTACAGACTAACACTGGCATATTAATCTCCAAACTAACACTGGCATATTAATCTCCAAACTAACACTGGCATATTAATCTCCAAACTAACACTGGCATATTATTCTACAGACTAACACTGGCATATTAATCTCCAAACTAACACTGGCATATTAATCTCCAAACTAACACTGGCATATTAATCTCCAAACTAACACTGGCATATTAATCTACAGACTAACACTGGCATATTAATCTCCAAACTAACACTGGCATATTAATCTCCATACTAACACTGGCATATTAATCTACAGACTAACACTGGCATATTAATCTCCAAACTAACACTGGCATATTAATCTACAGACTAACACTGGCATATTAATCTCCAAACTAACACTGGCATATTAATCTCCAAACTAACACTGGCATATTAATCTACAGACTAACACTGGCATATTAATCTACAGACTAACACTGGCATATTATTCTACAGACTAACACTGGCATATTCATCTACAAACTAACACTGGCATATTAATCTACAGACTAACACTGGCACATTAATCTCCAAACTAACACTGGCATATTAATCTCCAAACTAACACTGGCATATTAATCTCCAAACTAAAACTGGTATATTAATCTACAAACTAACACTGGCATATTATTCTACAGACTAACACTGGCATATTATTCTACAGACTAACACTGGCATAATAATCTACAGACTAACACTGGCATAATAATCTACAGACTAACACTGGCATATTAATCTCCAAACTAACACTGGCATATTAATCTCCAAACTAACACTGGCATATTAATCTCCAAACTAACACTGGCATATTAATCTCCAAACTAACACTGGCATATTAATCTCCAAACTAACACTGGCATATTATTCAACAGACTAACACTGGCATATTAATCTACAGACTAACACTGGCATATTAATCTACAGACTAACACTGGCATATTAATCTCCAAACTAACACTGGCATATTATTCTACAGACTAACACTGGCATATTAATCTCCAAACTAACACTGGCACAATAATCTACAAACTAACACTGGTATATTAATCTCCAAACTAACACTGGCATATTATTCTACAGACTAACACTGGCATATTATTCTACAGACTAACACTGGCATATTAATCTCCAAACTAACACTGGCATATTGATTTCCAAACTAACACTGGCATATTATTCTACAGACTAACACTGGCATATTATTCTACAGACTAACACTGGCATATTAATCTCCAAACTAACACTGGCATATTGATTTCCAAACTAACACTGGCATATTAATCTCCAAACTAACACTGGCATATTGATCTCCAAACTAACACTGGCATATTAATCTCCAAACTAACACTAGCATATTAATCTCCAAACTAACACTGGCATATTGATCTCCAAACTAACACTGGCATATTAATCTCCAAACTAACACTGGCATATTAATCTACCAACTAACACTGGCATATTAATCTCAATACTAACAAACACGCACAATAATCTACAAACTGGCACTGGCATATTAATCTCCAAACTGACACTGGCATATTAATCTCCAAACTAACACTGGCATATTAATCTCCAAACTAACACTGACACAATAATCTACAAACTGACACTGGCATATTAATCTCCAAACTAACACTGGCATATTAATCTCCAAACTAACACTGGCATATTAATCTCCAAACTAACACTGGCATATTGATCTTCAAACTAACACTGGCATATTAATCTCCAAACTAACACTGGCATATTGATCTTCAAACTAACACTGGCATATTAATCTACAAACTAACACTGGCATATTAATCTCCAAACTAACACTGACATATTAATCTACAAACTAACAAAGGCATATTAATATACAAACTAACACTGGCATATTCATCTACTAACTAACACTGGCATATTCATCTCCAAACTAACACTGGCATAATAATCTCCAAACTAACACTGGCATATTAATCTCCAAACTAACACTGGCATATTAATCTCCAAACACTGGCATAGTAATCTACAAACACTGGCATAATAATCTACAAACTAACACTGGCAAATTAATCTACAAACTAACACTGGCATATTAATCTCCAAACTAACACTGGCACAATAATCTACAAACTAACACTGGCATATTAATCTACAGACTAACACTGGCATATTAATCTCCAAACTAACACTGGCATATTAATCTCCAAACTAACACTGGCATATTAATCTCCAAACTAACACTGGCATATTAATCTCCAAACTAACACTGGCATATTAATCTCCAAACTAACACTGGCATATTATTCTCCAAACCAACACTGGCATATTATTCTCCAAACCAACACTGGCATATTAATCTCCAAACTAACACTGGCATATTAATCTCCAAACTAACACTGGCATATTATTCTACAGACTAAAACTGGCATATTAATCTCCAAACTAACACTGGCACAATAATCTACAAACTAACACTGGCATATTATTCTACAGACTAACACTGGCATATTAATCTCCAAACTAACACTGGCATATTATTCTACAGACTAACACTGGTATATTAATCTCCAAACTAACACTGGCATATTATTCTACAGACTAACACTGGCATATTATTCTACAGACTAACACTGGCATATTAATCTCCAAACTAACACTGGCATATTAATCTCCAAACTAACACTGGCATATTGATCTCCAAACTAACACTGGCATATTAATCTCCAAACTAACACTGGCATATTAATCTACAAACTAACACTGGCATATTAATCTCCAAACTAACACTGGCATAATAATCTACAAACTAACACTGGCATATTGATCTACAAACTAACACTGGCATATTGATCTTCAAACTAACACTGGTATATTAATCTACAAACTAACACTGGCATATTAATCTACAAACTAACACTGGCATATTGATCTACAAACTAACACTGGCATATTAATCTACAAACTAACACAGGCATATTAATCTACAAACTAACACTGGCATATTAATCTACCAACTAACACTGGCATATTAATCTACCAACTAACACTGGCATAATAATCTACAAACTAACACTGGCATATTAATCTACAAACTAACACTGTCATATTAATCTACAAACTAACACTGGCATATTAATTTACCAACTAACACTGGCATATTAATCTACCAACTAACACTGGCATATTAATCTACAAACTAACACTGGCACAATAATCTACAAACTAACACTGGCATATTAATCTACAAGCTAACACTGGCATATTAATCTACAAACTAACACTGGCATATTAATCTACAAACTAACACTAGCATATAAATCTACAAACTAACACTGACATATTAACGAGAAAAATAACACTGGCATGTTAATGGGCAAATTGGCTGTGGCATATTAATGGGAAAAGTAACACTGGTTTATTAATGGGCAAACTGGCTTTGGTATATTAGTGGGCAAACTAGCAGTTGCATATTAATGGGCAAACGAACACTGGCATATTAATGGGAAAATTGGCTGTGGATAATCATTGGCAAGCAGGCTGTGGCATGTTTATGGGCAAACTAACACTGACATGTTAATGGGAAAACTGTGGCATATTGTAATAGAGAAACTGTGGCATGTTAATTGGTACCTGACAGTGGCTTTTTTTAATTGGCAAAGTGATGCTGTGGCAGGTTCTGTGGGGCAAAATAACGTATTATGGGGGGAAAGTGACACTGTGGCTTGTTCTGCAGGGGCAGATCTGTAGGGCAAAGTGACATTGTGGTATGTTCTGTGGGGCAAATTGACACTGTGGCATGCCAAATCATGTGGGTGCACTATGAGTGCACGCCAAGAGCTGTGTTAAGTCCTTTTGGTGCAATGTGGGTGCAAAGGAAGGGAATAAAAACAAGAAATGCATTTTTTCAATAATATTTTTATTACAAATGAAAATAGTTGAATATTAAAAAGTTCATGTAAGTATAAGTGCAGCCAGTTATAGAGAGAGCTGTCTATGTGTATAGATAGGCTTGTGATATGTGTGTGTGTATAAATATATATGTTTTATAATTGTACATTAGATGAATGTGGTCCACTGTCACCTCGCGTGTGTGGCATAATTAATGGGGGTCCCATGTGTGCCATATTTTTTGGGCACTCATGTGTGGCATATTTAAGGGGCTCCCATGTGGGGCATTATTAATAGGGGTCCCTGTGTGTGACATAATAAATGGGGTTCTTGTGTGTGGCGTAATTAATGGGGCTCATGTGTGTGGCATAATACATGGGGCTCCTGTGTGTGGCATAATAAATGGGGCTCCTGTGTGTGGCGAAATAAATGGGGCTCCTGTGTGACATAATAAATGGGCCTCCTGTGTGTGGCATAATAAATGGGGCACCTGTGTGTGACATAATAAATGGGGCTCCTGTGTGTGGCATAATAAATGGGGCTCCTGTGTGTGACGTAATAAATGGGGCTCCTGTGTGTGGCATAATAAATGGGGCTCCTGTGTGTGACGTAATAAATGGGGCTCCTGTGTGTGACATAATAAATGGGGCTCCTGTGTGTGACATAATAAATGGGCCTCCTGTGTGTGACATAATAAATGGGGCACCTGTGTGCGACATAATAAATGGGGCACCTGTGTGCGACATAATAAATGGGGCTCCTGTGTGTGACATAATAAATGGGGCACCTGTGTGTGACATAATAAATGGGGCACATGTGGGTTTTCTATGTGTGCCATTATTAATGGGGCTCTTGTATATGGCATAACTAAGGTGGCTCCTGTATATGGCATAATAAATGGGGCTCCTGTGTGTGTTATAATTAATGGAGCTTTTGTGTGTGGTATAATTAATGGGACTCTTGTGTGGCATAGTTAATGGGGCTCCTGTGTGTGACATAGTTAATGGGGCTCCTGTGTGTGACATAGTTAATGGGGCTCCTGTGTGAGGCATAATTAATGGGATCCTGTATGTATCATAATTTATGGGGCTCCTGTATGGCTTATTTAATAGGCCACCTGACTGGTATTACCAAGGAAACTGTTTGCCATGGTATTGGAGGAAATCCAGGGGGGTGACATCATGAGTTACCGCACCGGCCTACACCAACCCTATTAATGCCTCCAAGTATATTTCAGTGGGTTTCAGGGCTGCAATACTGAAGTCCTGATCTAACTGTCTGGTACACCGGAGAAGGCATACTGTTACATTGTGTACACCGCGCATGCATGGCAGTGCTGACTTCCAAGGCTCCAGAACCCTGATTTGCCGGGGGTGGAAGATGAGCGGTATGTTATTCTCATTCTAAATGACTCTGTAAATGACATAAATATGTTCTGATAATGTCTGCCCCAAAGCCACACATATAGCCACTCCCACACAAATGTTAGAGTCCCTCTTTGGCCAATTGTTGGGAGGCATGTGCATACATCATATACATCACAAAAACATGCACTTGGTGACAACTGATGTGCCTGGCACATAGCGCGGTACAATGATCGCTGCCTATGCCTTAATGGTGTACTGTAGCTATTACGCCTCAATGTTGAGACATCATGCCGGATCCCGGATACCATATTGGAAAAGAACATGCTCCTCCAATATGGCGTTTTCCTGGATGCGGAAAGAGGCAGACAGCTATATTACATTGAAATAAAAAAGGAAAAACCTAACCGTAGGTCTACTAACCCTAAATCGAAGATTAGGGTTAAAGTTACAGATGAGTTAGGGTTAGTGCAAGGGTTAGATTTAGGGTTGGTGTAGATGTTGAGTTAAGGGTGAATTTAGGGTAAGGTTTGGGGACAAATGGAGAAAATGGTTAGCAAACAAAAACACTACTATCAGTTATTTCCCTATAACTTGCAAAAAAAACTACAGGAAAACATGTAAACTTCTAAACTCAGGACAAATATTAGAAACTATATAGATAGGTCTTTTATACCGTTTGTAACTGTATGGAAGATTTTTTTCATGTCAAATTTAGAAAAAGTGGGCTTTGCATTTTTTCATCATGTTTTATGATTTTTGTTATAGTAAATTACCGTATTTGCTCGAAAATAAGACAAGGTTTTTTTCAGAGCAAATGCTCTTATATTCGAGGTCGTCTTATAATCTGACTTCAAATCAAGGTCAGACTATAAGACATGGATTCAGGTCCCCCGCAGAGCTGCAGGGGACCTGGATCCCCCTCGCTAACAGCAGATGGATGTCTGCGCAATGCGAGCAGGCATCCTCCGCTGCTGCCCGACACGACCGCCGGGACTTCTATGATGAAGCCCTTCCGGCTTCACCATAAAAGTCCCGACGGAAGTGCTGGGCAGCAGTGGGGGATGTCTGCGTGTATCGTTCAGACATCCCCCGGCTGCCTCCACTAGGCACCAGGGATATCTGGCAGCCGGGGGATGTCTGCACGATAGTCCAGACATCCTCCATGCTGCCCGACACTGCTGTCTATTATGACGGACCGGCTGTCCGCCATAATGGACGGAAGTGTCGGGCAGCATGGAGGATGTCTGCATGTATCGTGCAGACATCCCCCGGCTGCCCCCACTAGCCACCAGGGAGAGATACAAGGGGCAGGGAGGGGGGCAGAGAAAGACAAGGGGAGGGAGGGGGGAAGAAAAAGACAAGAGGAGGGGGGAAGAAAAAGACAAAGGGAGAGGGGGGGGTGGACAAAAAAAGACGGGGGGAAGAAAAAGACAAGGGGGGGGGGAGAGAAACACAAAGGAAGGGGGGGAGTGAGAAAAGTTTGGGGGGTGGGAGATAACACCGGGGGAGAGAGAGACAACGCGGGGGGGGGGGGGGGGGAGCATTGGCACATAAAAGGAAATAAAAACAAGAAATGCATTTGTTTAATATCATAATTTTTATTAAATATTAAAAAGCAATTTACATGTGAATATATACAAGTTAAACTTTTTTCCTAAAGGGTAGTCTTATATTCAGGCTTTTAGTTTTTTTCCTCAAGGAATATCCAAAGTTTTGGGGGGTCGTCTTATAATCAGGGTCGTCTTATATTCGAGCAAATACGATATATACTTACAGCTAGTTGAATTTGTGAAGTTACAGCAGTTTGCAAGAAACCAGGAGTAAAAGTAATCTCCTTTTTTCCCCCTTTTCTGCAGCAACCAATGAGAATATGGAATGGACATGGTAAATAGACTAAGGATTTTGGGACAATCCAAACCATGTATTTTGTACTTTAATAATAATAATAAAAAAAGAGAATATGGAAAGGAATATCATGTTTCTCTAGGGACAATGTGCTGCATTGTTAAGAGATCCTACTGCGTACAAGAGCAAGTTTATCACAGTCCACACAATGTATTTTGTTCCAGGAGCACAGGAAGTGACTAAATGAAACAAAACTTTATATTCACTTTGTGTCCCCTATCGGACCCTGTGGATTCTCCCCTCCTCAATCTGGGGTCCCTAATGGACACCTAGAAAGCTTTAACAGACAGTTTTGCTAACCTTTCCGACCTAAGAAATAATCCCCGTATTATGGGACGAATATAGGTGATCGAACTGAGTAATGTCAGGACTTTTCCAGTACTCGTTCTCCAACTTGAAAGAATTCTTATTTTAAGGCTGCTGATTTTCTTTGCCACCTGACCACTAGAGGGTGCTCTATGACTATTTTACTGTAGCCTTGGTCGGAATATTCAGAGATGTAAATCCCTAATTGTTTCCCTTTTCAGAGGGTGTTGGTTCCATGGGAAGTGTAAATGGGAATTATTTTACTTACCCCAGATGAATGCTTTCGGCTGTCATTAGCTGGTGGCTGGAGTGAAAATACCTGCCTTCAATGTATAAAAAAGACACAGTCTCTGTTATACAGAAGAAACAGCCATTATACTTTTTTTTTTTTTTTTACCTTCCTTTTCGTATCTAGCACTTTTTTATATGCAGCCCCCTTAATCTCTACAATTTACCTAGCTGTGTAAAGGTATTTAATGCCTCGGGGCAATTAACTAATCTGCTATGCACTTTATCTGACTCTTTGGTTAAGAATAATAAGTCTTCACAGCGGAGAAAGAATTGTTAGGCTGTAAATCTCATAACCCTCAGCAAATCAAACCTGCAGGATGCTCTTTGGAGAGTTGTCATGCCAGGCGGCTGTCTATTCTCTGGACAGACTTGGCCTTAGCGATGGTCGAGGCAGACATTTTATTCTCTAGACAGAGTCGGTCGGGGCCATGGTCGAGGAAGACATTATATTCTCTAGAAAGACTCGGCCTTAGCAATGGTCGAGGCAGACATTTTATTCTCTAAAGAGCCTCGGCCGGAGCCATGGTCGAGGAAGACATTTTATTCTCTAAAGAGCCTCGGCTGGAGCCATGGTCGAGGAAGACATTTTATTCTCTAGACAGACTCGGTCAGAGCCATGGACAAGGAAGACATTTTTTTCTCTAGACAGACTCGGCCAGAGCCATGGTCGAGGCAGACATTTTATTTTCTAGACAGACTCGGCCGGAGCCATGGTCAAGGCAGACATTTTATTCTCTAGACAGACTCGGCCAGAGCCATGGGCGAGGAAGATATTTTATTCTCTAGACAGACTCGGCCGGAGCAATGGTCGAGGAAGACATTTTATTATCTAGACAGTCTCGGCCGGAACCATGGACGAGGAAGACATTTTATTCTCTAGACAGACTCGGCCGGAGCCATGGACGAGGAAGACATTTTATTCTCTAGACAGACTCGGCTGGACCCATGGATGAGGAAGACATTTTATTCTCTAGACAGACTCGGCCGGACCCATGGTCGAGGAAGACATTTTATTCTCCAGACAGATTCGGCCGGAGCCATGGTCGAGGAAGACATTTTATTCTCCAGACAGACTCGGCCGGAGCCATGGATGAGGAAGACATTTTATTCTCTAGACAGACTCGGCCAGAGCCATGGTCGAGGAAGACATTTTATTCTCTAGACAGACTCGGCAGGAGCCACGGATGAGGAAGACATTTTATTCTCTAGATAGACTTGGCCGGAGCCATGGAAGAGGAAGACATTTTATTCTCCAGACAGACTCGGCCAGAGCCATGGAAGAGGAAGACATTTTATTCTCTAGACAGACTCGGCCGGAGCCATGGACGAGGAAGACATTTTATTCTCTAGACAGACTTGGCCGGAGCCATGGACGAGGAAGACATTTTATTCTCCAGACAGACTTGGCCGGAGCCATGGACGGGGAAGACATTTTATTCTCTAGACAGACTCGGCCGGAGCCATGGACGGGGAAAACATTTTATTCTCTAGACAGACTCGGCCGGAGCCATGGACGAGGAAGACATTTTATTCTCTAGACAGACTCGGCCGGAGCCATGGATGAGGAAGACGTTTTATTATCTAGACAGACTCGGCCGGAGCCATGGATGAGGAAGACGTTTTATTATCTAGACAGACTCGGCCGGAGCCATGGATGAGGAAGACGTTTTATTATCTAGACAGACTCGGCCGGAGCCAGGCAGGGAGAGTCGGAAGCTTTGGAGCGTTTGATGAGATGTGGAGTGAAATGTTTTCTTGGGGCTGAAAGAACTAGACCTAGCAGAGCATATGGTTATCTCCTGGCACTAAGAGCTTTCCTGAGACCTCAGGGAACATCAGGCATTTGCTGCAGGGAATCCGGCTCTTATGCTGTGTTCAGTTCATTCCCATTTCAACCCCCCCCCCCCCCCCCCCCCAAGTACAGGGCTGATCACTCCCACTTCCATGGCTGCATCATCCTCTCTGTGGAATCTGCCATTACAGACACAATGTACAGATCACTTTACATGTATGTTAGAAATAATATTTATGTGGCAGGGGCTCTGTCATGTAACCAGTGGTGTATTTGGTTTTGTGCTGCTTTAGCAGACTAAGGGTTGCACACCAACCACACTGCAGACCCAGGACTTACTTTAGCACCCCAGGACATGCCCCATACCCCACACTGCAGACACACAACTTACCGTAGCACCGCAGGACATTTCCCGTCATCCACATTGCAGACCCAGAACTTCATACTCCATCATTCACATTGCAGACCCAGGACATACCCCCGGCACTCCAGGACACGCCCCATCACCCACTTTGCAGACCCAAGATTTACTCCAGCACCTCTGGACATGCCTCATCACCCACATTTCAGATCCGTAACTCGCCCCAGCACCCCAGTACATGCTCTATTACCCACATTGCAGTCCCAATACTTGCCCCAGCACACCAGGACATGCCCCATCACCCACATTGCAGACCCATGACTTTCCCCAGCACCCTAGAGCATGCCTGATCATCCACACTGCACACTCAGGACATGTTCAATCACCCACATTGCACACCCAAGACTTACCCCAGCACCCACAGTGAATACCCATGACATGCCCCAGCACCCACAGAGTCAGGACCTACCTCAATACCCCAGGACTTGCCCAATCATCCCCCATTGTAAACCCAGGTTTTACCCAGGACATTCCCCATCACCTACATTGCACACCCAGGATTTACTTCAGCACCCCAGGACATGCCCCAAAGGGCCAGAGTTTTCAGCCACCCCCCTAGGAAGACAAGGCATGTGCCGCTAAATACAATGCTACTAAAATACACCGCACGTAACCGTTGTTTTTACTGTGAATGTAGAAAATAAAAAATGATTGAAAATGATCTATATATTGTGTTAACAAAACTGCAAGTAAATGTCTAAATTTGGAGAAAAATGTGTATTAAATGGTGTCTGTGGAGTGCTTATGACATCACCCGTGGCCTGATATGCAAATCACACATTTTCCATTGAAAAGCAGTTAATTTGCATATCAAGCCACAGGTGATGTCATAAGCAGGGGACACGTAGCTACCTCTAGGCACATAACTAGGCCATATAATAAAAACCTCTATCCGTGGTGATTTCTGAATCAAGCTATGTACATACTGATCTCCTATCTTCCAATCTGTCTTTGTATTATGCCATCTGCTCGTCTTCCCTGCTTTCTATCTGTACTGATGTAATCACAATATAATTATCTCCTTTTCTCTTTCACTGCAAATCTTTCTTTTTATTTTTTTTTATGCATTATAACATTCTCAGCCTGCCTGCTTCTAAGAATGGGGGAACTGATCCAACGGGGTTTTTAAATCGTTTGTGACTGAAAAAAAAGAAATGCAAAAAAAAAAAAAAAAAGGAAAACTATATTTGACGGCAATAATATAATAAGAATAAAAAATAAACCCCATTTCTATTGGCTACAGAGTTGATAGAGTTGCTAGAGTGCATCCCACAGCAACGATGGCTAACCTTGGCGCTACAAATCTTACGGAACTACATATTCTATGATTCTTAGTCAACAGCAATCATGAATGAGAATCATGGGTTATGGCGTTTCCCAAACATCGGCAGTGCCAAGGTTAGCCATTGCTATTGTCGGGGCTTCATTTTTATTGATACATTTTTTTTTACCAGGAATACTTTTCTCCCGTTTTCAAGAATGTCCCGGGGACCAAGTCCAGAATGGTATTAAACAGAATTCCACATTTTGATTGATACAAACACACATACCTATGTATACAGGAAAATTGGGGATAGAACATACATTTATTCCTTCAGATAAATATAGAAAACAATAATAAAGAAATACGATATTTATAGATGGTCGTGATCTAATAACTGGTACATTCTCTTTGTAGAAGTCGGGAGACACTCAGTTTCAGGAATGATTTGATGGTATGTGGGAGGCTTATTCCACATATGTAAGAGCATCTTCCCTTGAATGTCATCAACTTTTAGCCACTTTGTAATCATATTGTAGACTTGCCAACTGGAGAATTACACCGTAAATGCATTGATTATATTGCTGCCAAATGTTTAAGTAATAAAACAGAGAAATGTATTTTTACTTGGAGTGGGTTTTTAAGATATCAGTCTCTCCCACAAACAGGAATATACCGCGACCTCTGTTAAAGCCCCTCCGTTTTCACCCTTCCTGTAGTCATGGATGATGTTTTTAATGCTCAAGCAACGGAGAAAATCATTCAGCAGGAAGATGGGTACAAGCTGTATCCAAAAAAAGTTAAAAAAAAAAATAATTAAAAATATTTTTTTTTTTGGGTAAGAGGCAATTGATGCATTTATCTCTCTCAATGGGGAGAAGATTCCCATTTCAGTTTGAACCTTTCCTCAATGGTCTCAGCGATTACTAAGCGTTCAAGGATCTTGGCTGGCTGGTGGTATTGGCTTTTTGGGAAGAAGAGGAGGAACATCTATTCTTTTTCTAAGCGCCGCAGCTGTCGATGGAGAGGCCTTCATTGGAAAACGCTGCTTATACAATGCGGAGAATAGATTGAAAATCACCAAAGGGAAAAAAATAGCAAATGGTTCAATTTGCCTCTCTGGAATTACACCAAACAAGAAATATGTATTGATTGATTTATTTATACTGGATCAGTCCACAGACAATTTACAGTGAATTCGACAGACTGCATTCTGGCCCCCCTCATCTGACCCCCGATCCTGACCTGCCTTGATTCTCTCTGGGGTACCAGAGGAGAATTAATTCTACACGCACACAGTGGTGTGCACAGTTAGGGTACCACCGTTAGTGAGACACTACCCTCCCAAGCCCACCATTGTCAGGGGCATCGGTCGATGTCAACCTTTTTAGGCGATCCAGCCTATTTTTAAGTCCCTTAGGGGAAAAAAAAGGTATGAATGCTGATATTTGGGCATCTGAGAAACTCAGGAGCTTCTACCCACTTTTATTAGCTATATAAGAGCCCCCTTCCATTAGACACTCACAAAGGATCAGTGCACAGGTGTTATGTGTCTGTGACTGTGGGTGAGAGTAGTATCTGCACCACATTCTTGAGGAATGCTACCTCCTATAGGGGTCATCTATAGGCAAAACAAAATTTAAAAAAATAATGTTTAATTGAAAGATTGCATCAAACGTCGATATTTTCAATGCTTTAACAAAAGAATACAAACAAACCATTTTTATTGGGCCAGCTCTGCATATCTCTACCAGGGGGCGGACATATTTAGAATCTGCGGTCAGATCTTCCTTTATCGGACACAAAATTCCAAACAACGTAACCGTCTCCTATTAGAGCTATGCTGAGCAAGGAGGACTCATTTGTCTTTTTTCATTAAAGTATTCAGATTTAAAATGTCTACACATCATGCACTTTTTCAATTAACCATTATTTTATTTATTTTTTTATTTTTTTTGCCAACAGTTGTCCTTTAAGCTCCAAACCAATATTATATAAAAGCTTTACTTCGCTAGGATAGAGACATTTGCTGAGACAAACAATATCAAGATAGCAGTCTCCTTCAAGCGCCCTTTCCCCGAAAAGGGGGGCGTCTGTCTGCTTGTTTTTCTTAATTCATGCTAGCCGCCTTTCAAAATCCCTTTTTCTTCCCCAAATCAAATCTTTTTGTGTGACATACCGTCTCTGCAAAAGGCAAAACAATTTGCTTATTTACAACCAGTTTCACGAGAAATCCTGATTCTCCAGCAAGCAGTTTATTCTGACAGCTCAAAAAAAAAAAAAAAAAATCCAAGAAGCTCCGAGCAATTACCAATTACTTGAGAGGCGAATCTTAGCTGAGCTGGGAGGGTTTGGATTTGAATAAAAAGATCTCATGGGTAAGCAAAGGAGAATTCAACATCTGGCCCAGAGATACAGAACTGTTTGTAGATAATTTCTACTAGCTTGAAAACTCACACACACACAGAAAATAACCAACAATCCTCACTGCTTTCACCCACAAACAATGCATCAAACTAGAACAATCTCAGTGATAAATACAAATCACACTATTGTTATCCGTTACAATGACATGTTGGCAGCTGCCAAACGATTCTGCTTCCTTTCTCGGCAGCAAAAAATGTTGAAGTTCAGGCACTGTGGCTTTATGTCGAGGCATTTAAGTGTCATTAAATGTGTTTCTCCTGGGGTAAATGTTTTGGGAATTAGCATGTTTTTCTTGGCTCCAGGCTATGAATGATCTACAAAAGTGGTTTTCTCTCTGTAGTCTAGAGTTTGGGGAGGGGATGATGAAAGTGCATCTCGTTCAATGAACTAGAAACAGAGGATAATCGGAACAAATTGGCCAACAGAATAAAAGGGAACAAGCAAAAATAACGGAGTGGGGCTTATTTACTGAACCAATGATGGCTAACCTTGGCACTGCAGATCCTCAATCAGCATTAATATTGGCCCTGCTAAACAAGTTCCCAGACATCACTGAGCTGAACTGTAAAAATGTAGCCCCCCCCAAATAAAATACTCAAAATACAGTGATTTTTCCCCCCCCCCTTAACTGTTTAGATTTTACAATTTGGTTCATAGTTCAAATTTTGGTAAACAGATCCACTGGATGATGTAAGGTCTATCTGGAATGTGAGACATGGAAAAATCCAAAGTCTTGATACACGGATAGTGGGGGAAAGTAGTGGCAAGGTCAATGAAGGTCGACAGAACATCCTTACATTGTTCATCCAGGGTCAAGTAAATGTTAGTGTCCACCCCCGATGTAAGATCCACTTTAGAAATCCTTGTATTTGGTGATATTAATCTAACATGTACATACCGGTATAGCTCAAACTTTTTTTTAGCTTGTGAAGGAAGCTGAGCACATTGGCATTTCCTGATACCCACTCAAGTGTTACTTAACTGGGTCAATGGTCCACGAGAAGAATCCAATTGTCACTGAGATTAGTGCTGGATGGTCAAGATAAAGTGGATTCCCTGGATAGGAATCCTCTCCATTGACCAACACACTGGATCATTAATTTATTCTGCCAACTGTGGTCGCTTTTTTTGCTTTTGGTACCAGGCACAAGATGGCTTTTTGAAGAACAGGACACATTGTCGTGATATTTTTCCTGTCTCTTGGATGGAACTGTGTAGTCCGTTAATTCATCAATGACCTACACAGGGCTTTCCAAAACAATTCTCAAGGAAAACCCAACAGATCAGGATTGATAGATATCGTCACTTGGGATAGAATGGGTGTCTCTTCCTAAATCCTGGGCGGTTGCACATCCCTTGAACACTGATTGGGAAAAAACGCTCATGAGAAACCTTGACGGTTGTCGAGATGGACTTCATGCTCAGACAGAAAGTTTTGCATTCATAAAAATGGAGGAATACAAATGTAGCACCTTACCCTCTCTGCTTGTATAGCAGGAGGCGGACATCTTGGTTAACATGGGTCAGATCTTCCTTCATCTGACCCATCTGATCCAAGATTCTAAACAACATCTCCTCTCCCTTCCATCAAAGCATTTCTATGTAAAATGTCTACACCCGAAGCAAATCTTTCAATTAAACAGAACTTTTTTTTATGCCGATAAACATTGGGTTTTCCCCTCTTGCGATGGTCTCAATTTTAAATATGTTCCTACCAGCGACGTGCGTAATTTGTTACTGTCAGCAGCAGTAAAATGAGGCCGTTTGGTAGTCAGTTTAACAATCTCCAGAAATCATTAAGTGGAATCACAGAGATCGGAATCAGTCAGTCTTCTAGACCTATGGGTTACGGGCCTTTGGAATGTTGGCTCAGGCTCGCCCTATGTTGACTGGCATTTCATTGGAATGGTTATGCAACTGGTTTATTGGATCAGGAAAGGTGGCTGTTCCACGAACTGATAATGTTGTATAGGATTCAGTGACCTGCTGTCCAGAACCACTCAATTTCCTTTCTTTACCCTGCAAAAAAAACGACTCTAGAAAACACTGATATATATCTATATATATATCAAATAATGCAGAAATAATGTATTTTTTTCTGTGTTTCCTAGTTTTAGAAGTGAGTGCTTGTAAAAACCATTCTCACTGTAGGGTTCCAGTATCTGTTTGCACCCTTAGCACCCAGTACTGTAAACGGTACACCTTCACATATGGGTCTATTCACGAGAAATTCGATTTTGGAGGTCGACTTTCATTTTGGGACTAAGTTTTCGCCACCCGAGTTTGAATCTTCCCCATCGAAAGTCATGGAAGGGGAAATGATCAAAGCTATTTTTTGAGACTAAGTCAAATTGGGCACCTGAGTTTGACTTAGTCTCAAAAATAGCTTCAATCGTTTTGCAACCCGTGAATCTGAACGGGGAAGATTTGAACCCGGATTTGCCGAATTTGATTTAGTCTCAAAGTGAAAGTCATGATCCAAAGTCGAATTTTAGTCTATAGACCCAACTGAGTTCTGTTAACCTTTTTGGATCTTTTACCGGTACATATTGGTAGTAGACATGCCTGCAAACAGAATATATATAAATCCCGTGTTGCTTAGACACTGGGCAGGAGTCGACACCAACATGGCTTGGGAAGGGCATCTACTGGACGGTTTTATGATGATCTGTTGGACTCTCACAGGTGTTTCCACGGACACTGGTGTCCGTGTACAGATACTTTGCCAATTCGTGCCACGGAGTCCATGAGGGTCAGTAGATGTCAATGCGCTCTGGGTGAACAACAGGAATTCAAACCAAAATTCTGCATATATTTAAATACCGTATTTTCCGGCGTATAAGACGACTGGGTGTATAAGACGACCCCCCAAATAAGTCGTCTTAAAAATCGCATCTATATTTTAACTTTTTAGGTTAAAATATAAAATTTGCCACCCTCCTCCCCCCTTCCCCCTTCCGCAATCCCCAGTACTTACCTACTTTCTGCTCTGTCTCCCGCTGTTAAGCTGCGCGGTCAATAAAGTTTGTTTAAAAAAAAGTTTAAACAAACTTTATTGAAGCCGCGTGGCTGGAGGGGAGCTCACAACGCTTCCCTCACAGCCACGGACCGGATTAACAGCGCGAGCGGAGACAGAGCATAAAATAGGTAAGTAAATCCCAGTACCCGGCGTATAAGACGACCCCCCAACTTTTGAGAAGATTTTCAGGGGTTAAAAAGTTGTCGAAAATATGGTATTGATAATGGCCTGCCCTACTAATGTGATAAACACAATTATACAGTCACAGTTACTTTTACGCAGGAGTAGACTAGCTTTGACTTTGTCGACCTCATCTGCCATGGTGCTGACCCAGTCGTAGAGAGGACTCAGTTTTGGAAATATCAATTAGTATATTATATGGCCCTGCTCATTAACCCAACTGTTCGATCATTAGTCCATCTCTATAACCACCAGAAACCTGGGCACCATCCGAGAGTAAAACGTAAGCTTGAAAGAAGAACAAATCAGCCGAGGAAGTCGAAAGGGTCTGCAAACCATCATTGCAGAACATTGCACGCTCTCTGCCCCAAATTCTGTCGTCGATGCTCTATCTTTACAGACATTTAAATTAAAGGCTCAAATATCACTTCTTATCGCAGACACTCACAGTTCGACTTGTTGCATGTGTGTTTGTAAAACTTTGGAAATATCACAATTTATTATTATTATTTTTAATGTTTACACAGAGCAAACCTCAGTTGGAGAATGAGGATGGTACAGGGAACAGGGTGCACACAGGTTGACGGGTATGTGCAAATGTAAAAACAGGCTGCAGACAGAATGACGGAAACCACCTGTGGTCAAGCAGGGGTGTCATTAATCACTGTTCAGCTGGAGGTGCTTGAAGGCTAATTGGCATGGCTGCCCCAGCTAGTACCAGGATATACAAACCTTCAGTTCTCTTTAATAGGTCAGATTTCAAATTTATTTGAACAGGATTAAAGGCTGAGATTTAAAAGATGACCCATACAAGCAATTTTCCTCCCCAGACTTCTTGTGGCTCCCTGCCACGTCTTAAGATGAAGACGTCTTGCTATAAGTTCACAGAAACACAATTGTACATTGTTTGTGCCCCCTATAGGAATATACAACCCTGGTTGTACACTGGACACGGGCAGACACGGACAGAAATAGGAGGGGATCAGAAACCCCCACTCTGAAGGTGAGCGGACAATAGGTAGCAGCTTATTTGGATAATCATTACTCCAGTCTTGAAATCAGGTGAGATCCAAAGCTTAACCATTAACCTTGCACAGACGAACCTTATAATGTCAGTACCGGTTAAACTCAATCGGTAACATTCCAGTCCACATCACGAACCTCGTATTAACCAACCATGCCGGGACCCTAGAAACCGTTACTTCTGTTGATAAACTAAGAACACAGCAGAGTGTTACTTTTTCTCAGGAGTTGTCTGATTGGCTCAGACAGTTTTCATGGTTACACTGTAGCTGTCACCGCCCCCACTCCTGTCAAAACAGCACTTTTGAAAAATCTGCGTGGGGAGAGATCACCTTGTATTAAAATTCCCAGCACACATTTTTGTCTCACAGGCTTGTTTTTTGGGTAATACATTGGATTATTAAAAATTAAGAAGTTCACCAGCCTTTTTCATTACCTTAGCAAATCTACTTTGAACATTGTTTTTTTTTTTTTTTTTGCCCTCTCAAGTAACCCCAATAAAGCAGAATATGGCTGGTTGCTGGGAGTTGTTGGTGCAAGTTATAGGGCCACAGCGTCATTAAGAGAACTCAAAGTACTTGGCTACCTAGTTACAAAGCTCCTTATTCAGGCAGAACCTCATACACAAACTCCTTGGCAAGAAATCTCTACTTTGAATTCCATAAAATTAGAGAAATGAACAGAAAATTGTTTGTGTGTGTGTGTGATAATGTCCCTTTAAATGTCAAGCATTTATAATTCCCGTTACTCTAGGATGTGGCATTATTAAAGATTGGATGTCTGTAGTACAATTATCGAGACATAATCCTATTTTCGTCGTCCTGTTTTCCTTGGCCAAACGGTATGAGCCCCCGTCCGTAGTCTGATTAGGAACCAACATAAACTGAAAAGATTAGATAATAATTCTCTCTAATACTGGACAGGGGATTCTCTTCTGAATGAATAAGCAAAAACCTGTTTCCATTGTTGAGGGGCAGAACAAACCAACAAACAAGGAAAAACAAAAAAAGATATCAATGTTTCCTGTTCGTTCTGAGGAGCTGGGTTTTCTCTGTACATTCAAGATGCTCTAGAGCGTTAAGATTCTTTCCATTCCGACCTAGAACACCGACGTTCTTTGTAATCCTTGGTCACTGTTTCTAAAGGTTTGGTTTTGGGAAACCATTCAACATGACAGGTGGTCAAGCAACTCTCAATTTCTGACCTTCAATGCATTGCATGGGAAAATGTTGGGTGAGGTTCATGGCATCCTTGTACACCTTGGTGTGTTGTATAATGTGAAGGTATGAGTAGGGTTCTCCACCAACTTCTGTATCTTTTCCAGTAGATTATCTTTTTTTTTTTTGCCTTCCCACTGATAAGAAGTAGGCCTCAGACAGGGGTTGTACGCCTGTTGGAAGGGTTGTTGTGTAATGACTCCTTGTAGTCCTTGGGGATAGAGTTGTGAACTTGAAGAAAATTGTGTTCTCTATCGGAATTCAGCAAGGAGCCCACCGTCACCTTAGTAGGGTCACGGGCAGTCAGAGTGTACAGAGAGATGTCACTTGTGGGAATAGGATTAAAGCTTTTACCAATGGGAGAGGGATCTCTAGAGCGGGGCTCTGTGGAGCGAGAGCTGGAACGCCTTCGGAAGCGGTACCGGTAGCTGGGAATCCGGGAAAAAGCTGACTTTTTGAAGAGGTCGGAGTGAGATTTGGCTCTAATTTGCCGGTGCTTCTCGATGAACATGTGTACAGCTAGGACGCCCACCATCTCTGCTATAATGAAGGACAGAGCACCGAAATAAAAGGACCAGCCGTAGGAATAGTTGCTCTTTTTGGAATCGCTCTGCCCTGGGTCACCGGCATTGGCGGAGATGTAGACAATGATGCCAATGATGTTGCTCAATCCTGGAAGAATAAAAACAAGGGATCATATTGCAGTTTTCTCGTAAACCAACAAGGTACAATTTCCTGCTAAATATTATGGCTGTTCTTCCAGGCTCTGTAGGCCTAAATAGTAAGTGACTGTTCTACATACACGGTGGACAACTCTATTGACCCACTCCCTGAGATAATAACCCCGGGGAGCCTAAATATTGACACTTCTCCAAAATGCATAAACGAGGTATCATCTTGATATGGGAACAAAATAATATCCAATTGTGGTTATCAACGTATCCTCCAGGGACCCGAGATCCATCGCTATAATACTGACCTGCCGAGACGAAGAAGATCCCAGCACTAAGGATAACATTGTGCTTATTTTTGTAAAACTCACTGGCCGCCACACACAGACCCCCAAAAAACAGAAGACCAACACTGAGGATGGGGAAGATACTAGAGGCACGGACAGCACCTGTATTGAAGAGAGGTTAAGCGTTATTTACTGTTTATGGTATTGGGTTAGGTATATTTATATATGGAGCTTGTTTGGTCTATAAAACAAAATGTTAGCATAATGAACAAAATGACAGAGTAAGTACAGAATACCTACGTAATTAAGCGATTTGAGAAAACAACCTATAAATGGTATATCCTTTAAAGCATAACCTGCCATAACCAGATCAGAAGTACATGAGAGAGATCAAGAGTTATCCCTGTTTATCTCCATCCGTGAAGGTCTAGAATAGGAACGTTTGTGTCTGATTGATAATTATTTATTATTTATTATAAATATATTATATATTATATTTATTATAGACCGCTATGGGCCGAAATAGAGCCAGATCGGGCCGAGTAGATGAATTTCCAAAAATTACCAAAATTCAGCTTTGATTTTTTTTGGGACCAAATGGGCTGTCTGAGCTGTTTGGAAATCAAAACATTGGAAGGATTTGGATCGGGCCAATTATTTTCTGAAAATCATACAGTTTCCAAATACGGACTGATCACCCCTGAAAACATGCTCCGAATTTGGGAAACAAAATTCGCGCACATCAGTTCCCCAGATATTAGTTTGAGAATTGCATAGGAAAGGGTAGCAGAATTAAAGTAGGCCTATATTAAACACAAAAATATTCATATATTAATGTTATGTATTATAATGTTATGTATCAGTGTATATTTACATTAACATAAGAATGTTTACATTTTAAATAAAAACATATTTTGTATGGTAATTTACTCTATTGTTATGTATTTAATTAATGTATCATGTTTTTTTTAAAATTTCATTTATTATTTTTAATGATTTTTATTTTATTATACTTCAGCCCACACCAGGGCCCTTTTGGGTGAATTTTTGCTATTTTGGCTATAGCCATAGTCCTCCCATTACCATGTAATCGCTGGACTTCCCCCCCCCCCCCCCCTCAGAAGGGGATGGGACACTTCATCGTGGCTGCTTCCGTGTAGCCGCTTCACCGCCGTCTCTGCACCGTAAGACAGCTCGTCGCTGGAGATTTCATCGCGGGACATTTCATCGCTAAAGGTAAGTATTTTAGCTATTTTACTTTATTTTAGTAAGGGTGGTTAGAATTAGGGTTTAGGGGGTTAGTATTAGGGTTTAGGGGGTTAATTTTAGTATTAGGGTTCGGGGGTTAGTATTAGGGTTCGGGGGTTAGAATTAGGGTTTAGGGGTTAGTATTAGGGTTTAGGGGGTTAGTATTAGGGTTTAGGGGGTTAGTATTAGGGGTCGGGGGTTAGTATTAGGGTTTAGGGGGTTAGTATTAGGGTTCAGGGGTTAATTTTAGTATTGGGGTTAATTTTAGTATTGGGGTTATTTTTAGTATTGGTGTTTGGGAATAATTTATTAGGGGGGGTTATTTTCTTTTTACTTTTACATTTGTAAGAGCTGACAGTTCAGCGCTGAACTGTCAGCTCTTACATAGTCGCGGCCGCGATGAAACGGCCGCGTTATTCTTCATTGCTGACAGTTCAGAGTTCTAACTGCCGCGCTGAACTGTCAGCGATGAAAATGCGGCGAAGAAGTGTCCTAGACCCCCCCCAGAAGTCTATGGGGAGGACCAAGTCTACCACTTTGTCTAGGGGCCTTGAGCTTTTTTTTTTGCTTCAGATGCTTTTGGTGTCGTTAGATATAGGTGTGGGATCGCCCCTGATTTCTGAATTTCGGACGTATTCAGAGCCACATGGGAGCGAACTGAGTGGAACAAAACTTGGGTGATCTCTTCCCACCAATATGCTCCAAATACATCCGGAATTCACAGCCCAACATCTTATAATACAGTAGAGGTTCTTATACTGTCCTATGCTAGGTGTTTGTACTCCGTAATTGATACTACTACCAAAGGAAACATCACATCTATCTACATTTATTGTTATTCATTCTGTTTTGTATGGGTTTCTGTTGACTGTAAATCTATTGTGGTTTCTTATATTTGTTTTCTAGCTGACAAGCAAAATATTCACAAACAAGAGCTCACTGCGTCTCATTATACAGTGCTGTGAAATGCGTTGGAAACGTGCAGAAACATTCCGACAATCCACTGTCTATCTCCCGAGAGACTCCTGGATATCACTAACACATCCCTTTTTTTTCCAGAGCAGTGATTTTCTGTTATCTTTAATGTGTTACAGTTAGAAGATAGAGTGTTAGAATTAGAATTTTACAATTGGGGTTAAGGGGGGTTAGAATTAGTTTTTAGGGTTCGGGATTAATTTTAATATTAGGGTTTAGGGGTTCATTTTAGTATTAGGGTTTAGGGGGTTAGTATTAGGGTTCGGGGGTTAGTATTAGGGTTCGGGGTTAGTATTAGGGTTCGGGGGTTAGTATTAGGGTTCGGGGTTAGTATTAGGGTTTAGGGGGTTAGTATTACGGTTCGGGGGTTAATTTTAGTATTGGGTTTTGGGGTTAATTTTAGTATTGGGGTTAATTTTAGTATTGGTTTGGGGGGGCACTTTGGGCTGCAATCATTTATTAGGGGGGGGTTATTTTCTTTTTACTTGTACATTTGAAAGAGCTGACAGTTCAGCGCTGAACTGTCAGCTCTTACAGAGCCGCGGTCGCGATGAAACGGCCGCGTTATTCTTCATTGCTGACGGTTCAGCGTTCTAACTGCCGCGCTGAACTGTCAGCGATGATACCGCGGCGATGAAGTGTCCTAGACCCCCCCCCCAGAGATTCCACAGGCTCTTTCAACAAACTATCTGAGTTTATTTATTAAAATAGAGTCCCAAGGAGCTTCTTGTCCCTGTCAGTCGCTTGGAGCATCTGTACTGCGTGCAGGAAGACTGCTAAGCTACACTGGCATGAAGGGGAATGATTATTGACTGTAACGTGGCTGTGATTTCATTATTTAACCCTCTGTGGGTCTCCGGAGAGAACATACTCATGGGCCATTGTTGACTCTATATTCATTGCTTACACCCTGTGGTGGTTCTTTGGTTTGGATTCCCTGTGATCAGGTGTGATCCTGTGGTATGCAAGCCATTAATTGGTCACAGATTAAAATTGCTGTTTACCAATGGCATAATAATTTGGAGGAGTAGGTGGTACAACTGCAACCGATCCCTTAGATTTATGAGTAAAGGAGCAGGTAGACCCCTGTCTTCCCCCCAACTGCCTAAAGAACTAAGTATACGTGCCAATAGTCTTGAAAGCTTGCAGTCAAACTCTCAGTTAGCCAATAAAGGGTATCATTTTAACCATACTTGTTTGCAAGCTTTACAATGGAATATTGGTTCTGCAGCCAATAGGAGAAGGGATCTCTGCTCTGCGTGTCCCCCATTGGATGCACAGTGTTCTAATTTAGAACACTAAGGTTCTGAAGCTTCCGAAGCTATGTGTATAAAAGATAAGTATATCAGTTCTCCCATCAATGTATCCTACTAGCTGCGGTTACCCTTGTTTCGCCACCACTGCTCAGCTGTCAATGGGGGAACAAATTAATTCATTTTTAAATCCCCCCCAGTATTAAGAGAGTTGGATCGCTAATGGACACGTCCTTACGCAGTAAATATTCCGCTGTGTCTTGCTCGTAATCCGCGTCCTCTGGGAAGTGATCGATTTTCTTGCACATTCCTCGGAAGGCTCCTGCGGGAGAGAGATAAATGTTTGACAAAGAAGACGCTCGAGTGACAAAAAAAAAAAAAAAACCCCTCTTTAGAGATAAGGGGTCCTGTAAGGCCTTAACTCAGTCGTACAAAAAACAGCAGTAATCCTCAGATGAACCCTTTTCTGATCCACTTTTTCGAGCGGGTGTCTCTGGTTAAGAACAGACTTGTGCATCACAGAAGGCCCCTGTAGTGCTTATATATTTTGGAATGTTAAAGGGCCCAGTCCCCTAAGCATTGGTTACAATAATAAAATAACGTATACATTGTGTAAAGTAAAAATCATCAAGGCATTGATTAAGAGACAAATATAGTTGAAATGTTTCTGTGGTGTCTATTAATTATGACATCACGGCGTGGATTTACTAGGCAAACGACACATTTCTCATTGAAAGCAGGGGATTTGCATGTCAAACCAAAGATGATGTCATAGGAGACTTCGCAGATACACATTACATCACTTTTCTTCTTCATTCGTGCAGTTCTGCAAACACAATGTCATTTTAGCTCATTTTGAAGACTCTGTTTGTAAAATAAACACAGCCTCAAATGTTAGAACTTTTGGCCCTGAATAAACCTTAATAATGAATCCCTTTATTAAAATCGTAACTTATGCACATGTTTGCAAATGTTGCTGGTAAGATGATAGATCATATTCAGTTCTCTACATTCAGGGTACAGACGGTGTTTAGGGCACAAGGCCTTGTTGAGCATAAAAAAAAAACAACTATTGAAAATGATCTATACATTGTGTTAGGAGAATTGCAAGGGAATACCTATGTGGCACGGTATGCAAATTATACATTTCCCATTAAAAATTTAATTTGCATACCGTGCCACAGGTGATGTTATAAGCAGGGGACTCCACAGACACATTTAAAACACATTTTTCTCCCAATTTAGACATTTGCCTGCAGTTTTGCTAAAACAATATATAGATCATTTTCAATAATTTTTTTATGCTCTACATGCGCAGTAACAAACAATATTCAGGTGATACTGGCCCTTTAAACCTTAATAAAAGAATGGGGGGGGGGGCGCTATAAATTTTAACACAAATGTTCTATTGCTGGACACGGGACAAGCTCTCTGGAACGTGGATGGTTAACACAGCTGAGTTCACCCTGGATCAGAGACACTATGTGTTGTGGACCTTCCATTGTATGCTGGGCATGGAAAGGAATATCAATTCTTTGCTGGAGGGAAGGGCGAATTAAATGAACCAAAACGGAGCCCTTCCCATCTGTTGGTGGTGTGCAGGGATACATCAATGGGGAAAGGGCTTGTTCCTAATCTGGCATAAAAAAGTACTTAATAAATCATTTACAGGAGGTAGAGGCACTTTGGAGACGAGGGAACTGCACCACCACTGACTGTATAGGGTCTACCAGGAGCGGGCAACTCTGAGGGGGCAGATGGGAAGTGAAGGGGTGCAAACTAAATATGGAAGCAGTTACCTACTTCCACATAAGCATAAGCAGTCGTTTAATTTGTCACCACAGTGTGCAGGACCATCAGAGGCCTACAACTGCTCCTTTGCATGATTCCTGAGTAACCTCTCCGAGAGGAATATCGTATCTCCTCACTCCAGCCCTGGGCAAGGCCACGAGAAGATCAGCAGTGCTGGAAAGACATGGACCTGCACTGCAATGCCATGGACTACCAGGGAGGAGGCTGGCCATTCTCTCCCATTAAAGATAAGCCTCACTGGAGTATATGTATGAACTTTGATCGTCAGGTCACAAGTTCTAAGACCAAGTTCCCGAAACAGCGCTAAAGGAAACAATTACAATATTCAGGGAATACCCAGTTGCGTTTAAATAAGGGTTATCTATAAAAATTGATATGAATTAATTATGCAATTAAATTACAATGTGAATAAATATAACAAAAAAATGGAAAATTGGTCAAGGTGGCAAAAAAAAAAGGGGGAGGGGGAAGGGGAGTGCAAGGATCTTCTATCTGCTGATGGGCTCAGTAACTAGGACAGGTAATTAATTCAAATTGCCGAAGATCCTATAAACTGTAGGGGGAACCAGGTTTGAAATATATAAATAATTCTCTTTATGAACTACATCAAACTAAGGATTTGTTGATTGGATACAATGTTACGCTGTTTTTTCTTCAGCGCAAAATATAGAAGTAAAGGTTAAAGCAGAATATCTAATCAGGAGATGACATTCTGAAAATTATTTTATGAATAAACAGCCCATCAGATTTTTTTTTTTTCACCCGTCAAACAGACTTCCTTTATTGCTGCTCATTATTCGTAGCCTGACAAAAAAAAGACTCTCCCCCTGTTCAATCCTAGAAGAAATACATATTTGTTTATGTGAAAACACAGAACCGTTCCTAGATTTGAACTAGTTTTAGACTCCCCAACAGCTAATAAAGGACCTGTGTCAACAATGTTTTGACTGTGAATACAGAGAATAGAAATTGATCTATACAGCGTGTGAACAAAACTGCAAGCAAATGCCTAAATTCTGAGAAAATGTGTTTTAAAGGTGTTTTTCTCTGTATGCACTGTAAAAACAATGATACAGTCCCTATAACTTAGTACATTAAAGGGGAACCAAACCCTCATTAACAACCTTTATTCCGACAGGAAGCCCACCGCCGTCTGCGCTGCCCACCAGGTAATTATATCTTTTTATCTCTGTGTTTTCTGATGAGACTGTGGACATCCGAACTCAGTGCTTTTCTCATTAAAGAACAACAGTAGCAAACAATTAACATATGCTTAACTGAAATATGGCATCAAATATAGGCGTTTTATTAAAGAAGGAATGCAAATCAAGTTACTTGCTGAGTCCTCTTTGCTTCCTATAGCTCTTACATGGAGATGGACATGTTTGTTTTAGAATCTTGGGTCAGGTGAATTTCGATTCGACCCAATGTTCCGAATAACATGTCCTCCCCCTGGTAGGTTTATATGGAGCAAAGAGGGCTCAGTGAGGTATTTTAAATGCATTATTTTATTCAAGCATTTCTTAAAGTCTACACTTGATGCAATCTCTCCGTTACACACAAGTCATTTTTTTGTCCATTTATGTGACCCCAACGTAACCTGTCAATGTTGCAAAGGTCGACACTGTGGCACGTTTATCAGTCTGTCAACGAACAGGTTAAGGGAGTGGTCCTACTCCCCTTTTTAGCGACATGGTTGCCCAAGCTGGTATACATTACACACAGACCCCCTTCTCCTTCCACAAGCCGTTCCCCCTGAACTCATCTCATGCATTTACTGCTCCGAGGGACACGTCGGGAAGGATCAGTGCTTCCATCTCCCCGACTTATTGTGCCCACAGTGCAGAGAGGTAGAGGATGAGGTGGTTTCGATATAGGAAAGGCTACACTGGAGAAAAAGAGACTGATGTCCAATGTGCTCAGTGCCAATCTCAGCACAGGCCACATCCCCTGGGGATGGACAATCTACTGAGATAAGATGTTTCACTCCAGATACATCTCTTTTATTTCAGCTAGTCAATACTCCAAGGTAAGAGAGACCTAGTAAGCTTTAGTATTGATCTGTCCTACTCTAGTCTTTAATGGCTGGTGGCGAATGACCCAAGACAAAGCGAGAGACGTTCTTAGAATAGAACCAGACTCAGGTGGAAGTCCGGTGGAATTTCCTTGAGTGACCCTGACCATCTGGCTACTCTTATGCTTGTTACAAAAATTACATGATTTTTCCATATCAGCTGTTAAGACTCCAGGCGAAAACCCATCAATAGGTATTGGGTGGTGCTATCTTAGCCATACAAAGAATTTCGCAGAGAGCACCTCTATTGGAAAACGGTATTAGAGTACATCTTCCAAGCCAACTGGGGCCTCTTAGAAAATGCCAAAAGTAGAGAACTGGCTTAATTTTTTACTGCCAGCTAGCCTCTAAAGCAATTCTGTTGGCCAATACAGGTATGATCGTGGCCATGTTCTGTCTGTGCACAGACCACGCTTGTCTGCACAGGCTCTTCGCCTTCAGCTAGACGGAGGCTACGGTTTCCCCCACTCTGTCTCTGTAGCCGGGCTCGGCGTCTGAAAAGGCGGCAGGCGGATGAGGTTCAACCTCTGCCCTGGTATTGTGGTCCAAACAAAACGGGAATGTCTATTTCTGTCGCTTCTACAAAGGGAGCCGAAAAAAGCAAAGTACAAGAGCGCACAGAAAAAAAAGTACAGAGGTAACATGCTCTCCGGAAAAAAAATAGAAGATCAGCGTTGTAATGAAAAGACGTCGGTGTCTGGCAGAGGGGGGGGGGGGGGGGGGGGGAGCATTAACGCTGCATCCCTAATGACTGCCAGTCTCCATGGCGACCAATAGCATCATGCACTGGGGTAGCGCCAGTGTGTATTGTTTTTTTTCTTCTCTTTTAGATACACGTACTAAAAGGGAGAGACATGCAGTGAGGAGACGAGCCCCGAAACTCACACACAGAAGGTTGTCTTACCTGCGACGAGCCGGCGAATTAAACAAGTAGATAAATAACTTATTTAATTCGCCGTCAAGAGAAAACGGCGCTCTGGAGGGACGGTAAAAAACAAACAAACAGTGACCTTCACGATGGAGTCTGAGAAAACGTATTGTACATCATGATATTCCTCAGTATGTGTGAGAGATTCCAGACCCAGGATGGTACTTTATTTGTGACTTGATGCATAGGGCACTTTCTTTGGGGACTGGGTAAAAGGCTGATCTGCCGGATCCGCCGGATCCTCCCGGATCCAAACATTTTCATTGCATTTTAATGTACATAGAGCTGGCGCCTTCCAGATCCTTACATATTGCATAGCTACACAGCCAGATCCACGCATATTACACATTTACACAGCCGGATCCACGCATATTGCACAGCTACACAGCCAGATCCTTACATATTTCACATTTACACAGCCAGATCCATGCATATTACACATTTACACAGCCAGATCCGCGCATATTTCACATTTACACAGCCAGATCCACGCATATTTCACATTTACACAGCCGGATCCGCGCATATTTCACATTTATACAGCTGGATCCACGCATATTTCACATTTACACAGCCAGTTCCATGCATATTTCCCATTTACACAGCCGGATCCATGCATATTTCCCATTTACACAGCCGGATCCATGCATATTTCCCATTTACACAGCCGGATCCACGCATATTTCAAATTTATACAGCTGGATCCATGCATATTTCACATTTATACATCTGGATCCACACATATTACACATTTATACAGCCGGATCCATGCATATTTCCCATTTACACAGCCGGATCCATGCATATTTCCCATTTACACAGCCGGATCCACGCATATTTCACATTTATACAGCTGGATCCATGCATATTTCACATTTATACAGCCGGATCCACGCATATTACACATTTACACAGCCGGATCCGCGCATATTTCACATTTATGCAGCTGGATCCACACATATTACACATTTACACAGCCGGATACTTACATATTTCCCATTTACACAGCCGGATCCACACATATTTCACATTTACACAGCTGGATCCACACATATTTCACATTTACACAGCCGGATCCATGCATATTTCACATTTATACAGCTGGATCCATGCATATTTCACATTTACACAGCCAGATCCACACACATTTCACATTTATACATCTGGATCCACACATATTACACATTTATACAGCCGGATCCATGCATATTTCCCATTTACACAGCCGGATCCATGCATATTTCCCATTTACACAGCCGGATCCACGCATATTTCAAATTTATACAGCTGGATCCATGCATATTTCACATTTATACATCTGGATCCACACATATTACACATTTATACAGCCGGATCCATGCATATTTCCCATTTACACAGCCGGATCCATGCATATTTCCCATTTACACAGCCGGATCCACGCATATTTCACATTTATACAGCTGGATCCATGCATATTTCACATTTATACATCTGGATCCACACATATTACACATTTATACAGCCGGATCCATGCATATTTCCCATTTACACAGCCGGATCCATGCATATTTCCCATTTATACAGCTGGATCCATGCATATTTCCCATTTATACAGCTGGATCCATGCATATTACACATTTACGCAGCTGGATCCACGCATATTTCACATCTATACAGCTGGATGCTTACATATGTCACATATACTTGATGCACAGGGCATTTTGTTTCATTATACCTCCAGAAATTATCCACTATATTGAGAATAAGATTTAGAATTCTGCGGCAAAATGAAAAAGCTCTACGACCCTCGCTCTAAAAGTGACGCCAGTAAAAATGGACGAGCTTAGATATATAGATATTTTTTGTAGCGAGAACTGGGTGCATTCGGACATGGAGATAATGGTATATATTCTGAACATTTAATTGGAGGGTTTGGTTTTTGTTAGAAGCATTACTGTCACTCTAAATGTCATAATCTGCAAGAAGGTTACAATGGCAGCACTTTGAAGGTCGCTCCCCGTAGACCAAGGGGGAAGCTGCGACCTCACCATCTTGAGACAGTTTCCAATTTACCGACTAAATATTTGCGTTTGTTTTATATTTTAATATCTCATTTAATTCCATCAGAATTATGAAAAGCCATGCATAATTAAGCTATAACCCCTACCCCCTTTAAAATAAACACACGAGGTTTGTTTAATTAATATATTAAATTGCTTGGCAGGAACAGCAAATTGGTATTTGGTTTTTTTTTCCTTCCAAATAAATGAGATAGATATGGAAATCTTTTTCCTTCTTCTTCTGTCTTGATTTCAACCTCTGAGTTAGCAATGCATTACTGAGAAGTCCCAGTAACCCAGCTCTGCCAATCCCCCCTTGCTCTGATATGCACTGCCGTTAGAGCACAACTGGCCCTGAGGTTATTTTTTTAATCCTCTAATGTGGCTGAATCATTTAAAGGTCACTATTCCGAAACAAGGAGCTTTGGTTTAATACGCCAGCTTCGGCAGAGCTCTCACACTGATGTGACAGGAGGTCAGGCTCACTTGCAGGAGTTGCAGAGCCAGCATTGTGTCTCCAAGACGCTCTGACATGCTCCGCTGGCTGGAGAGGAGCTTTGTGGGGTTAGCACAGTGATGAGGGGAGCTGTGTGTTCGTGGAGGGTAGGAGATCGGTGTAAAGAGATTTAAAAAAAAAAAAATGGGAATATGGCAATGTTTAGCCTTCCTGGGCAGCTGTAGATTATCACTCCTATCACTCACAGGCAAGCTTGATTTATAACAGATAACAGATTGAATAGGGTGGGCTCTGAATAAAAGCAGCACTAGGGTTGCCTGGAGTCAGGAAGGTGCAGTATTTAATCTTCGTGGCTGCTCCCATCACTCTCAGCCATACTTGATAACAGAACCAGGATGAGCAATAAGCCCATGCATGTATCCCAACGGGGGCAGGATGCTCGGGCTACTGCTAGGGATGCTTGAAGCCAGAATTTTACTGACAGGCCAGTACAATGTCTTGATGCCAATGTTAAATGTATGAAGGCAGTCCTAGCTACTGTGTTCAATGGGCTGCTGGGGGCTTGTCTGGAAATTCTGCATATCTCTTGACTTTTCATGTTTAATAAAAATGATGATATAAAAAAAAATGCATTTCTTGTTTTTGTTCCCTTTAATGTGCCAATGCTGCCCCTACCCCCCAGACTTGCCCACTGCTCCCCCCCCCAGACTTGCCCACTGCTCCCCCCCCCCAGACTTGCCCACTGCTCCCCCACCCCCCCAGACTTGCCCACTGCTCCCCCCCCAGACTTGCACAATGCTGGCTCTCTCCCCCCAACATTGCCTCTTCCCCCCTCCCTCCTTCCCCCAATGTTGCCTCTCTCCCTCCTTCCCCCAACGTTGCCTCTCTCCCTCCTTCATCCTTCCCCCAACATTGCCTCTCTCCCCACTCCCTCCTTCCCCCAACGTTGCCTCTCTCCCTCCTTCCCCCAACATTGCCTCTCTCCCCCCTCCCTCCTTCCCCCAACGTTGCCTCTCTCCCTCCTTCCCCCAACATTGCCTCTCTCCCCCCTCCCTCCTTCCCCCAACATTGCCTCTCTCCCCCCTCCCTCCTTCCCCCAACATTGCCTCTCTCCCCCCTCCCTCCTTCCCCCAACATTGCCTCTCTCCCCCCTCCCTCCTTCCCCCAACATTGCCTCTCTCCCCCCTCCCTCCTCCCCCAACGTTGCCTCTTCCCCCCTCCCTCCTCCCCCAACGTTGCCTCTCTCCCTCCTTCCCCCAACGTTGCCTCTCTCCCTCCTCCATCCTTCCCCCAACGTTGCCTCTCTCCCCCCTCCCTCCTTCCCCCAACGTTGCCTCTCTCCCCCCTCCCTCCTTCCCCCAACGTTGCCTCTCTCCCCCCTCCATCCTTCCCCCAACGTTGTCTCTCTCCCTCCTTCCCCCAACGTTGCCTCTCTCCCTCCTTCCCCCAACATTGCCTCTCTCCATCCTTCCCCCAACGTTGCCTCTCTCCCTCCTTCCCCCAACATTGCCTCTCTCCCCCCTCCCTCCTTCCCCCAACGTTGCCTCTCTCCCTCCTTCCCCCAACATTGCCTCTCTCCCCCCTCCCTCCTTCCCCCAACATTGCCTCTCTCCCCCCTCCCCCCTCCCCCCAATTGCCTCTCTCCCTCCTTCCCCCAACATTGCCTCTCTCCCTCCTTCCCCCAACGTTGCCTCTCTCCCTCCTCCCCCCAACATTGCCTCTCTCCCTCCTTCCCCCAACATTGCCTCTCTCCATCCTTCCCCCAACGTTGCCTCTCTCCCTCCTTCCCCCAACATTGCCTCTCTCCCCCCTCCCTCCTTCCCCCAACGTTGCCTCTCTCCCTCCTTCCCCCAACATTGCCTCTCTCCCCCCTCCCTCCTTCCCCCAACGTTGCCTCTCTCCCTCCTTCCCCCAACATTGCCTCTCTCCCCCCTCCATCCTTCCCCCAACATTGCCTCTCTCCCCCCTCCATCCTTCCCCCAACATTGCCTCTCTCCCTCCTTCCCCCAACGTTGTCTCTCTCCCCCCTACCTCCCCTCGACTTATATTTGAGCAAATACAGTATAAAGCCAACGGACTCATTAGGAGAACCTCCCAGGCTGCAGACAAATGCTGAGAGATGACTGGGAGGAACAGTAGCAGCTGCAAACTGGATTTAGAAGAGATATTACCGTTTTTTTGATTTTACAATGTATCTCCAAAAGGTGGGTCATTTTCACTGCGGCCCTTTAACACATTATCTGCTGGGCAGACGGATGTAAGAAGGGGTTAGTATGAAGGAAGGTAGAGAGGGAGAGGAGCACTGCTGTGTTGTGCTGTCAGTTATGGCAGGAAGATGTCGGAAAATGTCAAGATCCATTAGAAGGAGAGGCTTCGGGTGCCCCACAAGCATTAGTCTGTGCTCACATGCCTGGAAACCTACACTGGGACGTGGGGAAAAAAAACAACTTGTCTGTGGAGGAATCGAGGGATTATCACAATAATTCTATATGTTTCAGTCTCGTAACTGCATGGAACCAAGAGAGTGGATTCTTTATGTTTCTGGCCCTGACCACAAAGAAATTGGGAGCCTGGGATACAGCGCCAGAGACCCAGTCAGGGTCATGTACAGATGATGTAGGTCCCTGACTAAATTTTACGAGACCTTGTGACACCATGATTGAGCTTGCGGAGGCATGCCAGAAACTTGACGCTTTGGGCATGGTGCAATTAAGGCAAAATGGAGGATCCAAAGCACAGCTCCTCGCAGGGGCCGCAATGAGCTGTTAATCTAATGGTTTTCTACGTGGTCCTACTTGCGTTCCAGCCCTATAACCTGGGATGGCGTGCAACGTCCTACCTGTGTGAAGGTGTTAATCATTCGTTCTTGCATCCACAACTTGCCACATGCAACAATATGTCTTCGTAACCCATACTCAGGGCCGTTTAGTCCTGCCCGCAATGTGACTAGCACCCCAGAGCAGGCTAAAGGGGGACGGAGACCTCACAAAACTCCTCAGTTTGTACCTGCACAATGTATAGCTATATTGGTTAGATGAAATATTAATCTCACCTCAACTCAGATGAGACAGCTCGTCTTTTTGCTGTCAGTCCCCTAGATGACGTCTGTTGAAAGGGGGTGTCAATCTAGTGGGAGTGCTCTATCCCAGGGCAACCTATTATTCTCCAAAGCATTACTGCTGGGGCAAGTACCATGGGAGCAACAAGCAATACACTTGTAGCCACAGTGTGAGGCTGGCCCGTGCATAGAGCTGTGGGGAAGGCTGACAGTTTGAGCCTGGGAAGTGCTGTGGGGGAATTTTTACACTGTTGGAAGTGCCGTGGGGGAACATGGCACTGTGGGAGAAGCACTGTGGGAATTGCTGTGGGGGAACATGGCACTGTGGAAAGTGCTGTGGGGGTACATGGCACTGTGGGAAGTGCCGTGGGGGAACATGGCACTGTGGGAAGTGCTGTGGGGGAACATGGCACTGTGGGAAGTGCTGTGGGGGAACATGGCACTGTGGGAAGGGCTGTGGGGGAACATGGCACTGTGGGAAGTGCTGTGGGGGAACATTGACAGGTTACAAGAAAAATGGGTGTCTGTGGTGTCTCATATTTAATAATTTGCGGAATTGAACCGTCACAGGATTTTCTTTTTAATCGGCAACATACCATAACTAGTGCTGCCGCGTTGGACATTTTTTTACTGGTCTCATATAACCCAGAGTGTAAGTGTGTGTGTTAGTGGCAGAGTGTGAGTGTGTGTGTTAGTGGCAGAGTGTAAGTATGTGTGCTAGTGACAGAGTGTGTGTATGTGTTAGTGGCAGGATGTAAGTGTGTGTGTTAGTGGCAGAGTGTAAGTATGTGTGCTAGTGACAGAGTGTGTGTGTGTGTTAGTGGCAGGATGTAAGTGTGTGTGTTAGTGGCAGAGTGTAAGTGTGAGTGTTAGTGGCAGAGTGTAAGTGCATGTGTGTGATTGGCAGAGTGTAAGTGTGTGTGTTAGTGGCACAGTGTAAGTGTGTGTTAGTGGCACAGTTTAAGTGTGTGTGATTGGCAGAGTGTAAGTCCGTGTGTGTGATTGACAGAGTGTAAGTGTGTTTGTTAGTGGCACAGTGTAAGTGTGTGTTAGTGGCACAGTGTAAGTGTGTGTGATTGGCAGAGTGTAAGTGCGTGTGTGTGATTGGCAGAGTGTAAGTGTATGTGTGATTGGTAGAGTGTAAGTGTGTGTGATTGTGTTAGTAGCAGAGTGTAAGTGTATGTGTGATTGGTAGAGTGTTAAGTGTGTGTGATTGTGTTAGTGGCAGAGTGTGTGTGTGTGTGTGATTGTTAGAGTGTAAGTGTGTGTGATTGGCAGAGTGTAAGTGCGTGTGTGTGATTGGCAGAGTGTAAGTGTATGTGTGATTGGTAGAGTGTAAGTGTGTGTGATTGTGTTAGTAGCAGAGTGTAAGTGTATGTGTGATTGGTAGAGTGTTAAGTGTGTGTGATTGTGTTAGTGACAGAGTGTGTGTGTGTGGCAGTGTGTAATAAATGGGTGTATCACAGTGCTCTATTGATATTGTACCCCTGTTAGTACAACTGGGTATATGCAAATATGTGTCAGTGTATTTGTGTTGCTGTGCGTGTGACACACTCTGTATGTGAGGCTGCAGGTGCATGTGTGACTGTGTGTGTACATGTGTCTCTGAATGTGTGACTGTGTGTATTTTGTCAGCAAGGGGCGGCAAAATATATGTTTGCCTAGCGCGGAAAAAAGTCTTGCACCGGCCACTACCCCCCTGCATCCCACGGGGAGGGACCACGAGGTACGAGAACGCCATCTTTCTCTGCGGTTGGTTGTCTTGGCACCATATTGGGACAATCTGGGGGTTTTGATATTTCATGACACAATCAAAAGAAACATCAATCGCGTGGTGAAAACATGTCACCGCTGAGCCCTTTGCCAGCCAAACCGTTACAACCTATGGGCAGAATTTAACGAAACCAATTACAGGCCATGTGAATTATTTACACGATGATTTCCCCCCCCTGGCCGGCTGCTTGGTACTGCACCTTTAACAAGGAGCCCATCTTTCTCTGCTACGAGTCTGTACGGAGGTTCAATCATTGCACCTCAAAGAAAATGTGCTAATGTACTAGACGGCGCTGGTGATGCCATGTTTTGTTTTGTTTTTAAAGCCTTTTTTCCCTGCCTGGGACCAAATTTTTTTCTTCTTCTTCATAAGATAATGTATGAATTATAGATTATATTGTATGTAAAACAATGTCACACTGATGTCTGCAATGAATCAAGACATAAAACCGTCTGAGTGAATTCATGTCTCGCGCTGGGTTCTTACATGGGCACTTAAATCTGGAGTGGGGAGCTACTCCTCCCCTCAAGGAGGGGGGGGGGGGGGGGGGGGCAGCATGGTGAACACCCTGCTAGATTAAAGTGGCACAAATGGATTTTATTTCTCACTTTTTAAATTGTGTAATATAATGTCTTGTAAACCCAACGCGTTTCTTTAGAGAGGCATGCTGGTAGGGTGACAACATTGCTGTTTCTGCACATGTGATCTGTAGAGTGGGCTGCAGCCCTTATTCCAACCAGTGCAGCCCTGGAGTATGTATTTGTCATCTAAACACATATTTGTCCCTTTATTAAACAGTAATGTGATCACCCTACACATTTTACTCTCGGCTCTGCCAATCAGCTGAGCTGATCTGGCTGCAGGTGTGTGATGACGCGGTAAGTGCGGTTTCAGCCAATCAGACAGGGCGCCCTCACCTGCACGGGTCAGGTTGGTTATCTCTGTCTGCTAGACAGGGTGTCCTCTATTGCACATATACATGTTTGCACTAGCTTTGAATGAATGGGTCAGTCAGTGACTGTATCAGCCAGCATACTTCCCAGTGAAATATAGAGACAACCGATGAGAGAATAAAATAGCATGAAAAAATTGAAATGGCTGCCTCTCAACAGATCCTGGCCTTTCCGCCAAGATGTCTTATTAGCGAGTATCTCACTGTATTAGACATGCATCTCTGACTTTTGCTAGCAAGGAAAATGCCGGAAAAGGCTTGCGATTCACAGGAGAGTTTTATTCTGACCCCCTCCCCCCAAAGCTTTGCTTAGGATATCTGATTTAAGGCATGCCACTCTGCTCCACAAGAGGTTTTATCCTTCTGAGGTCTTGCCTTCGGGCCCCTGTCTCGGGGTTTGACAGCTGACCTGCTCTAGTTATATCCCCGCCCCTTGCCACTCTCCTCTGGAACGGCATTCTTGTAATGTAAGGAGGTAACCCACTGCTGCCGACATTTTTCCATGAGATGGGGTTAGTGTTTTTTTCGGTGAGGATTTCCCTACAGGCCGGCCAGTACTGGCAGCTGCACAGCAAGGAAGAGCTTTGAGTGGGTCTGAATGTGTGTGAAGCTTAGCGGAAGAGATTCGAGTAATGAGTCACCCTTGCTTCTAATCAGGAATGAGTCCATGCTCCCCTCACCACCCAATGCCTCCTTCCTGCCATCTTCAGACACATCACATTCTCACCCTTTCTGGAGCTCGCTCCCGTCATCCCATACATCAACCAGCTCGCTCCCCAAGGACCGGACATCGATAACGTGATAGTAGATCACCCAAAAGATCTCCTACAATTGTTTCCTCTTATGGCTTTCATTCCCTGCTCAATACCAAGACCGTCTCGTATTCTCTACACGCTTCTGATGGGTATTAGCGGGTTTAACAACTGCCTTCTCATGTCCTCAGGTGGCGAATATTGTCTGCCTTATGTTTCTAAAAGCCAAAGCTTTAGTAAAGTCCAGATTCATTACCCTCACACTGGCGATGTTCTAATTATCCATAAGTTCTCTTTTTTTGCTTTTTCTTAAATCCCACTAACATGGCCTTTGATTAAAAATGCAATAGGCATACATCAGAGAAGCTCTTGCATCTATTTCTATTCAATGTTCTTCCATATTTTCAACGCAGCATGGGGGGGGGGGGACCTATTAAGGTCTGTTAAATTCGGGAGCATCTAGCTGAGCAAGATCAAAAAAAAAATAAAAAAAATCTCTATCCAGTTTTGCATCCCCCTAAGGGCACTAATTCACAATATGTCGATCTTGCTTTCATTGCCCGGTTGACCTAGTTTGAGTCAACGCCGACCTTGGCAGGGATCAAGGTCACAGACATAGAGCTTCTCTTGCCCTGACTGCAAAGTATTCTTTGGGGGCTGGCAACTGTAGCCAAGCAAAAAAGACAGAGGGTGAAGTGTGGACTCAAATAATCTCAAATTCGGTTTAAGAGCTGGGTGAGAGGTTTGACGATGTGCAACAGAAAGCAGAGATGGCAAACTTGTCAACAGGGCTGGACCAGACCATGCACTTGTGTAGAGGGACACTTTTTGGGGGGGCAAATGATCACCGACAACCACTTTTAGACAGAACGTGGTCCATTTTGGTCTAAGCCCCACCGATTTTTAACCTTAAATCTTTCAGTAATTTTTTTTTTCTTTTATATATTTTTATTCTATATTTATTTTACCGACGTTTGGACAAGGGACAGACGGTGTACCAAGATGTAGAAAGAGGACGTGGGATGACCATAAAAAAATAAATAAATGAGACACTGAAAGCATTGCGTCTGTTTTTTTTTTTAATTGTGGTTAATATCAGAATACCCAAAAAAAGAGGGACAGGAATGGGGAGCGGTGCAGACAGGTGAGAGAGAGGAGGTAAGAGGTGAGAAGATGGATTACGAGAGAGTAAGGAAGACGAGGAACGAGATTTTCCTGAAGGGTTTAAGCTGGATGCATTTTATGAATAAAATCAAGGTAGCTCAACCGGAGCCTCAAGACAAATAGTTAACTATTAATCTTTTTCTTTTTTTTTTTTTTTTCTTTTTTCCTTTTTTTTTTCTTTTTTTTTTTAGTCACTTATTTATGTATTTATTTCCTTGTTCTTCTTCTTCTCGTTGGTTTCACTAAATAACATCAATATGGTATAACGCGACATTATGCTTTTTGCTGGGTTGTCCTATCTATCTCCCCTCTCTCCCTATGATTTGACTCTAAATATGTTTTCTGAAGAGAGGAGGAGGGATAAAGGGAGAGAGGGAAGGAAGAGGGGCGAAGAGGAAGAGAAATGTATTGTAAGTCAAATGTTTATGTTTTTGTCTGTATCGGCTTTTAACGTTGTAACTTTCAGTCTTTTGTATGTTTTATAAGTCTAATAAAAGAAAGAAAGAAAAAAAAAAACTATTAATCTTTTGCTGAGAACCTATGCCATATTTAAAATATCTGATGGAATCTTTGTAATTTTTAGTGGAAAGGTTGCTACCTTAAAACGACTGTCGGTGAACTAGCTTGCAGAGCATATATCACAGCTGAGTCCCTGAAACAGATCTATAATTGTTATAAACAAACCAGATGTATTCCTGGCATGCCTAATTACCCTTAAACATGCCATGTCTCCCTGCATATACTGCTGTCATTTAGTTTTCAAGCCTTGGACACAGCCCTACATAATGTATTTTTAATAAGCCTGGTCATAATACATTAAGGGTAATGGAAAGTTAATCATTATATTGGACCCCTACATAATTTCTTAACTCTGCTTCCTCCAGGGGCTTTCCAATGGATGCAGATATTTTCTTTTTTTGGTGTGGATACTTTTTTTTTTTTTTTTTAGATCTAAAGGGTTTCCACACATTGCTCCTCCTACAGGATAAAATCTGAAACTTCTAAGCATACAGCTGTATGACTACCGAGGATAGCAGCTGTCACACCACCAGCATGCCCCCGATGGTAGGGGGACATCTAATGTGCATGCATGTATCTACAAGTTCTCATCCACTTCTGTGGGAACGCCGTGTTTGGCTCTCAGGCTTATGCCGGAACGCCCAATCCAACACCAACCACAGTGGAGGAAATAGACATATATTGTACATTTTTAACATTAAATTCAGCAAATATGTCTAAAATGTTTAAGTGATATTTGCATACTTGTTTTTTTGTTTTTTTTAGTTGTGGAATTGTACTTTTTAAAGGAAAAATTAATATACTAAGGTATAAATAAGTTTTTTTTGTTGTCAGCCCAACCAAAAACCATATGTTTAGGGGTAAAAGGTGTGAGTATCTTTAATAGTATCTTCATACACTGCCTGGCTTTAATCACAATAGACCCTCAGAATCTATATTAACAGGCCGAAAGATTAAGTACACCTCAAATAAGATTTGTATTAATCTCCACAAATGTACTGACAAAATGAGTCTTCCAAAAGATTAGATTACTGTAATATCCCAGCTGCTGGGACACACGCCACAGGACGAAGGCATGAACAGAACGCGCTCTCTCTCCTTTCAGGCACTAAATACAACATGGAACATGCTACATGAAACGTATTTTAATGAGAATGGGATTCATTCAACTCATACGTCTCCCCAAGGGGCTGCAATGCATTGTGGGTCACAATCACACAAACTGGAATAATGGTACAGCGAGCTTGGTGGAATTGTTTTTTGTTTGTCTGTTTTTAGTTGATCGTTCTCCGGAATGTTGGGTCAGATTTTCCTTCATTTGACCCAAGATTCTAAACAACATGTCCGCCCCTGATAGAGCTATACAGAGCAATGTTTCTAAACAACATATTTCCCCCCCCGATAGAGCAATACAGAGCAAAGATTCTAAACAACACGTCTGCCCCCTGATAGAGCTATACAGAGCAAAGATGCTAAAAAACATGTCTATCATGTCCTGATAGAGCTAAACAGAGCAAAGATTCTAAACAACATGTCCACCTCCTGATAGAGCTATAAAGAGCAAAGATTCTACACAAGAAGTCTGCCCCCTGATGGAGCTATACAGAGCAAAGATGCTAAACAACATGTCCACCTCCTGATAGAGCTTTAGAGAGCAAATATTCTAAACAACATGTCTGCCCTTTGATAGAGCTATACAGAGCAAATATTCTAAACAACATGTACACCCCCTGATAGAGCTGTACAGAGCAAAGATTCTAAACATCATGCCCACCCACTGATAGAACTACACAGAGCAAATATTCTAAACAACATGTTTGCCCCCCTGATAGCGCTATACAGGGCACAGAGGACTCAACAAGGTCCTTTACTTTCATTCTATCATAAAAGCATTTCTATTTCATTTGACAGTTAAACGTGAATTCATTAGTGCCAACAGTTGTCATTTAAGAATACATTTTGGAAGTGACTATTGTACTACAGAGCTAGACACAGCAATCTAACTGTGATCTAAATGACCAGTCCTATAGAGTTGGAAACTCATCTTTATTGCAGTAATAAAGACAAAACACAGGGGTCAGAACACTTTAGGTGTGTGGGTTTGCGGTTTCAGGAGGGACTCTAGGCCTTCACAGTTGGTGCTACTGTATTTGGTTTACATTTCTTACAATAAAGATGACTTTGATGGATCACAGAGCAAAGGGCTGGCTTGACAGAGGCCTGATAGGGTTGAAATATTGCCACAATGTTGTGACAATAAACACCCCATTTGATTGAGTGCTGTGTGATCCATCATTTACAAAACAATAGCACTAACAGGGAAGGCCTAGTATCCCTCTTGGCTTGACAAAGGCCTACTGTCCCCACTTAGGCTTAACAAAGACCCAATATGGTTGACACATTGCCACGTTGAGCACTGTGTGATTCATAGTTTCTTCTGGAGTTATTATTTGGGATCCGGCGCAGTCCTACACCAGGCACCATTTAAAGAGTGAGTGCTGATAGACTTTAGTTGCTTTCCTTTCTAACAGGACAGGCCTTATTTTGAAGAGCATTGGAGATTTTAGGGCAACAAACATTTGCGTATTTACTGCTATCCATTTAATGGTCAAATCCTATCTAGTCATCATACACTGCGATCGAAACACCAGCGGCAAGGGATAACTCACGCCTCTGAATAGAGCCCAGTGGGGCAACATTAGGATATAGGACAAACCAACTTTGGTGAAAATTTACGTTGGATAATGTAATGATGTTCTATTGACCTTCTCAAGGACACTGGTGACCTTGTAGGGACATCTTGCCTATCCCTGGGACAAAGACAGTGGGTAAGACGGTTAGGGTCAGCCTTAACTGTAACTCTTTTGCCCCCTATCTCAAATCCCCTAATTTTAATCCTAATGCCTCTCCTAATGTCCTTACCCCTAAAACCCTAAACATAATGTCCCTTTGACCTTAAAGGGACAGTCTAGTCCGCAAACACACTTTGGTGCAAAATGAAGATCATTGCTTGTATAGTGCACAGTCTTTTATCCCTGTGTGATTTGATGCAGGCATTCTGTAAATATCACATTTTTAATATTTGACTCAAGTCCTCCCCCAGTGATTACTCTGCATGTTTACTGCAGGTGCAGCAGCACTGATTCTATAGACACTGAGGATATAAAGTTTTGTTTCGTATAGTCACTTCCTGTCCTCCTCAAATTGAGTCTATTGAGTGGCCTATGAATGACCTTGCTCTTGTACACAGTAGGATCTCTTAACACTGCAACACATTGTCTGATGACCTCACTAGAGAGACAGACAAGTCAACACTAGGGTAAAGTTCTAAAACTGTAGCAACTAGCTGGACCGTTCCATAGACTTTCCATGGTGCAGCCCCAATTTTGGAACATACCCCCATTATGTCTTTATATAAAATAAAAAAAATTTATTCGAGAAAAAAACCAATGGACCGAGCGGTATTATCAATGAGCATTAACAATGACAAATTACTAGAAGCAATGACATATTGGGAAGTTTTACCTCGAAGGGGCAGAGCCCAGCAGTGAAACAGTTAAAAGACCACCGCTCACCTTCGAGAGCTATTGGTTCGGCAAAATTGAAAAATCTGCCCCGCCAAGAAAGTGCAACTGCCCCTTCAGAACTAGACACTGCACCAGGGCTGGCAGGCAACGAGAAATGCCCAGATACCATTACTTTTAACCTCAAGGAAGATTATTTAGAGTTAATGTTCCCCTCTACATGCTGCCATCTTTCATTACGCTCAGATGCAAATCAGGCTGCCTCGGATGTGAATATTTCTGTGCTCATTGACCAAAACACTTTAATAAGGTATTAAGTATCACCCCTCGTTAAGATTATTTCAATTGCTGGCTGGTTGGTTGTTAATTCTTTTCTGCAATATCGTCCCCCCTGCCAAATCCCTTAATTAGCAGCGTGTTTAATATGTAATTATTTGCTAAGCACAGTAACTAATTAGATATTTTTTTCTGATTGCCATTTCGGTCTGGTATGTGCAGAGCTCTGTCGGATGGGGCCAGATTTCCCAGAAGGCTTTGTAATCATATGCCTCTTGGCGTAACTGGGTACCAGCAGAGGCCATGTTGGAAGATCCATGTCATTTGACCGTCCGAGAGATCCCGACTGTAGATTAGATCCAAAATGTTCAATATTAGTTCTAAACCCTAGGCTAAATATTACAAATTATGTTTGATCCATGCTTTTTACTAAGTCATTTACTATATTGGATTATATATATATACACCTTGGTCTGCAATCCCAGGGTCACCATCAGAAAGTGTGGAGCCCCTTACAGAACAAACGGTCTGGGCCCACACCTCCCGCACTCCTTTTCTGCTTGTTATTGCACACCCAGGACATGCTCCAGCTCCCACACTGTACTCCCAGGACTTATCACCATTAGCATAGGCCCCAGCACCCACATTGAACACCCAGTACATGCAGTACTTACCACAGCACCCCAAGACTTGCCCCAGCACCCACACTGTATACCCAGGACTTATCCCCTTTATCACCATTA
This sequence comes from Pelodytes ibericus, assembly GCA_036172795.1. Lineage (NCBI taxonomy): Eukaryota > Metazoa > Chordata > Amphibia > Anura > Pelodytidae > Pelodytes > Pelodytes ibericus. The sequence continues at coordinate 11,114,417 of CM069860.1, read as the reverse complement.
GCAACCCCAGGATAAGCCCAGCCCAAACATTGCACACCCAGGACATGCCCCTGCACCCACATTACACACCCAGGACATGCCCCTGCACCCACATTACACACCCAGGACATGCCCCTGCACCCACATTACACAACCAGGACATGCCCCTGCACCCACATTGCAGACCCAGTACTTACCACAGCACCCCAGGACTTGCCCCAGCACCCACACTGTATACCCAGGACTTATCCCCTTTATCACCATTAGCAACCCCATGACATGCCCCTGAACCCACATTACCCACCCAGGACATGCCCCTGCACCCACATTACACACCCAGGACATGCCCCTGCACCCACATTACACAACCAGGACATGCCCCTGCACCCACATTACACACCCAGGACATGCCCCTGCACCCACATTACACACCCAGGACATGCCCCTGCACCCACATTACACACCCAGGACATGCCCCTGCACCCACATTACACAACCAGGACATGCCCCTGCACCCACATTGCAGACCAAGTACTTACCACAGCACCCCAGGGCATGCCCCAGCACCCAGGCTCACCTGTAGAGAGGCTGGTGAGAGTAGGTATTATGATATCCTTAGCCAGAGCATCTGCCGGCAAGCTTTTTTTTTTTTAAGAGGCCCCTGAGGATTGCCAGGCCTATGATAGGAGTATGACCTGTAAATCCCTGATGATGGCCCTGTCTGAGACTGGTTACTGCACATGGGCAGGAGAGATAACAGTTGTAATGACAGGGCCTAACAAGCATGCGCGATAGCTCTGACACCCATCCACTCAAGCTCCGCCCCCATTATAAACTCTTTACCTTATCTGTCAATACATGTGTCTATCTCTGTCTGTCTGTCACTCTTTCTGTGTCTATCGGTGTCTGTCTGTCACTCTTTCTGTGTCTATCAGTGTCTGTCTGTCTCTCTGCCTGTCTATCAATCTCTGTACCTTACCTGTCAATATATATATGTCCTGTGTCTGTCTGTTACTTTGTTTGTCTGTCTTTTTATCAATCTCTGTACCTTATCTGTCAGTATATCTGTCTATCAGTCTCTGTACCTTATCTGTCAGTATATCTGTCTATCAGTCTCTGTACCTTATCTGTCGGTATATCTGTCTATCAATCTCTGCACCTTATCTGTCAGTATATCTGTCTATCAATCTCTGTACCTTATCTGTCAGTATATCTGTCTATCAATCTCTGTACCTTATCTGTCAGTATATCTGTCTATCAATCTCTGTACCTTATCTGTCAGTATATCTGTCTATCAATCTCTGTACCTTATCTGTCAGTATATCTGTCTATCAATCTCTGTACCTTATCTGTCAGTATATCTGTCTATCAATCTCTGTACCTTATCTGTCAGTATATCTGTCTATCAATCTCTGTACCTTTATCTGTCAGTATATCTGTCTATCAATCTCTGCACCTTATCTGTCAGTATATCTGTCTATCAATCTCTGTACCTTATCTGTCAGTATATCTGTCTATCAGTCTCTGTACCTTATCTGTCAGTATATCTGTCTATCAGTCTCTGTATCTTATCTGTCAGTATATCTGTCTATCAGTCTCTGTATCTTATCTGTCAGTATATCTGTCTATCAATCTCTGTACCTTATCTGTCAGTATATCTGTCTATCAGTCTCTGCACCTTATCTGTCAGTATATCTGTCTATCAGTCTCTGTATCTTATCTGTCAGTATATCTGTCTATCAGTCTCTGTACCTTATCTGTCAGTATATATATCAATCTCTGTACCTTATCTGTCAGTATATCTATCAATCTCTGTACCTTATCTGTCAGTGTATCTGTCTATCAGTCTCTGTATCTTATCTGTCAGTATATCTGTCTATCAGTTTCTGTACCTTATCTGTCAGTATATCTGTCTATCAATCTCTGCACCTTATCTGTCAGTATATCTGTCTATCAGTCTCTGTACCTTATCTGTCAGTATATCTGTCTATCAATCTCTGCATCTTATCTGTCAGTATATCTGTCTATAAATCTCTGTACCTTATCTGTCAGTATATCTGTCTATAAATCTCTGTACCTTATCTGTCAGTATAGCTGTCTATCAATCTCTGTATCTTATCTGTCAGTATATCTGTCTATCAATCTCTGTACCTTATCTGTCAGTATATCTGTCTATCAATCTCTGTACCTTATCTGTCAGTATATCTGTCTATCAGTCTCTGTATCTTATCTGTCAGTATATCTGTCTGTCAATCTCTGTACCTTATCTGTCAGTATATCTGTCTATCAATCTCTGTACCTTATCTGTCAGTATATCTGTCTATCAATCTCTGTACCTTATCTGTCAGTATATCTGTCTATCAGTCTCTGTACCTCATCTGTCAGTATATCTGTCTATCAATCTCTGTACCTTATCTGTCAGTATATCTGTCTATCAATCTCTGTACCTTATCTGTCAGTATATCTGTCTATCAATCTCTGTACCTTATCTGTCAGTATATCTGTCTATCAATCTCTGTATCTTATCTGTCAGTATATCTGTCTATCAATCTCTGTACCTTGTCTGTCAGTATATCTGTCTATCAATCTCTGTACCTTATCTGTCAGTATATCTGTCTATCAATCTCTGTACCTTATCTGTCATTATATCTGTCTATCAGTCTCTGTACCTTATCTGTCAGTATATCTGTCTATCAGTCTCTGTACCTTATCTGTCAGTATATCTGTCTATCAGTCTCTGTATCTTATCTGTCAGTATATCTGTCTATCAGTCTCTGTACCTTATCTGTCAGTATATCTGTCTATCAGTCTCTGTACCTTATCTGTCAGTATATCTGTCTATCAGTCTCTGTACCTTATCTGTCAGTATATCTGTCTATCAGTCTCTGTATCTTATCTGTCAGTATATCTGTCTATCAATCTCTGTACCTTATCTGTCAGTATATCTGTCTATCAGTCTCTGCACCTTATCTGTCAGTATATCTGTCTATCAGTCTCTGTACCTTATCTGTCAGTATATCTATCAATCTCTGTACCTTATCTGTCAGTATATCTGTCTATCAGTCTCTGTATCTTATCTGTCAGTATATCTGTCTATCAGTCTCTGTACCTTATCTGTCAGTATATCTGTCTATCAATCTCTGCACCTTATCTGTCAGTATATCTGTCTATTAGTCTCTGTACCTTATCTGTCAGTATATCTGTCTATCAATCTCTGCATCTTATCTGTCAGTATATCTGTCTATAAATCTCTGTACCTTATCTGTCAGTATAGCTGTCTATCAATCTCTGTATCTTATCTGTCAGTATATCTGTCTATCAATCTCTGTACCTTATCTGTCAGTATATCTGTCTATCAATCTCTGTACCTTATCTGTCAGTATATCTGTCTATCAGTCTCTGTATCTTATCTGTCAGTATATCTGTCTGTCAATCTCTGTACCTTATCTGTCAGTATATCTGTCTGTCAATCTCTGTACCTTATCTGTCAGTATATCTGTCTATCAGTCTCTGTACCTTATCTGTCAGTATATCTGTCTATCAATCTCTGTACCTTATCTGTCAGTATATCTGTCTATCAATCTCTGTACCTCATCTGTCAGTATATCTGTCTATCAGTCTCTGTACCTCATCTGTCAGTATATCTGTCTATCAATCTCTGTACCTTATCTGTCAGTATATCTGTCTATCAATCTCTGTACCTTATCTGTCAGTATATCTGTCTATCAATCTCTGTACCTTGTCTGTCAGTATATCTGTCTATCAATCTCTGTACCTTATCTGTCAGTATATCTGTCTATCAATCTCTGTACCTTATCTGTCAGTATATCTGTCTATCAGTCTCTGCACCTTATCTGTCAGTATATCTGTCTATCAATCTCTGTACCTTTATCTGTCAGTATATCTGTCTATCAATCTCTGCACCTTATCTGTCAGTATATCTGTCTATCAATCTCTGTACCTTATCTGTCAGTATATCTGTCTATCAGTCTCTGCACCTTATCTGCCAGTATATCTGTTTATCAATCTCTGTATCTTATCTGTCAGTATATCTGTCTATCAATCTCTGTACCTTATCTGTCAGTATATCTGTCTATCAGTCTCTGTATCTTATCTGTCAGTTTATCTGTCTATCAATCTCCGTACCTTATCTGTCAGTATATCTGTCTATCAGTCTCTGTATCTTATCTGTCAGTAGATCAGTCTATCAGTCTCTGTACCTTATCTGTCAGTATATCTGTCTATCAATCTCTGTACCTTATCTGTCAGTATATCTGTCTATCAGTTTCTGTATCTTATCTGTCAGTAGATCTGTCTATCAATCTCTGTATCCTATCTCTCAGTACATCTGTCTATCAATCTCTGTATCTTATCTGTCAGTATATCTGTCTATCAATTTCTGTACCTTATCTGTCAGTATATCTGTCTATCAATCTCTGCACCTTATCTGTCAGTATATCTGTCTATCAATCTCTGTACCTTATCTGTCGGTATATCTGTCTATCAGTCTCTGTACCTTATCTGTCAGTATATCTGTCTATTAATCTCTGTACCTTATCTGTCAGTATATCTGTCTATCAATCTCTGTATCTTATCTGTCATTATATCTGTCTATCAATCTCTGCACCTTATCTGTCAGTATATCTGTCTATCAATCTCTGTATCTTATCTGTCAGTATATCTGTCTATCAATCTCTGTACCTTATCTGTCATTATATCTGTCTATCAATCTCTGCACCTTATCTGTCAGTATCTCTCTCTATCAATCTCTGTACCTTATCTGTCAGTATATCTCTCTCTATCAATCTCTGTACCTTATCTGTCAGTATATCTGTCTATCAATCTCTGTACCGTATGTTTCATTATATCTGTCTATCAATCTCTGTACAATATCTGTCAGTATATCTGTCTATCAATCTCTGCACCTTATCTGTCAGTATATCTGTCTATCAGTCTCTGTACCTTATCTGTCAGTATATCTGTCTATCAATCTCTGTACCTTATCTGTCAGTATATCTCTCTCTATCAATCTCTGTACCTTATCTGTCAGTATATCTGTCTATCAATCTCTGTACCTTATCTGTCAGTATATCTGTCTATCAATCTCTGTAACTTATCTGTCAGTATATCTGTCTATCAATCTCTGTAACTTATCTGTCAGTATATCTGTCTATCAGTCTCTGTACCTTATCTGTCAGTATATCTGTCTATCAATCTCTGTACCTTATCTGTCAGTATATCTGTCTATCAGTCTCTGTACCTTATCTGTCAGTATATCTGTCTATCAATCTCTGTAACTTTTCTGTCAGTATATCTGTCTATCAATCTCTGTACCTTATCTGTCAGTATATCTGTCTATCAATCTCTGTACCTTATCTGTCAGTATATCTGTCTATCAATCTCTGTACCTTATCTGTCAGTATATCTATCAATCTCTGCATCTTATCTGTCAGTATATCTGTCTATCAATCTCTGTATCTTATCTGTCAGTATATCTGTCTATCAATCTCTGTACCTTATCTGTCAGTATATCTGTCTATCAGTCTCTGCACCTTATCTGTCAGTATATCTGTCTATCAGTCTCTGTACCTTATCTGTCAGTATATCTGTCTATCAATCTCTGTATCCTATCTCTCAGTATATCTGTCTATCAATCTCTGTATCTTATCTGTCAGTATATCTGTCTATCAGTCTCTGCACCTTATCTGTCAGTATATCTGTCTATCAATCTCTGTACCTTATCTGTCAGTATATCTGTCTATCAATCTCTGTACCTTATCTGTCAGTATATCTGTCTATCAATCTCTGTATCTTATCTGTCAGTATATCTGTCTATCAATCTCTGTACCTTATCTGTCAGTATATCTGTCTATCAGTCTCTGTACCTTATCTGTCAGTATATCTGTCTATCAATCTCTGCACCTTATCTGTCAGTATATCTGTCTATCAATCTCTGTACCTTATCTGTCAGTATATCTGTCTATCAATCTCTGTATCTTATCTGTCATTATATCTGTCTATCAATCTCTGTACCTTATCTGTCAGTATATCTGTCTATCAGTCTCTGTACCTTATCTGTCAGTATATCTGTCTATCAGTCTCTGTACCTTATCTGTCGGTATATCTGTCTATCAGTCTCTGTAACTTATCTGTCAGTATATCTGTCTATCAGTCTCTGTACCTTATCTGTCAGTATATCTGTCTATCAGTCTCTGTACCTTATCTGTCAGTATATCTGTCTATCAATCTCTGTACCTTATCTGTCAGTATATCTGTCTATCAGTCTCTGTAACTTATCTGTCAGTATATCTGTCTATCAATCTCTGTACCTTATCTGTCAGTATATCTGTCTATCAATCTCTGTACCTTATCTGTCAGTATATCTGTCTATCAATCTCTGTACCTTATCTGTCAGTATATCTATCAATCTCTGCATCTTATCTGTCAGTATATCTGTCTATCAATCTCTGTATCTTATCTGTCAGTATATCTGTCTATCAATCTCTGTACCTTATCTGTCAGTATATCTGTCTATCAGTCTCTGCACCTTATCTGTCAGTATATCTGTCTATCAGTCTCTGTACCTTATCTGTCAGTATATCTGTCTATCAATCTCTGTATCCTATCTCTCAGTATATCTGTCTATCAATCTCTGTATCTTATCTGTCAGTATATCTGTCTATCAGTCTCTGCACCTTATCTGTCAGTATATCTGTCTATCAATCTCTGTACCTTATCTGTCAGTATATCTGTCTATCAGTCTCTGTACCTTATCTGTCAGTATATCTGTCTATCAATCTCTGCACCTTATCTGTCAGTATATCTGTCTATCAATCTCTGTACCTTATCTGTCAGTATATCTGTCTATCAATCTCTGTATCTTATCTGTCATTATATCTGTCTATCAATCTCTGTACCTTATCTGTCAGTATATCTGTCTATCAGTCTCTGTACCTTATCTGTCAGTATATCTGTCTATCAGTCTCTGTACCTTATCTGTCGGTATATCTGTCTATCAGTCTCTGTAACTTATCTGTCAGTATATCTGTCTATCAGTCTCTGTACCTTATCTGTCAGTATATCTGTCTATCAGTCTCTGTACCTTATCTGTCAGTATATCTGTCTATCAATCTCTGTACCTTATCTGTCAGTATATCTGTCTATCAGTCTCTGTAACTTATCTGTCAGTATATCTGTCTATCAATCTCTGTACCTTATCTGTCAGTATATCTGTCTATCAATCTCTGTACCTTATCTGTCAGTATATCTGTCTATCAATCTCTGTACCTTATCTGTCAGTATATCTATCAATCTCTGCATCTTATCTGTCAGTATATCTGTCTATCAATCTCTGTATCTTATCTGTCAGTATATCTGTCTATCAATCTCTGTACCTTATCTGTCAGTATATCTGTCTATCAGTCTCTGCACCTTATCTGTCAGTATATCTGTCTATCAGTCTCTGTACCTTATCTGTCAGTATATCTGTCTATCAATCTCTGTATCCTATCTCTCAGTATATCTGTCTATCAATCTCTGTATCTTATCTGTCAGTATATCTGTCTATCAGTCTCTGCACCTTATCTGTCAGTATATCTGTCTATCAATCTCTGTACCTTATCTGTCAGTATATCTGTCTATCAATCTCTGTACCTTATCTGTCAGTATATCTGTCTATCAATCTCTGTATCTTATCTGTCAGTATATCTGTCTATCAATCTCTGTACCTTATCTGTCAGTATATCTGTCTATCAGTCTCTGTACCTTATCTGTCAGTATATCTGTCTATCAATCTCTGCACCTTATCTGTCAGTATATCTGTCTATCAATCTCTGTACCTTATCTGTCAGTATATCTGTCTATCAATCTCTGTATCTTATCTGTCATTATATCTGTCTATCAATCTCTGTACCTTATCTGTCAGTATATCTGTCTATCAGTCTCTGTACCTTATCTGTCAGTATATCTGTCTATCAGTCTCTGTACCTTATCTGTCGGTATATCTGTCTATCAGTCTCTGTAACTTATCTGTCAGTATATCTGTCTATCAGTCTCTGTACCTTATCTGTCAGTATATCTGTCTATCAATCTCTGTAACTTATCTGTCAGTATATCTGTCTATCAGTCTCTGTACCTTATCTGTCAGTATATCTGTCTATCAATCTCTGTACCTTATCTGTCAGTATATCTGTCTATCAGTCTCTGTAACTTATCTGTCAGTATATCTGTCTATCAATCTCTGTACCTTATCTGTCAGTATATCTGTCTATCAATCTCTGTACCTTATCTGTCAGTATATCTGTCTATCAGTCTCTGCACCTTATCTGTCAGTATATCTGTCTATCAGTCTCTGTACCTTATCTGTCAGTATATCTGTCTATCAGTCTCTGTACCTTATCTGTCAGTATATCTGTCTATCAATCTCTGTACCTTATCTGTCAGTATATCTGTCTATCAGTCTCTGTACCTTATCTCTCAGTATATCTGTCTATCAATCTCTGTATCTTATCTGTCAGTATATCTGTCTATCAGTCTCTGCACCTTATCTGTCAGTATATCTGTCTATCAATCTCTGTACCTTATCTGTCAGTATATCTGTCTATCAATCTCTGTATCTTATCTGTCAGTATATCTGTCTATCAGTCTCTGCACCTTATCTGTCAGTATATCTGTCTATCAATCTCTGTACCTTATCTGTCAGTATATCTGTCTATCAATCTCTGCACCTTATCTGTCAGTATATCTGTCTATCAATCTCTGTATCTTATCTGTCAGTATATCTGTCTATCAGTCTCTGCACCTTATCTGTCAGTATATCTGTCTATCAGTCTCTGTACCTTGTCTGTCAGTATATCTGTCTATCAATCTCTGCACCTTATCTGTCAGTATATCTGTCTATCAATCTCTGTACCTTATCTGTCAGTATATCTGTCTATCAATCTCTGTACCTTATCTGTCAATATATCTGTCTATCAATCTCTGTACCTTATCTGTCAGTATATCTGTCTATCAGTCTCTGTACCTTATCTGTCAGTATATCTGTCTATCAATCTCTGTACCTTATCTGTCAGTTTATCTGTCTATCAGTCTCTGTACCTTATCTGTCAGTATATCTGTCTATCAATCTCTGTACCTTATCTGTCAGTATATCTGTGTCTGTCTCTGCTGGTAATGGGTGGGCTGATGAAACTGCAAAATGGGCCACTAAATTGTTTTTGCCACCCCTAGGCCAAAAGTTGTCCTACCTAGCGGCATCAAAGACCACTTCTTCCATATCACAATATAAAATATATCTGTGCACTTTTCGCATATTCTATATTATTTCATATTTTATATCTTCCTTTTATATATATTCTTCCATCATAACATTTACTGCGGCTTATTCCCCATTACATGCAAGTTTATAAAATGGTTATATTCTATTTTATACTATATCCCTACCTAGGACTGGATCAGATACTTTATTACAGTACACCAACATGCATAGCGGGATCACTCTATTCTCTACCTATATTCATTGGTGTTAATCTATTAAATGACACTTTTGCTACAACACACTATATTACTGTATGATATCAATATCCCTGTACTGTCATTATTTCACAAGAAGGGTAATTATTGTGTAGCATAAAATAATATTAATTAACATATAACGATGCATTTGGCTCTCTGAGGTCCAATTATATTCAGTGTAGTAATTTATAAAATAGAGGTTGGCTCTATAGTATTTTAGACCCAAGAAATCTATCTCAACTGGTAGGTCGGAGAAAGCTCATTCCCAACCCAGCCTGCTATTTAAAATACTCCACTGACGTGGCTCCACCGATGATTTGTACACATTTTACGAAGCTCTTTATACCTCACAGCCCTTCACCAAATAACATTTGAAATATTTTTTTTTTTTTTAAAAAGGTGCAGAGATCTGGGAAAGGCTCAACACAGAAAGATTGGAGGAAAGCTTGATTAATCTCCAAAATGAAAAGAAGATTAAACAGAAAGAGAAATTCTGACTTAGAGGAGGAGGGTGGGGGAAAAATGAAGAAAAAAAAAGTCATTTTTTAATTTGAACTCTTTGTGAGGCCAGATTATTTCACAACCTGATGTAAAAGTTTATTTTTGGAAAAATATTTGACATATTTATTTTCCTAGAAAAGGGAGTGTAAAACACAGAAGTCACAGGCATTGTGGCATCTTATTAAAGGACTAAAGCAGTCTTTTAAATACATGTGCCCATCAGTTGTAACTCCTTTGGGATCCAAAAGTGGAAAAAGCTACCCATCACTTGACAACACATGACTGACCACTGGTTGTGAAATAGTTAACCCATTCAGGAGCCTTAACCTCCATAGCAATGCTCTGTATAACAGCCCTCCCACACAAACATGCTAATATTAGAAGAAAATTCATACTGAGGTATTGTAAATCTAAGGCTTTGGGAAGGATGAGCTGTTGGGAAAGATAGAAGAGCGAACCAGAAATAGAGGTAGCTCTGTAACAAACCAGGTGGTGTAAAGGTGCTAAGTATATACAATACATCTGCACTTGCTAAACTCCCACAATGTCAGGTTAGCACTACCTGTGACACTTGCAAGCAAGGGTTTGTGAGATGGGTTTACATCACCCCAGAGTCTTCTGCATCCAACACCAAGAGTGTCCAAATCATCTCTGGCTTCACTTGGAATATATAAAAGGCCATAAGTTTCTGACCCCAGTTTCTCTGGCATTGGTTAGGTGTATATATGTCTCCCACCCTCTACACTAATAATACTAATAATATTACAAATTTAATAAAAAAAATATAATAATTCCCTGCTCTGTAGTGTCTACTGTTAAACTTTAGAAACTCCAAGATGGGAATTTCTTTGGGGGAAGTGCTTCTCAAAATGTATACTCTTTTACTAGAATACTAGGACACTAGGGGAGGTGAAAAGGTTATAATCCGAAAGGCTTCTATTTAATTTCATGGAAAGCTAATTGACATCTGAATTATTTTCAGATATGTAGCACCGGAATAGTTAATCCTTGGGCTGGACTGTGATGTCCTAATCCTCTTCACATCCCTTGTGAAGTATTAACGCTGCATAATTTGGCATTATATATATTTATATTTAAAAAAAAAAGTATCATTATTTCCAGAAGTTTTTGTGCCTGTGTTTTTTTTGCCATGGTAAATAAGCTGTGTTGTATGTGTTGTTATGTGTTGTAAAGTAACCTATTTCCCTGGACAAGAACTCCAATAAAGAACATTAGTTCAAACTACTCAAAGATATTTAACACAGGTGGTATATAGAATAGATTTGGGGTATCTGGAGTCTATAATAGAGGAAATTTCAACCACACATATCCTGCTTCCTGCTAGGATGAGACCAATGAACAGACAATTAGAGAAGACTTACCTTCAAGGCAGCAAGTTCTCCAAAGCCCTGAGTGGGTCATCACCTCTTCATTCTTCTTACTGGTCTCATTGTCATTGGTAGATTTGGCCTTACAGACACCCCTGGAGTACAGCCAGTAATCTGTGCCCACAGCTATGGTCATCAGACTAAAAGCAGCAAAGGCTCCCACAGTGGTAATTAACATCTGAACACCTCTGTCACACATCCTCATACTTGGTCATGATATTCAGGTATCCCAGTTAGAGAGGAACATGGGTTGGATCTTCTTCCACTTAGAGAGGCAAGTGGCAAGTCTACCCAACAAAAGCCTTCAACACCCCAAGCCCTTCTTCATCTCCTTGTAGAAAACTTTCTTATAAAAAAAAACCCCACAAAAAAAAACAAAAAAAAACCCAGTGTGTAGTAAAAGGAAAGGAAGACTTTGAGATGGCTTTAGATGCTCAGTGCTCACCAGGGATGTTCATCCACCACCATAGATTGACCCTGTGTAGGCTTGCTGTGACCTTGGGCAAGGCTCTTTGTTCCTCTCTACCACTCACTGTCAAATTTCCTGGGCTGTGTTGTGCCCAATTTACTAATGTGCTAATTATTGTTCTCTCCAAGCCTGAAAAGTCTTGAAACAGCCAGAAGACTCAGTAGCATATTTAACTCTTCTTCTTCTTCTTTTTTTGCTTGTGATTATCTTACCTAGAAAGCAACACAGTATGACCCAGGGGTTTCTCTTGGCACTCTGGTACTGGCCCTGTCCTTGGTGCTGATAGGCAGCTGGTAGCCCTTGTCCACTTTTTGGGTGCTGAAAGGGACAGCTCCCAGGATCTTCCAAGCCTGGACCAATCTCAGGAGCAAGTCACATCAGCAGCAGCACTAGCATCACGCCAAAGGCAATTTAAAATAAACCGACTAAGAGCTAAACCGACTGGCTGCAGCTAGCACAGGGGCCAAACTGATGCTACACAGGTTGTCTCCGGCTCCTGCGTCATGATGTGGTCAAAAGAGGTCCAAGTTGGTCAACTGAGTAGAGAACCCAACTTCTCACCTGCATTCCTGCTGGGACTTAGCTACTGCACCTTCTCCATGCACCCGATCTTAGCCCATCCAATATCACAGCAGTTACCCCTCTTTTCAATCTGCCACCCACCCATGTCACGCCAGCTTGCCAAGTGGGATTCCACAGCCGGGCAACATCTTCATCCTGGAGCTTCTCGTCCTGTAACAACCTGCTGCTCCTCTTGATCCCGAACCTGCACCAGCAGACCTTTACCAACCAGCCTGGTCCTCAGAGTCTTCGCTGGATACTGAAGGCATGATGGAGTCTGGAGCCCGTTCTATTGTCCTCTCCATGTCCAGACAAGTCCAGCCATCTCCAGATCATTGCAGGAGGCACCTGATGTCTTCTACATTCCACCGAGAAGATGCAAAGTCTCTTTGGATATTCCAAAAGTGAGTAGACAGCTCAGACCTCTTCACATAGAGATGACTAGTAGCTGCACAGTCACACATGCCTGTAGTAATGTCACATTTAATCCTGGCTATGTCTGCATCCTGTTCTTCTCTTCTTTGTCAACCTACCTCCCCTTCTCTCTCTTTCTCCCTCCTTTCCTTACATTCACTTGTGTAACCCCTTCTCTCAGCACTCCCTCTATGGCTTATTAATTCCTTATCCCCCTGTCTCCATCCAGCTCCTTTCTTCCTCAGCCTTAGATTCCAAGACCCTGAGTTTATTTTATTTTTACCTCTGTGATTGTGATAGCTCTGTTCCCCCCCCATCCAATGCCTCTCACTCTTTCATTCTGCAAAACAAATCTGAAAGACTACTGAAGCACAGAGAATTAGACCCAGGAGAAGGCTGATTTTTTTTTTTTTTTTTTAAAGGGGCCACAATCTCTGTGATTGGGGAGCTAATCATCTAATCTCCCCCCCCCCCCCCAACCCTGCTCACAATGACCCATTTCCATCTTGCAGATGTATTCATTTATTATATAAAAATATACTTTCATTTATTAAGACAAGTGGTATACAAAGAGGACAGTGGGAAAGGATATTGCTATAATCCAAATTGTATTTGCATAGTGGGCAGGTCAGCCAGTTAAAGGGGATGCTAATGAAGCCAGGACAGTGCCTTGATTTCAATTTAGATCATGGGGACATTTAAATGGTTAAACTGATAAATGTAATAATTCAGCAGTAAATTGATGTTGAATGTTGTAGAGGAGATTGGCTGCTGAAGCTCGCTCTTGCTGCAGAGCTTCCACTGGCATTACCCTCAGCCAGGCCAGATTTGGCTGAGAATCATGGGAGTGGTCGCCGACAAGCAGAGACGGGGAGTTTGTCCCACACTGACTCAAGCATGTCTGGCAATAGAGGTGTTTGAAAGATCCCCTTTCCCCTCCCGTGTGGCTGGCTGAGCATCATAGGACGCCAGGTTAAGAGCACCTGGTGAGGCCACTTTTGGGAAAAGGACTGTTCAAGGCATGTCAGAGGATATAAGCATTTCCAATGCAGCTCCCTCTGGGCTGGCTGGTGATCATGGGAGTTGAAGTTCAGCATCCGTCGGAGAGCAGCCCCTTCTGGCAGTATGTGGCATAGGACTTGCTTAGGATCATGGGTGTTGCAGATTTCATGGAAATGTAATGTAAGTTTTGGAGACTTATTTATCGAAATAAGATACTATTAACTGTTTAAACATTGTTGTTTGAGCAATGGTATGGTGTATATAACTGTGGGGTTTAAAAGGGAAAATGATTTACCCCAAATTGAAACTCATTATATTCTCACTGACCATTTAGATTCCCCGTCAATTTTAGATTGGCATCAAGTGAGATCAAGTGATCTTCAGGTGACAGATCTTTCTTACAGAGATCTGAAATGATAGCACATTAGTACAGAGATCTGAAATGATAGCACATTAGTACAGAGATCTGAAATGATAGCAAATTAGTACAGAGATCTGAAATCATAGCACATTAGTACAGAGATCTGAAATCATAGCACATTAGTACAGAGATCTGAAATGATAGCACATTAGTACAGAGATCTGAAATCATAGCACATTAGTAGAGATCTAAAATCATAGCACATTAGTAGAGATCTGAAATCATAGCAAATTAGTACAGAGATCTGAAATGATAGCACATTAGTACAGAGATCTGAAATGATAGCACATTAGTACAGAGATCTGAAATGATAGCACATTAGTACAGAGATCTGAAATGATAGCACATTAGTACAGAGATCTGAAATCATAGCACATTAGTAGAGATCTGAAATCATAGCACATTAGTAGAGATCTGAAATCATAGAAAATTAGTACAGAGAACTGAAATCATAGCACATTAGTAGAGATCTGAAATCATAGCACATTAGTAGAGATCTGAAATCATAGCAAATTAGTACAGAGATCTGAAATCATAGCACATTAGTACAGAGATCTGAAATCATAGCACATTAGTACAGAGATCTGAAATCATAGCACATTAGTACAGAGATCTGAAATGATAGCACATTAGCACAGAGATCTGAAATCATAGCACATTAGTACAGAGATCTGAAATCATAGCACATTAGTACAGAGATCTGAAACCATAGCACATTAGTACAGAGATCTGAAATCATAGCACATTAGTACAGAGATCTGAAATGATAGCACATTAGTACAGAGATCTGAAATGATTGCACATTAGTACAGAGATCTGAAATGATAGCACATTAGTACAGAGATCTGAAATGATAGCACATTAGTACAGAGATCTGAAATGATAGCACATTAGTACAGAGATCTGAAATGATAGCACATTAGTACAGAGATCTGAAATCATAGCACATTAGTACAGAGATCTGAAATCATAGCAAATTAGTACAGAGATCTGAAATCATAGCACATTAGTACAGAGATCTGAAATCATAGCACATTAGTACAGAGATCTGAAATCATAGCACATTAGTACAGAGATCTGAAATCATAGCACATTAGTACAGAGATCTGAAATCATAGCACATTAGTACAGAGATCTGAAACGATAGCACATTAGTACAGAGATCTGAAATCATAGCACATTAGTACAGAGATCTGAAATGATAGCACATTAGTACAGAGATCTGAAATCATAGCACATTAGTACAGAGATCTGAAATCATAGCACATTAGTACAGAGATCTGAAATCATAGCACATTAGTACAGAGATCTGAAATTATAGCACATTAGTACAGAGATCTGAAATGATAGCACATTAGTACAGAGATCTGAAATTATAGCACATTAGTACAGAGATCTGAATCCTAGCACATTAGTACAGAGATCTGAAATCATAGCACATTAGTACAGAGATCTGAAATGATAGCACATTAGTGCAAAGATCTGAAACCATAGCACATTAGTACAGAGATCTGAAATCATAGCACATTAGTACAGAGATCTGAAATCATAGCACATTAGTACAGAGATCTGAAATCATAGCACATTAGTACAGAGATCTGAAATTATAGCACATTAGTACAGAGATCTGAAATTATAGCACATTAGTACAGAGATCTGAAATGATAGCACATTAGTACAGAGATCTGAAATCATAGCACATTAGTACAGAGATCTGAAACGATAGCACATTAGTACAGAGATCTGAAATCATAGCACATTAGTACAGAGATCTGAAACCATAGCACATTAGTACAGAGATCTGAAATCATAGCACATTAGTACAGAGATCTGAAATCATAGCACATTAGTACAGAGATCTGAAATCATAGCACATTAGTACAGAGATCTGAAATCATAGCACATTAGTACAGAGATCTGAAATCATAGCACATTAGTACAGAGATCTGAAACCATAGCACATTAGTACAGAGATCTGAAATCATAGCACATTAGTACAGAGATCTGAAATCATAGCACATTAGTACAGAGATCTGAAATCATAGCACATTAGTACAGAGATCTGAAATCATAGCACATTAGTACAGACATCTGAAATCATAGCACATTAGTACAGAGATCTGAAATGATAGAAGGCATTTCCTTGCAATTTTGCCAACACAATGTATAGATCATTTGCAATATTTTGTTATGCTCTAACATACCCAGTAAAAGCCATGTGTAGGTGATACAGTCCCTTTAAATGTAACAAAGAGACTCCAGCCTCTGTAAACTGGTTATAATGTGACTACAGAGAGTAAAATATGTTCAAAATGATCTATACATTGTTTGAGCCCGCAATGCAAGAGAATGCATGCATTTAAGAGAAATCTATGTTTTAAATACATCTGTGGAGTGACAATGTATTGATCATTGTGGAAAGTTTTTTTAAAGTTTTTTTTTTCATTCTTTGCATCCACAGGATAAAGAGTGTTTAGGTCACATGGTCCCTTTAATCACAAAAAAAGAGAAAGTCTTGGTTTTGATGTGTGAACAGATCCTAAGCATTGCTACAGGTCATTATTGATCATGGGGGGGGGGGGGGGGGTGTTTCCACTTTCCCACAGTTCCACTCCCTGTACAACAATTTAAAGGGTCTGTATCACCTAAACTTTGTTTTTACCGTAAATGTAAAGAATAAAAAAAAATGATTGAAAATGACCTATATCTTGTATCAGCAGAACTGCAAGCAAATGCCTAAATTAGGAGACAAATGTATCGATGGAGTCTCCGGCTTATGACATCACCTGTGGCCTGATATGCAAATGAACTGCTTTTCATTGGGAAATGTGTAATTTGCATACCGTGCCGCAGGTGATGTCATAAGCAGGGAGACTCCACAGACACTTTTAAAACACACTTTTCTCCTAATTTAGGCATTTACTTGCAGTTTGGCTATCACAATGTATAGATCATTTTCAATCATTTTTTTTATCCCTTACATGACCAGTAAAAATAATATTTCGGTGATACCGTCCCTTTAAGGCCAAATAGAGCGCACATCCCAATTAAACATTTGGCAGCCGTGATTAGGAAGATGGTCTTCAAATGTATCTTTTCTTCCATTTCAAAAGTTTGCTATTAAGCCCTCTACATGGCGAAAGGGTTGACAACTCGTTAAGCCCGTTTACTGCAACAGGGCAGATGTTGCCTGGGGTGAAAAATTAAATATAAGACCCAAGTGTACCAGCTCCAGACTGAAATCTGACATTCCATACACTGGATCCCATAAGGGTCAGATGCTTACCATATAATTCATATAACTGATGTACATGTAGGAGCAAAACGAAGAGAGTTACTTCCCACACTGTACATGGAGAGATATTGACATGCCCGGGCATACCAGACCTTGGTGAAGATCATGGTGGGTCTGTGGTCGGGTTGTCCCAAGACACAAATAACCACCTTAATCAACAAACAAAGTTCATCTAAGAGATTTCTGAGTGACTGGAGTCCCTTTCGTCAACATCATAGCATCTAAACACTTGGAGCTAACTCCAATAGCTATCAGTTGGCGGGTTCCTTTCATGTCATCATGTCCAATGAATGCAGAAACGCGTCGGTGTGCGTTGGGTAACTAGGATCCCATTTTCCTGTAAGGCCCTTTGTAGTTCTACTCATTCTTTTGCGTTTTGGAGCAATACATTCAGGATGCATAATAAGGGCTTTGTTCGTTGAAAAAAAAGTTTGCAACTCCCTTCCAAATGCCCTGAAATCCCCTCTAATATTAATAAATCCCCCGATACTAGAGTATTGATGTAAAAAAAATTGTAATAAAAACGAGGCCCATTAAGATTCATTAAAAATAAGAGCTTTTAAAACACACACAAACAAAAGATTTTAGAATGTGTTATGCTCTATTAATTTCTTTTTTGTTTTTTCGATGTTTAAGTATGTTCCTCTGGGCGACTTGGGACACCCCTAGCCAAAATTTATCTTCAGGCAATTATCCTGACTTTGAGATAAATAACCAACCTATAATATTTTTTTGGGGGGGGAGGGGAGGTGATGAGATGATTTGTTATCTCCTGTATACCACTCAGGGTGCAACTTAGCAACTCGATTCCAGCTCCCAGCAGTCGGAGCACTCAACTGCAAAGTTTTTTGGTTGATGGTTCTCCTTATTATCATTGTGTATATGGAATTACCCTGAGCAAAGTATCAAACTAAAGCTTTCATGTTGATGGATCTCTTTCCTGTTGATGGCAGAACAACAGTTGTCAAAGAGGGGAGCTGACGAAAGAAGACGGTCTTTAGGATTCTCATCAACCTGTCAACTCACCTGGACGTGATCTGGATTATAGCTAGATATCTGAGCCCTGTCACGTCTCGAAATCCGTTACCAGATCATATGTCGCTTATTTGCTGAGCTGACCCAGGCTCCACTTCCTCACTCAAAGACCGGACTAGTTATGTGGGTTTTCTGTCCTTTTTCTTTATCATTATCCATGCTCCCTTTGAAACTTGAATCTTGAGTGTTTTGATGCTCCCTGCCCCATTTCTATCATAGTGGTTTGGCCTTGTTCATATTAAGTTTACTGTTTTGTAGAGTGTCTTTTTCCCTTTTCCAGTGTCAGGATTTTATTTTATAGATCCCTACATTTGCATGTTCGGAGCGTTCCTAGATGATTGGCTTGCTGCCTGCCCTGACCTTTGGGTTGATTGATCTCTAACCATGCTGTACTATATCCGACTACCCCAGCCAGTCCTAGTGATAATGCTTTTTATAAATGCCCTGTCCTTTTGCTTTCAGTTACTTGGTACTACTTACCGGATTAGTTTGCTGCCTTCCCTGACCATGTACTTTGATTGATGTTTTGACTCCTGCCCTAACGAAATAGCTTCTTTAGGGTTTTTTGCTCAAAAGCAGGAATGATAGGTAAAAGGGATGAACTTGATGGACTTATGTCTTTTTTCAACCTAAATTACTATGTTATTATATTACTATGTGGCTTAGTTAGTTTCTAACCATGCCGTACTGTATTCTGCTCCCCCATATTCCAGCCAGTCCTAGTGATAATGATTTATTATCTACTAATTCTTTTTTTAATCTCATTTAATGGGTTCTATCTTCTGGTTCTTCTTTCTACATTTGTATGTTCTCTACCTTCCTTGACTTTGTTATTGGAATGTTGGTTTGCTGCCTGCCCTGACCTCTCGGTCCATTTATCTTTGAGAATTCTGAATTGTCTACTCCTCTACCTTTTCCTCACCAGTGCTAGTTTTATATCCCGTGTATATTCTATATATACTTATAAAATTTTTAAACATGAACAATATGTTATAAAAAATGTATTGACATTTCACACCATTGTTTGAACTCGATTGCTATTCATGAATGCAGAGAAATTACAATCGATTATCTATACACGGTGATAGTAGACTTGCAAGCAAATGAGAGATATATATGTTTTAAATGTCTGTACTGTCTCGTGTTTATGACATCACTGAGGGGAGGGCTAGCAACCATTGGCTGCGGGCAAAACCTATTTTGTTGGTGCTCGTGCCACTATCTCAGCCAACCTGATATCATCAGCGATAGACAGACATAGACGCGCAAGACAGATTTGCTGACAGATAACATACAGAGATTGATTCGGTAGACAAAACAATTGGATGGAAAGATCAAAATGGAGCACCCTCCTGCCCCCCCCCCTTGCCAGCCCGCCCTTGACATCACCTGTGGCTTAATAAGCAAATTAACTACTCAAGCCACAAGGTGATAAACAGGAGACACCACAGACACACATCATGCCACAAGGTGATAAACAGGAGACACTACAGACACACATCATGCCACAAGCTGATAAACAGGAGACACCACAGACACACATCAGGCCACAAGGTGATGTCATAAACAGAAGACACCACAGACACACATCATGCCACAAGGTGATAAACAGGAGACACCACAGACACACATCACGCCACAAGGTGATGTCATAAACAGGAGACACCACAGACACACATCAGGCCACAAGGTGATGTCATAAACAGGAGACACCACAGACACACATCATGCCACAAGGTGATAAACAGGAGACACCACAGACACACATCAAGCCACAAGGTGATAGACAGGAGACACCACAGACACACATCATGCCACAAGGTGATAAACAGGAGACACCACAGACACACATCATGCCACAAGGTGATAAACAGGAGACACCACAGACACACATCATGACACAAGGTGATAAACAGGAGACACCACAGACACACATCATGCCACAAGGTGATAAACAGGAGACACCACAGACACACATCATGCCACAAGGTGATAAACAGGAGACACCACAGACATACATCATGCCACAAGGTGATAAACAGGAGACACCACAGACACACATCATGCCACAAGGTGATAAACAGGAGACACCACAGACACACATCATGCCACAAGGTGATAAACAGGAGACACCACAGACACACATCATGCCACAAGGTGATAAACAGGAGACACCACAGACACACATCAGGCCACAAGGTGATAAACAGGAGACACCGCAGACACACATCAGGCCACAAGGTGATGTCATAAACAGGAGACACCACAGACGCACATCAGGCCACAAGGTGATGTCATAAACAGGAGACACCACAGACACACATCATGCCACAAGGTGATAAACAGGAGACACCACAGACACACATCAGGCCACAATGTGATGTCATAAGCAGAAGACACCACAGACACACATCAGGCCACAAGGTGATGCCATAAACAGGAGACACCACAGACGCACATCAGGCCACAAGGTGATGTCATAAGCAGAAGACACCACAGACACACATCATGCCACAAGGTGATAAACAGGAGACACCACAGACACACATCAGGCCACAAGGTGATAAACAGGAGACACCACAGACACACATCATGCCACAAGGTGATAAACAGGAGACACCACAGACACACATCAGACATGTATTTCTCTCATTTTACGCCTTTGCATGCAAGTCTGCGGACACAATCATTTTTAAGAGTTTTTTTATTTCGTACATGCACAATATAAAGAATGTTTTGGGCGACAGAAGTCTCTTTAAAATGTACATATTATATAACATTTCAAAATACCTTATTTTTAGTCCCTTTTGCACTTTCTTGACTCATAAGAAGAGATAAATAAATCAGAATAGTAGCAGTTCCGTCCCATGATTTATTCAGCTAGCGTCTGGGGTGATTGTGCCTGTAATTCCCAAATTAATGTCCCTGCCGGCTTTCCATCCTCATAAAGATGCTTGTAATAGATAGAAAGTCACAAAATATTAATATTGCTCTTTAATATAAACTCTCTGCTTTAATTAGATGAATACAGTGTCACAGACGGAGTCTGAAAGGCGACGACTGAAGATTCCTACAGCCTAATCTACATATGCTGATAAATTGGTAGTGAGTCGCTGAGATGGTGGGAAATGACAGGGCGGACTATCCAAGTCTTGTTATTTTCGGACAGATAGGGTCCTGGGATTTGGCAATAATTTGTGATATGGGGAATAATGGGCGTTTTGATGAAATGTTATTGCTATTCTTACGGTTGATGTGGAATACGGGTTATCTGAGAAAAAAAATTCAATTAAGCCTCTTTACCATTTATAAAAATTTTGTACGATTTTCGGCTTTCAGGCCATTTATTGAATCACATTGCTGGCAAGGTTGGGGAAAAAAAGATAGAGGGTCCATCAAAGTCTACGGTCTTTATTTTTTTTAAAGCCTTTGTATATTATCAGATTAAACCCCCCCACAAGTTGCATATCTCAGAAGGCTTTCTGAGACTGCCAGGGGTGGTCCATCAATGGACATCCAGCAGCTGGTACAACTGCCATAATCCGATCTGTCAGGGGAGAGTATGGGAAGTGTGGTCTTCCCTCCTGTCTCGGAGGGTTCCATCTCGAGAGAGATATGAGACATAGGGGGTCTTGAATAAAAATTCACAAAAGTGTCAGGAAAAAAACAAACCCAAAAAAGTGCATCAAACCATTTTTTAGGTACTTTCTTTTGACATCGTATTGTAACTTCTAAGGCAAATTGAATTCTTCCTTAGTTCATTTGCTTATCAAGCCTCGAGGTGATTTCATAAATAGAAGACAGCATAGACACAATTGACACATATTGTCTTCTAGCGCAAGGGTTTCAAACTGCTTCTGATGGCCTACATTTCCCATAATACGTCTTCAGCTTCCTGGCTGGCAAAGGAGCATGGGGGATGGAGTCTGCAAACAGCTGAAGGGCCGCAGTTGGACGCCCCTTTTCTAATGTATACATTTTCAAGAATTATTATTTTACCCATAACCAGTGCACAGGGCCGGACTGGGAACAAAAACCAGCCCTGGAAAAAATTTATATACCAGCCCCATCGCATAAGATTTTTAAACCAGCCCATAGCATAATATAATTTTTTTATTCATAGAAGGGAAATTCTTGCATTTTAAAAAGCACATCTAAACAGTGTATTATTTATAGATAAGACTGATATATAAGCCTGTCTAGGGCAATATATATACCTCCAGTATGTACACAGAGTTATATGAATTGCCCTGTGCAGAGGTATATATCAGGGCAGTGTGTGAGACATATCCTGTAGCCTGTCTCTCGCATATCTGTAGCCTGTCTCTCTCTGTCCTTTCTGTGGCTTCTCTCTCTCTGTCTTTCTGTGGCGTCCCTCTCTCTGTCTTTCTGTGGCGTCTCTCTCTCTGTCTTTTCTGTGGCGTCTCTCTCTGTCTTTTCTGTGGCGTCTCTCTCTCTGTCTTTTCTGTGGCGTCTCTCTCTCTGTCTTTTTTGTGGCGTCCCTCTCTCTGTCTTTCTGTGGCGTCTCTCTCTCTGTCTCTCTGTGGCGTCTCTCTCTGTCTTTTCTGTGGCGTCTCTCTCTCTGTCTCTCTGTGGCGTCTCTCTCTCTCTGTCCTTTCTGTGGCGTCTCTCTCTCTGTCTCTCTGTGGCGTCTCTCTCTGTCCTTTCTGTGGCGTCTCTCTCTCTCTCTGTGGCATCTCTCTCTCTGTGGCATCTCTCTCTCTCTCTGTGGCGTCTCTTTCTCTGTGGGGTCTCTCTCTCTGTGGCGTCTCGCTCTCTGTGTGTCCTTTCTGTGGCGTCTCTCTTCCCACCTTCCCCCTTAGTGTCTTTCACCCCTTTCCCCCTGTAGTCTTTCACACCCTCCTCTTCCCCTGTAGTGTCTTTCACCCCCCCTTCCCCCCCTGTAGTGTCTTTCACCCCACCCTTCCCCCTCCCCCTGTAGTGTCTTTTACCCCCCCCTTCCACCCCCCCTGTAGTGTCTTTCACCCCACCCTTCCCCCTCCCCCTGTAGTGTCTTTCACCCCCCCTTCCCCCCTGTAGTGTCTTTCACCCCACCCTTCCCCCTCCCCCTGTAGTGTCTTTCACCCCCCCTTCCCCCCCTGTAGTGTCTTTCACCCCACCCTTCCCCCTCCCCCTGTAGTGTCTTTTACCCCCCCCTTCCGCCCCCCCAGTAGTGTCTTTCACCCCCCCTTCCCCCCCTGTAGTGTCTTTCACCCCCCCTTCCCCCCCTGTAGTGTCTTTCACCCCCCCTTCCCCCCCTGTAGTGTCTTTCACCCCCTGCCCTTTATGTCTCACTCACCTTGCGTTCTCTGCTCCCCATCCCGCCGCCGGAACTGCTGCTGCAGCATCCGGCGGCAGCAGCCGAACTCTTAAAGTGGCGGCCGCCGCTTCTTCACTTTAAGTGGCCAAGGTGGCCCCGGGGCAGGCGGCCCACCGGGATTTTTCCCAGTATCCCGGTGGGCCAGTCCGGCCCTGCCAGTGCATACCATTCCCCTGGTGAATCTTGACTCCAGTGGGCCGGGCTCCGGAGATGGAATGTAAGAGACACTGCTGACGAAGCCGAAGTCTCAGACACGGTATCCTAGGTTAAGGACTGCGGGATTCCTGTCCTGAATCCAGCTGTCCCGCCGGGCTCTACGACTGTAAAAGTGGGACGGAGGTAGAGCTCAGCGGGACAGATCCCCAAAATGAAGATTGGCTGAGCACACACTCTTTTACATCAGGCTATGTTGTGGACAAGTAATCTAGCCCGGTTAATGATTAGTAAATGTGTCATTCTTTACCCAATATAACACAATGACCTGTCTGCCATTTTGTAGAAATTGCTCGCAATATACTGTATATCTCACAGGTGGAGAAGTAGGATTATTAATATTTTATGCTGGCAAACTGTTTGCAGCCAATAGAACATGGAATCCCTACCCTGCTTCTCTCCCATTGGCACTTAGGCTCTGCCAGGATTCTAAAATGGAATCCCTACCCTGCTTCTCTCCCATTGGCACTTAGGCCCTGCCAGGATTCTAAAATGGAATCCCTACCCTGCTTCTCTACCATTGGCACTTAGGCTCTGCCAGGATTCTAAAATGGAATCCCTTCCCTGCTTCTCTCCCATTGGCACTTAGGCCCTGCCAGGATTCTAAAATGGAATCCCTACCCTGCTTCTCTCCCATTGGCACTTAGGCCCTGCCAGGATGCTAAAATGGAACCGTGGGCTCAGCTAATCAGAAATCACCAGGAAACCAATGTCATCGCCTATTGGTCAGACTATCTACATGTGTGTGAATTTCTGAAAGGCAAAGTGAAAGACACCGGAATAAACTATTATGCCCTCTATTGTTGTCCAATGATTATGAATTAAACATGAATGGGTTTTAAAAGCTTTTATTCCGTTGAGCATGAAATCAAGCATGGTGATGGGGACAAAAACAAGTCCCATTTTTAGCATTTTCTTTTAATGAGCATTTTAATGAATATTAAACATGTAATCACTTATGATTTGGATTTGTTCTATTAGAGCGCAGTGGGAAGGCTTTCACCCTTGACAAGAAAGGGGTTAAATTAATTGCGCATCGGAAGAAAGTAATTTCCTAATGTGGCATTTAATCATTTATTTGCAACACACAAAAAAAAAACAACACTAAAAATTAAAGAAGCTTTAAAAGAATTGAGTTATAGTCAGAGAAAAGTGCATTCTTCCATACCCTGAAAAAGATTAAAACAACAGACAGAAATATTGAATTCCATTAGACTAGAATTCAGGTAATAACTTATCATATTAAATGGTCCCCCTAATACTTTTGTCCTGGTTTAATGTGCTGGAACAATCAATCTAGGAATCTTCAACATATTCCGTGCTCTTTCTCCTACTACAGTGCCGACATATTGCGTAAGGCTCTAGCTCCTCCTATGTTCTTATAGTCTGCCTTTCTTAGCTTACAGGATTGTCACACAAACACATTAAGAGTGAACTACGGTCCCCCAACCATCTGAGTGAAGCAGAAGTTTTTATGTTCTTTTTTATTATTTCTCCCAATTTTTTTTGATTTTTGAAGAATGCCTTTAGGATATGTTTTGAATGTTGCTTATAAGAAGAAAGCTTTTAAAACAGGCATGTGAATTGATTAACTTCCAGTATTTCATGGTGCAAGGAAAGAGTAAGTAAGTGTTTAAGCTGATACAGAGTGCCCACTGTGCACAGGGAAATATGATAAGATTCTGTGCTGTGTCTTGACATAGGTCTAGGGCGGCATTTTACAAGGGGCAGCAAAAAAAAAACTGCTCCCCAGTTGCTCGCTTGGATGCCCTCACCTTGTTCTGGAATGTAATCATCGCATCAATTTTTCTTTATATTGTACATAACATCATATTGTGAAAGGGGCACCATATGATAGCAAGTGCTTTATACTGTAGCGATGATCTCTACCAAGTCTCACTGCTTAGTACATTTTTGCCCATTCTGTTGGGCCAGTCGCGGAGAAAATAGCCAGTTCTACAAATATATCTCTTGTCCTATAATGAAAACTTTTAAAATTTACATATGAATCTTGATACCAGCCCAGTTAATTTCCTGGATAGAACATCTCTGCTGACATCCTTTTTGTCTTCCGACTTCCTGCTGAAAACAGTGTTTTGTATTATCACTATCTTTATCTTCAGTTGTTTAAAATGATATCCCCCGCTGGGCACTGTTTATGTTTTTCGGGAGAGACTGGTCTGACCTTGGCTGCTTTAAGCTCTGTGCAAAGGAATTATCCTGTACGCTCACACCAAACGGGATACTCTAGATGCTCTAGAATAATTCCTAATAGGTCATTGAAGAGATCCATAGTTCTTAGTAGATCATTTAGGAGATTCTCTTTCCAATGCGGATCTCGAGGCTTATGACCTTACGGGTGCATTTGACCCATGTTAATCGGAGGTCAATGCCAATGTCTTAGTTGGCCCAAAGGAATCCAACACTGATCTAGTGGGCATTGGCTAAAGTCAACTCTTGGAAATTCTTGGTCGGAGCAAAAAGCATTCTACCGAATCCCTTTCAGCTGATATGATTGGAACCTGGGAGCACTCTCCATATCAAGGTCAGTATACAGTTTAGAAGGCTTGGGATTCCAGGCGGGCTGATTGTTACAAGTCTTCTAAGTAGATGTGTCCTCTTCACTCCTGATATCCTGACCAATGATTTTTATGGCCCATTAATTTGTGCCACATGTTTGTGCCACATGCACATTCACCCCCCCCTAATATCATATTAAATGGTCCCCCTAATACTTTTGTCCTGGTTTAATGTGCTGGAACAATCAATCTAGTAATCTTCAGCATGTTCCGTGCTCTTTCTCCTACTACAGTGCCGACATATTGCGTAAGGCTCTAGCTCCTCCTATGTTCTTATAGTCTGCCAATCCCTCTGAGTCCCACTTTCTGAATTGCTCCAGGCATCCTATTTTTCATTCCTTCATGTATGCCTATTTGTTTTTGAGGATGACCTATAACTTTGACATGCTGCCCTGCAGAATGTATAATTCATATATGCTCAAAAGGGAACTGGTTGAAAAAAAAAACCCTTCAGATACATGTTTTGTAAGAATCCTTCCAGCGTAATATATTTCTGCACACACTGCATGTATGCTGGGGGGTTCCCCCCCCCCCTCTAGACTCCAGCCAACTGCGGAGAGCTGGGTGGTAGCATCGGTAGAAGCTGCAAACCTGATATATATCTTGAGTAAATTAAACATATTTGGAATACAGAGGTTCAAATTTGAATACACACACATATTTTTTATATAAAAATATCACTTTAATATGCATAAAAGAAAAAGATAGGACATTTTCAAATTGGAGTGTTCCTTTTGATTTTGATTTTAATTTTGAGGTAATTAAAGCTTTGCTGTCCGCGGGGGGCTGCCACCGACCAATCGTTTGTGGCATTTAAAGCATACTTACGGATGACGCCACGGAATCCAATCACTTACCAGGAAAATGATCTGTAACTGGCAATTAAGGGGGCCGTATCAGCTTGCTCTGGCTTTCGGAGTCATTAGCTGGTGAGCCAGGGGGAGGTGGTAGCAAAACTACTGCACCACCAGAGCCATTTCCTAGGTTTGATGACTTTGAATATTTTGTTCCTCAATCTTGACGTATTTAGTGTTTGGCATTATGCATCCCTTCGCTCAAATGATACCTTTAAACAAGTCGGCGGCGGGGGTTGTGATTCTGTCCCCTCCGTGCTTGTAATCATTTGTAGCCCTTTCTGGCAGAATATGTGACAACCTGTAATCAAGCAGTATATAAACCGATGACAGGTGATCTGTCGAATTGCCAAAGGCTTTAATTTACTAGGAGCAGCCATCTTGGAAGAAGATGGGATGGTTCATCGCGGCTGCATTAACGATCGCTGAAAGTGATTTTAGTGTTAGGGTTCGGGGGGGGGGGGGGGGTTAGGTATTAGAGTTCTGGGGGGTAACATTAGTATTAGGGTTAATTTTAGTATTAGGGTAAGGGGATTTAATGTGATATTGGGTTCGGGGGGGCTAATTTTTGTATTAGGGTTTGGGGGGTCACTTTTAGGAGTAATTTATTAGGGGGGCTTCATTTATTAGGGGGGGTTCATTTATTGGTGGGTGAAATGTCAGCGCCTACATAGCCGCGATGAAGGGTTCGCGGTCATCTTCACCGCTGACAGTTCAGTGTTCAAACTGACGCGCTGAACTGTCAGCGGTGATGCAGCCGCGAAGAAGTGTCCTAGACCCATCTTGGAATGCTTGGGGAGTTAAAACAACACCCATGTGGGGCATGAATGAGCAATGCCAAAATCAGACCACATTTAAATGGACCCAGCCACCAAAATATTGACCTATACATTGTGTTAGAAGAATTGGAATTAGACTAAGAGAAAAAATCTTTTTTATTTTTTTAAATGTGTCTGTGGTGTCTCATGTGTATGACATCACCTCCTGTTTGAATTACTCACGATATCATTACAAATTCCTAGTTTTAACAGCAGCAAAAATAATGGGAGATTTATAATGCAAGCAGGGGTGTAGCAATCAAGGTCGCATTGGGTTAATAATGTGACCACGCCAGTCACTCTCCAGTTATGCAGGTAAGTGCATAGTTGCCAACATCGGCCATGTTTCCAGGGACACGTATTTGTTCCACGTGCTGCAGAAAGAGCATGCAAAGTGCAGCCCGGCAGTATGTAGAACGGATATACGCACAGACACAATCCAATGAATTAATCATGGTAGGTCCTATGAGATCTTCACCCTGATTAATTAATTGGATTGTGCCTGTGGGTATATATCCGTCCTACATACTGCCGGGCTGCACTTTGCATGCTCTTTCTGCAGCATGTGGAACAAATATGTGTCCCTGGAAACATGGCCGATCTTGGTAGCCATGTAAGTGTTGTACGACAACTATCAGTGACCAGCTGTTGGGAGGCAGAGCTGGCACTGGGAGCCATTTGACAAAAAGCTCTGGATTCGTAGAACAGAGGTAGGCAATCTGCGGCCCTCCAGATGTTGCAAAGATTACATTTCCCATACTCCTCGGCCAGCGTTTTAGGCTGAGAGAGCATTATGGGAGAGGTCGTTCGATCAGATCACCTACCCCTGAAATAGGAGAAGAGGTGATAGGAGGGGAAGGAGTCAAGAAATCACTGTCACATTCTGATCTGTGGAAACCTTTAGAGGAAGGGAGAAAAAAAACGACAACAACACAGACACAGCTTGCTGGAAATAAACAAACACTCCATTTGTATCCCAGGGATTTGATTTATTAATGCAGAGCAGCTTTGCAGTGTCACTTCCTCTTCCCCAAGCTTCTCCTTGAAGTTCTGTCAGAAGCAGAAAACCTATTTTCCGATCTAATTAGTTTGAGGGGGATTTTGAACGGTCCTGCCTGTGACTGAGGGGAAGGGGAGGGGGGGGGGGGGATGGCAGATATATAGACGATGAATCCGATCCGATCCGATATTCAAGGTGTTCTCACACACATTACACCCCTAAACTTAGTTTTGCTAGTCCTTTAAGGGACGTGTGCAAGAATTTGAAAAAGTAATATGTTAAAAAAAAACTACTCCTACGGTATTTAGGTTTGTGCCTCCCTATGCTGACTAAACTCATGCACCCCCCAAACCTCATTTGCAACATCCCCCATACTTTCCAGGTTGCACCCCGTCTTCGCTTAACCTTTCCGCTGCACCATATTGTCCCCAGAGCACTCGCTTGCTTACACATCCCTATCCACAGCTCCAGGTTGCACCCACATTACTTTCCACTGCACCATTTGCCCCCACAAATAAAGCAGTGAGGGATGATGTACTGTCCTCCAGTCTGCTGCCACCCCCTCTGATCTGCCACCCTTGGCCTAGCTCTAGTACCTGTAGGGAGAAGTACAACACTACCCCTACCCTCCTTCATATTGTGTCATCAAGGATGGGGGATACAGGATTCCAATTCAGCTGGGACATTTTAATGGTTCCCGTGGGGACTGCACCACTTCTAGGCTTTTGTCCTTTTATAAAAAAGGATTGTAAAGTTTTAAAAAATCCAAAATTGCATTAAACTTACCAAAAGTGGTAGAGCAGCTCCCATCTCTCAGAATATGAGGTGTTATGCAGCATGAGCGTAAATAGCGCCAACTAGTGGCACTGACTGTGCATTGTCCCGTGTATAACGCTAACTATACAGCATGACTGATGTGCTGGCGCTATGTGTGGTGGAACTGTATTTCTAGGTTGCACTGTTTTTGACATCCGAGCACAGATGACTTCACACAGAACCTCCACAATATCAGGTTCTTGGGACAGCAAAGATCTACTTCCATTGAAGAAATGAACATATTAGAAGTACTATCATGTTGCTGTATTTTTGAATAGTTTTTTAAATAAATTTTTTGGGTTTATAATGAGCATTTTTTTAAAATTTGTTTTGTTAATAAGTAACATTAAAATTATTATTATGTTTCAGTTAGTTTTGAATATTTTTTTATTACATTATTTGATGCTATCCTGAGGTCTGGTTTTATATGTAAGCCTCCTAGACTTTTATCAGAAACAATGGCTAAATAAACACTTTATCCAAATTATGCTTTCCACAAAACCCATGTATATATCCTGGTGAATTTCTTACTGCTTTGTAATTAATTAAAAAAAGATCTTATCAACTTTTTCCCCCCTTCTTCACACAGTAGCTATTACTGCAGGTTTTTTTCTATGAATAATTTAAATAAATGTTAATTTTTTTTTTTTTTTAATCAAGACGAATGCACGTGAAGCAATTATTTCAACTTAGAAGATGACATTGCTGGTAACTTTGTGAAAATTGTTATTAAAGAAACTTTATTTGTATCTTGCCCTGAGGTGTCATGCCTGACCCCAGTAACCTTTATTTTGGTTACCCGAAAAATATACATTTAAAAAAAATATATATATATGATCTGAAGATGCTCCTCATGCTATAGGAGCTGTCTGTCAACCTAAACATTGCTTATGCTTAGAGAATAAAAAAAAATGATGAAAAATAATCTTAACATTATGTTAGAAGAACTGCACGCGAATGCATAACATAAGAGAAAAATGTTTTAAATGTGTCTGTGCTGTCACCACCACATTCCAATACAGTTATAAAGTTACATAGTAGTTTAGGTTGAAAAAAGACTTGCGTCTTTCAGCCCTTTTCCTATTCCTTGTTTACCGCTGAAGGCAAATAAACCCCCCTTAAACCTCCCCTCTCAGCAATTCTGCTTCCAGTGGGAAAAATACATTCCTTCCAGATTTCTCCTTGGATCGACAAGCACTAAATAAATATTAATGCCTATACTAACATGCCCTTCCTGGCGCACTGGCAGGGGCGGCACTTTGCTGCTTCGTGCAACATTTTTTTTTGTTTTGTTTCGGTTCTGTGTCGGGGGAGCCTCAATCTGGGACAATGCAAATTCCAGGATTGAGGACTCTGATAGAAGGAGGTCTCAGCCAATCAGGTGAGACTTCTCAACTATCCTTATTGACTGACAGTTCAGAAGCCTCTCCTGGTTGGCTCAGTCCCTTCTTCACTCGGAGCTCAAAGCACCAGGTGATGTAAAAACTGACAGTTTGTGTCAGTGTGAGAGTGTGTGTCAGTGTTTGTGTGTGTGTGAGTGACAGACTGTGTACGTGTGTCTCTGTGATGTCCTATATCAGTCTAACAATCCAAGGGTTAACATCTCTGACACTGACTATATTTGTCTATCAATCCAAGGGTTAACTTCTCTGACACTGCCTATATCTGTATAGCCACCCAGGGGTTAACTCCGCTGACACTGCCTATATCTGTCTAGCAATCCATGGGGTAACTCCTCTGACACTGCCTATATCTGTCTAGTAAGCCAGGGGTTAACTCCTCTGACACTGACTATATCTGTCTAGCAATCCAGGGGTTAACTCCTCTGACACTGCCTATATCTGTCTAGTAAGCCAGGTGTTAACTCCTCTGACATTGACTATATCTGTCTAGCAATCCATGGGTTAAACTCCTCTGACACTGCCTATATCTGTCTAGTAAGCCAGGGGTTAACTCCTCTGACACTGACTATATCTGTCTAGCAATCCATGGGTTAACTCCTCTGACACTGCCTATATCTGTCTAGTAAGCCAGGTGTTAACTCCTCTGACACTGCCTATATCTGTCTAGCCACTCAGGGGTTAACTCCGCTGACACTGCCTATATCGGTATAGAAACCTAGGGGTTAACTCCTCTGACAATGCCTATATCTGTCTAGCCACTCAGGGGTTAACTCCGCTGACACTGCCTATATCGGTCTAGAAACCCAGGGGTTAACTCCTCTGACACTGCCTATATCTGTCTAGCCACTTAGGGGTTAACTCCGTTGACACTGCCTATATCTGTCTAGCCACCCAGGGGTTAACTCCTCTGACACTGACTATATTTGTCTACCAATCCAAGGGTTAACTCCTCTGACACTGCCTATATCTGTCTAGCCACTCAGGGGTTAACTCCGCTGACACTGCCTATATCGGTCTAGAAACCCAGGGGTTAACTCCTCTGACACTGCCTATATCTGTCTAGTAAGCCAGGGGTTAACTCCTCTGACATTGACTATATCTGTCTAGCAATCCATGGGTTAAACTCCTCTGACACTGCCTATATCTGTCTAGTAAGCCAGGGGTTAACTCCTCTGACACTGACTATATTTGTCTATCAATCCAAGGGTTAACTCCTCTGACACTGCCTATATCTGTCTGGATTTTGTTACAGGTCACTGGTCACATATTATGTTTTAGGGCAGCATTTCATTCTTTGCCCCAGGCAGAACAATGTCTTGGGCCGGCCCTGCCCAGCCCTCTATGCTCCGACTCATTAAAAAAAAATCCAGGACACTTTTAAAGGCATCCACTGTATTTTCTAGAACCACTTCTTCAGGCAGTGACTTCCATATAGTTGTCCTTACTGTAAAAAACATCTTCTGCGGTCGTAGACTAGATCTCCTTTCTTCAAGTCTTAGCGGGTGGCCTCTTGTCCTTTGTTCTGTTCTGCTAATGAACAGGTCTTTAGAAAGCCCTTTGTATGGGCCCTGTACGTATTTATATAACATTATCATATGCCCTCTAAGCCGCAGTTTCTCTAGCGTGTACACATTTAATTTGCATACCGTGCCACAGGTGATGTCATAAGCAGGAACTCAAGATACATTTTAAACATTCTTTTTTATGCATTATCACTTGATTCTGATACATTTTAATTTTTCTTTTTTATTCTGTACATTCACCGTATAAGCCATGTTTAGACTGGCCGAATCCCTCTAAGTCAAACATACCAAACCTTATCACCTGCACCTTGTCTGTGGGGTTCACCTTACCTTCCCAGTGTTCCAGATAATTCCAAGAGGTTTGACTTGTTGTCTGCGAATGTGTCATTTATTTCCTGTATACTTTGCATGCATCAGTGATAATATTACATAAGTCATAAGTCTAAAGAGCTGTTTAAACAAAGGGGGACCAACGGACATGGACTGAACACAGGTGACTCAGCGTGACCTTTAACCCCTTCGTGACGTTAGGATGTTCTATGCCGTCCTGACTTTAAGTGCCTTAAAGTCGTTGGGACGGCATAGTACGTCCTGTACTAAACAGCTCATCGCGGCTCCCCGCGATGAGCTGTTTTCGGATCCCGCTGTAGGCACTTGCAGCGGGATCCCACCTGTCAGATGAGGCCACTCTGAGTGGCCTCAGTCTGACAGGGAAAATGTAGCCGGTGCTCAAAGCGAGCTCTGGCTACAATTTTGCTAAATCGCGCTGTGCCCGAACTTACGGGTTCTGGCACGCCTCCGTGACGTCACACGTGACGTCCGGAGGTCTCACGATTTTTTGGCAGGGACCCACAGGGTCTATTAAGACCCTGATCGGGTCTCTGCCAGAGTGTTCCTGGCTACCAAATTAAATGTGCCAGGAACCAATCGTGACGATTTGGTGCTTGCGTCGTTTGCGACACAAGCACCTTGCGTCATGAAGGGGTTAAAGGGATGGTGAAATATGATGGATACACTGTGTTAGCAGAGTTGCATGCAGATTCCGAAAAATAGTAGAAAAATATGTGTTAAATGTCTGCGGATCATGACATCACCTATGGCTGGATAGTGAAAGTAACTAATTTTCGATGGCAAATGTGTCATTTGCATATCAAGTCACAAGGTGATGTCATAAGCAGGAGACTCCCACAGACAAATGTAAAATCTATATTTCCTTTATTTTTTTTGCATTTGCCTGTAATTTTGATAATAACATTTAGAGTCAATTTTTCTTAATGTTTTATCCTCTACATTCAAAGTATAAGCCATGTTAAGTTGACAGAAACCCCTTGGATAACAGCTTATACAGGTGGCAAATCCTTACAGCTGGCTCGCCAAAATGTTAGATATATTTTTTAAGGGCCTCGAGCTTAATTCTGTTTGCAGGTTATCCCATCGGTCTCCAGGTTGCAGCTCAGCGTCAAGTCTGCTCAGTGTTTGAGATAGATCGTTGTGTAATTCCAGTTTTGTTACGGCACATCAGCTCCACTCTCCCCTTCTTTGTAAAATATGATGTTTTATCTTCATAACCCTTGCAGCATTTTTTTTTTTCCCAATTAAAAAAAAACCCGACGGAGGTTTGCGAGACCAAATTGTCAATACGTTGGCTGGCTTTAGCAGTATGACAATGGGCTCCAAAAGAGATCTTTTGTAATTATTTTTAACATGTTCTGTGTAAAATCTTAATTTGTTTTGTTTTTTTACTGTGATCGGAAGGGAAGGTAGGCATTAAAAAACGAGGAGCTTGCGCAAGTTGGGGGTAAACGTCACTGGCAATGGGGGGTTCAGAATAGAATTCGATTTCAAAATATACTCTTCATATGTCATTTGTGAAGAGACCGTGCTACAATATACATAGGTTTTTATTGATTTCAAAGAAAAAAAAAATCAAGAAGAAGGATGTATCTAGGACTATGACTGTGGCATACTGAAAACAAAACTTGCCCAAAGCAACAAGGAAAAGTAATTTTTACAATTAATCCACAAAATAGAAATAGCTGGGCCTGATTTAAAATTGCCACACAGAGACAATTGTATCGTTCTGCAGCAGATTCAATCTATTACGTCTTATACCAATTAATAGAGAGAGTTGAACTTGATGGATCTTTTTTTTTTTTGACCTTGCTAATGATGCAAATATAATTAGGAAGTGCAAAATAAATGGCTTTGTTAGTCTCTTCATTGCTTGTGAATACCTCAAGGTCGCGGGGTCTCCATCAAATCTTAAACACTGTTTGCTCTATTAATGTAGATAATAAAATATGACCCATGCATTGTGTTAATTTGAATCAAAGGAAGAGGTAGGTTGAAAAAAATAAAAATAAAAAAAAATGTGTTTTACATCCGTCTTGAGGTATGCGTCGGCTTGTACTTTTGCTAGATTTTTGCTCTATACATCCACAGTGCAAAGGATGTTTAGGTAAATTGTCGAGTACAATTGGACTGCGGGGCATCATGCCAAGTTGACGGAAGGCAGAAATTAAAATTATCGCTAGACGCCTAATTTACCATCCCCCCCCCCCCAAGCATAATTAAGCTTTAAGGTTTTGGTAGCAGTATAAACTGCTTTGTGTGCCCAGTAGATAGGAGGTGAGAGTTGGTTCTCCCCCTATTGAGAGTGCGCCTTGACGTGGCGGGTGAGCTTAAGTACGCTTTGGCCAATTCATATAACCAAATCCTCTCATTTATATTATATTTCTATATTTGTTGCCAACTTTATTAGGGTGAGAAGCGCAGACAGTTTTTGTTTTTTGTATACATCTCCCATAATGCTCTTTCAGCTAAAATTCTGGCAGAGGAATATGGGAAATGTAATCCTGCACCATCCGGAGAGCCGCAGGTTCCCCACCCCTGCCCTCATCATAGAACCCCAGACCAGCTCCCGGAGACCGAAGAAAACAAACAAACAAACAAACAAACAGACCCTTTCTAAAACTGTCTTTTATGTATGCTGCAAGGAATATTTCATTTTGGAACAATTTCTCTCGAACACTAGCAATAGAACAGGTAATTATGGCCAGAATCTTGGCCCCCGGAGATTTTAAAATTCCGATAGGCGTTTTAAACTTTTCACCTTTGCGTCGACATTCAGTGTAATGAAACTGGCTGGAAATATTATCCTATAATAATGATATTTCTAGCAGCTCCTTGCCCATTAAAAAAAAAAAAAAATGTTTTTTTTTTTTTTTACAAGCAACAAATAAAAAGGTCTTCCTTAAAAAAAAAAAAAAAATGAATATGAAAGGACTCTTGTACCAGCAGTTTTTTTATTTCTTTGAATTCCCGTGCTGCAAAGGGAACCTTTAAATAGAGGGATAATGAACAGAATGGGATTATAGAGCTGATGAATTTGCTGGAGGGGCCATTCTACTGAAGTTCAGAGATGGACGAGGGAGTTTGGCCATAGCTCGGATCACTAATGAGAAGATTCTCGCACATCGTCTTTGATGAAGTGACAAGCCATGGCAGAGATTTCTGCTTTGCTTCCGCAAATTACCAGCAAGAACCTCGCTCTCATTTTTTTTTTTTTTTTTTTACTGCGATATTGCTATTTATTAGAAGCTTATTTTTATTTGTTGGTTTGGTTACTTTCTTTCCGAAAATGGATGGTGTGTTGGAGGCCATTTTGTTTTTCGAAAATATTTCAGAACCTTCCGTCAACGTTGACACCACTTTAATTCTTGCAGAAGCTTCAGAGATTCGGGGTTTTGGCGGCGAGGGAGTAATCCTTGTTAATTCAATATGCAAATCTGATATTCAAATCCCCGATTTATTAAACTCCTTAAAGGACAACGGTCGGTAAAACATTAATAAATACTTTAAGGAAACAATACACATACAGCACTGTATTGAGACTTCTTTGCGGCTCTACTAGGGGGCTGACATTTTGTTTAGCATATTGGGTCAGATGGGTCATTTCTATACAAAATGGCTATACTTTATATATTCTTTTATTTAAGTATAAGTTCATATTTTGCTGACAGTTGTGCTTTAACAATACCCAAATGAGACATTTTCAATTTCTATATAAATAACGAGGGAATAATTAGCATAACGGAACATATTGCTGTATATATAGATGGTGTCCAGTAAAAACATTCCTACACATGCATAACAAATGTGTCTTACATGAGCCTGTATTGTCTCCTGTCTATGACATCATCCATGGCTTGATATGCAAAACTACTTTTCAGTGGGAAATGTGGAACATCCATGCCAAGCCACAAGGTGATGTCATCAATGGAAGACACAGCTTCTGCTACAGATCACATTTTATTCTCTATATTGACAGTATAAAACAATATTTAGGGGACAGGGCGCCCTTTTAAGAAGCTTGCATTCTGTTCTACATTCCCCCAGCTTAAAAGGAAAGTCCCAAACTCACTTTGGTGCAAGATGAAGATCACTGCTTGTATAATGCCCAGGCTTTATTCCCAGTGTGATTTGATGCAGCCATTCTGCATAAATCCCATTTTTAGTATTTGTCTCAAGCCCTCCCCCAGTGATCACTCTGCATTTTTTGCTGCAGGTGCGGCAGCACTGATTATATAGACACCGAGGATATAAAGTTTTGCTTCATTTAGTCACTTCCTGTGCTGCTGGAATAGAATACATTGTGTGGACTGTAATAGACTTGCTCTTGTACACAGTACGATCTCTTAACGCAATATATTATCTGATGATATCACAAGAGAAACAGGATATTCCGTTCATTTGAATTAAATTATTGGTATTGGTTCCTGCAGGAAATTGACTTTTACTCAGCTGGTGTGGGCAGCCCCGGTTTCTTGTAAACTGCTGTAGTTTTACAATTCAATCTAGCTGTTAGCATTTTATATTTTAAGCCATGCAAAATGAATATTTGGAAGATGCCTTTTGGGCACCCAACAGTCCCTTTCAGTAAAAAACAAATAAATGAATGGGATATCCACATAACACAGAACACTGGGAGCCATAGTAATTTAAAAGTTGATTTTTATTTTTTTTTCATCGGTCATATCATGCAGTATTCAGAATCAACACACATTGGTCAAGAGCACACAGGTCAGCTCACAATGGAAGACAATCTCAGTAATAGCCCATTATCTGACTCCGTCGAAGGCCACACATTCCCGACCCTCTACTCAGATATTAGATTGTAAGACAGTGGATGAGGTTTAATCAGAAGAAAGTTGGAACTCGGGTGATTACATTATCTCTTCCTGCCATTCACAGATCTTTATTTCAAAAGAGAAATCGGTGCACCATTCAGCCCGGGGGTAAATGTTCAGTAATGTGCTGGGTGCTTAGATTGAGCAATTTGTCAAAAGTCCTGTTTTTTTGTGTGTGTGTTTAACACATGAGGGTCTACTCAATAAATAGAGAAATGCAGGGAATTTAAAACTTCAGGCCAAAGTAGCAGAGTTGGAAAACTTCTCAATGCAGCTGAATGGGGGTAGGGGGTGGGGGGGTGGGGGGGTGGGGGGGAACTCAGCTACTTTCACCTTAAGTTTGAAATTCCTGCCTTCGTTCCCAGCAATTCGCTCTTTATTGATTAGAACCCATGGGGTGTCTAAGATCAGAGTACAATGCTTGACATGCTTCACAGTGTTTCAAGCCCTTGCCAGCCAGGATGCAAGAACCGTGATGTCATGATGTGTGGTCAGGTCATCTATGACCAAAAGGTGACAAAGCCCTTTTTCCATACTGCCAGTCAGCCCAAACTGTGCAGATTGAAAACAAGGGTAGGGACTGTGCACATAATACATAATAATAATAATAAAAATACTGTATATTCCTGCCAGGCTCCGTATATGTATATCCATAATTGGCTTTAACACTTTCAGGCCACCACGTTGCATTTGTAATGCTTTGCTCAGCCTGCCAACATTTAAATAGTTTAAATGGGCCGTATCACCTAAACATTGTTTGTTACTGCGCATGTAGAGAATACAAGAAATGACTGAAAATGATCTATACATTGTGTTAGCAGCATTAGATGCCTAAAGTAGGAGTACCTTGTAGAGTCTCCTGTCTCCTATGACACCGCCTGTGGCTTGATTTGCAAATAAACTGCTTTTCAATGGGAAATGTGTCATTTGCACCGTGCCACAGGTGATGTCATAAGCAGGGAGACTCCACAGACACATTTTTAAAACAAATTCTCCTAATTTAGGAATTTGTTTGCAATTTTTCTAACACAATATATAGACATTGGATCATTTTTTATATTCTACAGTCACAGTATAACCCATGTTTAGGTGATACTGTCTCTTTAATACATTCACAGTGTAAGCCATGTTTAGGTGATTCAGTCCCTTTCAGGAAGGATTACTATAAACATGACAATTCTATATCCACCGGCACTTCTAGATACCACACTCTAGATCCCTCTACTGCTCATACAAACATTAACTTCATTGGCATTACTCACATAGTATGTCCTTCCTGTCCTATTACCTGTATGGATAACTAGCTAGTCCTATATTAAAAATAAATTCTTCTCTTTGAATTGCTATACATTAACATAGATTGTGTCGGAAGATATATATTTTTTGAGTACTTTTATTAGTCCCCCGTTCCCGGTCTTATAGCTAGGATAGCCTTGTGTCTATCCCACGCATGCTTAAAATCCTTGACTGTGTTTACCTCTACCACTTCTGCTGGCAGGCTATTCCATACATCCACTACCCTCTCAGTAAAGTAATACTTCCTGATATTACGTTTAAATCGTTGCCCCTCTAATTTAAGACTATGTCCTCTAGTTGTGGTAGTATTTCTTCATTTAAATATACTCTCTTCCTTTACTGTGTTGATTCCCTTTATGTATTTAAATGTTTCTATCAAATCCCCCCTGTTACGTCTTTCCTCCAAGCTATACATGTTAAAGAAACTGGAATACAATGTGATTACTCCAACTCTGTAGCGAGAGGATCACATGTGCAACCAGGCAAAAATACTTCTGGATAATGATGATAATAAAAATAATAATAATAATAATAACCAGGGAGGGTACATTGAAATATTCTCTCACTTCCAAGCCCTGTAACAAGGTGATCGCCCCTGATAGACTAATTGGAAACACTGTGATTGTTCGAATATCTTTCACATTAGGTGCATCCTATAATGCGTCAGTCAATTCAGGATGGGCAGCGGGAAGAAAAAACACCCCCCGAGTGATCAACTCAGCCTGTTCGCGGTACCAGAGCACAAACAGACTGAGCTGAACTCTGGCGGGAGTGCGGTCCATCTTCTAATGTGGTCCCCACAGCAACAAACGTCCTGCACTGGTAGTGCGAACAGGCTGAGCACTCGTGGCACATATTTTAGCTCCATTGTCCATCCTGAAATGTTCAACCCTGATTATAGGCTGCCCCCCCCCCCCCCTCCCAGTTTAAGAAATCAAATTAGAGGAAAAAATTGGGACAATACAGTATATATACTAGACATGTGCATTCGTTTTCCGACGAATGCCTTTTCGTCCGAAAATAGCATTTTCGTCCATTCGTCCGAAAAACGAATAACGAAAATGCTAAACTAACGAAAGCCGAATGAACGAATGGTTAATAAACGAAAATCATTCGACCATTCGTCCATTTGTGCTATTGGCATTCTATAAACCGAAATAGAGTCGGTTTATAGAATACCAATAGCATTACATACATTCCATAAACCGACATAATGAACGACTTTCGGGTTATGGAATGCATGTAATGCTATTGCTATTCTATAAACCGAAATAGAGTCCCCATTCATACGAAAAGGTCAACTGACCTATTCGTATGAATGTGGACTCTAGTTCGGTTTATAGAAAGCCAATAGTATTACATGTATTCCATAAGCCGAAAGTCTATAAACCGAACAACGTTCGGTTTATAGACTTTCGGTTTATGGAACGTGTAGGTCAATTGATTCGTACGAACGAATAAAACGAAACGAAAATAATGAACGAATTTCGTCTGAAACGAATGCAGTAATGAACGAAATTCGTTTTAGACGAAATGAATAACATTTTCGTCCGAATGGACGAAAACGAAACGAAAATTTTCGTTTTGCACATGTCTAATATATACATAAATATATAGAATGTAATAGCCCCATTGGAAGACTTTTTCAAGTATCTACTAATAAAATAATATTTTCCAACATTGTCTTCCGCTCTCCAACGTAGGTCCAAACCCCTTGTTCTAGCTCTTCTTGTGAATTATGCTTCCTTCCTCAACATTATTTAATCTCTCTCTTATAACGACATATATTCGTCTTGTTCACATTCAACTGATAACCGAGTCGCAGAAATCAATCCAGAACAGTAGTGCTGGGGAAAACAGGCCACCTAGAGTAGTTTTCACATCTCTGCTATTTTGCCCTGATTTTTACAACTCTGGTTAGACATTCACCCCAGTTCACTGCGTATGTGTGTGCTTCCATACACACATATCTACCTTTTGCTGTGGAGTACACAGGTCTAACCGACCTGCACATCAGTCATTGGGTAACAAGACAGAGATCCCATCTAACATTGGGGTGCACACTCTTCCATCAGTCTGATGGACATCTACATAACCCACTCTTCATCTTGCCACATTAACAAACCCTCATGAATCTAGTCTGAACCCGTATATACAATCCAACACCAGAAGGCAATAACACTCCCAAAGAGGGCCCAAAAATATAAATATTATAGTTTCTAAACCTCTACCTAGTCAGAATTCCCCAACAGAATGAAAACACAATTAAATACAGGGAATATAGTAATTATATACAATAGGATCTTAAATTGATCTAATGAACAGGTTATTGATTATTGCTTTATTTGGCAGGTACTACCATTTTTTTTTAGCAGATTTTCTACTTCATACAGACAACGGTTTACCTCTGAAGAACCCCCTCGGTAGGCAAAACGGCTTGTTTATATTTTATGACCCGTAAAGGAGGGTCAAATCTATGCTTTAATTTGGTATTATGTAATTTTATTTTTTTCCTACAAAAAATTAGGTTTAAATAAACTGTGTGCAAAGATATTTTGTGGTTGTTTGATTCCCTATTATTAGTAATTGTTAATATATTTTTTATATTAAGAGATTTGTATTTTTAGACCTTTTAAAGAAATGCTACTGAGTGTTCAGAGAGCTGTCCATGGTCCTGAACGAACCAATGTATGGGAAAATCAGAGAGCTGTCCATGGTCCTGAACGAACGAATGCATGGGAAAATCAGAGAGCTGTCCATGGTCCTGAACGAACCAATGCATGGGAAAATCAGAGAGCTGTCCATGGTCCTGAACGAACCAATGCATGGGAAAATCAGAGAGCTGTCCATGGTCCTGAACGAAGGAATGCATGGGAAAATCAGAGAGCTGTCCATGGTCCTGAACGAAGGAATGCATGGGAAAATCAGAGAGCTGTCCATGGTCCTGAACGAAGGAATGCATGGGAAAATCAGAGAGCTGTCCATGGTCCTGAACGAAGGAATGCATGGGAAAATCAGAGAGCTGTCCATGGTCCTGAATGACATCAGTGCTCAGTATTGAAAAACTAATATGGTGCATTTGAAAGAGCCAAAATACAGTCT
Source organism: Pelodytes ibericus (assembly GCA_036172795.1). Classification (NCBI taxonomy): domain Eukaryota; kingdom Metazoa; phylum Chordata; class Amphibia; order Anura; family Pelodytidae; genus Pelodytes; species Pelodytes ibericus. The sequence goes on along the minus strand of CM069860.1, from coordinate 11,071,726 downwards.
GCTGTATATGATGGGAATATTGCTAATATATAAAATATATTGATATTATGTGTTGTGTTTGCTATCAGTGTAGGCATAAATATCTGCTATGGTGATGTATTGTGGACACTTCATTTGGATATGAGTTAGATCATCTAAACCTATAATGCAACTATACACTTTCTGTTGGTTGCCGGGTGACTCAATACAGCCATTAGATAACGGAACCTATATAGTGCAGCTTTATCCAGAAAAGGATTTTTCTCTTGCATAAAAAAAAGAAAAACATTGTGACGTTAAGTTGTAATTTCTTAAAGATTCACATTCCTTTTGATGTGCAATTTGTAGACGATTTATTCCATTTCTTGCTCCGCAATCACAACTGTACGTAAAGCTCTATGTCCGAGGTCTAGTTTCCCTCACGAGGGTATCCAAAATAAATATGAAATGCCTATTTTATATGTACATACATAAGTTTTAAATAGATAACAGTCCTCATATTGGATATATGTAAAAATAGTTATTTAAAAGTAAATGGCATTTTTTTTTATCATTACAATTAGTCTAATTACTAAATAATCTTATGGCACTCCCAAGTAATATGGTCTACTGGCTGCCTATATAGTCCCCATGCTTCTGGAGCCAACAGGGGTGATTTTTGAGTTTTTAGTGAATAGCCCCCCATGATGTGTAATCAGCAGACAGTCCCACATCCTAGCCGGAGAGAGGGCTTGTCTTTCTTTTAGATCCATGCATGTGACAGCACACACAACACACCAGAGGCTTTCATCACTTGCATAATTAATAGAGAACCAGCTACATGACACAATTAAATGCATTAATATGTGATGTTATCATTTCAGCAATGTATGCAGAACTTTCTAAGCAAGAACACTTTAACACTGGCATTGCTGAAACAACCCAGATCGCTTTCCTTCAAAACTACTCCCAATGTGCTAGGCCAGCCATGTGATAAACAGCTGAGCATGTCCCCTCCAGTCTCACACTTCTCATCTTATATCTAGGATGAATGCCTATTCCATTCGTGCTTAAACTCCTTCACTGTATTAACCCCTACCACTTCTGCTGGAAGACTATTCCAAGCATCCACTACCCTCTCAGTAAAGTAATACTTTCATTAGTCCCTGGCCTTATCTTATATCTAGGATAGCCTCATACCTATCTCATGCATGCTTAAACCTCTTCACTGTATTAGTCTCTACCACTTCTACTGGAAGACTATTCCATGCATCCACTACCCTCTCAGTAATGTAATACTTTCATTAGTCCCTGACCTTATCTTATATCTAGGATAGCCTTGTGTCTATCCCACGCATGCTTAAACTCCTTCACTGTATTAACTTCTACCACTTCCACTGGAAGACTATTCCATACATCCACTACCCTCTCAGTAATGTAATACTTTCATTAGTCCCTGGCCTTATCTTATATCTAGGATAGCCTTATACCTATCCCACGCATGTTTAAACTCCTTCACTGTATTAACCTCTACCACTTCTACTGGAAGACTATTCCATACATCCTCTACCCTCTCAGTAAAGTAATACTTTCATTAGTCCCTGGCCTTATCTTATATCTAGGATAGTCTTATACCTATCTCACGCATGCTTAAACTCCTTCACTGTATTAACGTCTACCACTTCTGCTGGAAAGCTATTCCATGCATCCACTACCCTCTCAGTAGTGTAATACTTTCATTAGTCCCTGGCCTTATCTTATATCTAGGATAGCCTTATACCTATCCCACGCATGCTTAAACTGCTTCACTGTTTTAACCTCTACCACTTCTACTGGAAGGCTATTCCATGCATCCACTACCCTCTCGGTAAAGTAATACTTTCATTAGTCCCTGGCCTTATCTTATATCTAGGATAGCCTTATACCTATCCCACGCATGCTTAAACTCCTTCACTGTATTAACCTCTACCACTTCTACTGGAAGACTATTCCATACATCCACTACCCTCTCAGTAATGTAATACTTTCATTAGTCCCTGGCCTTATCTTATATCTAGGATAGCCTTATACCTATCCCATGCATGCTTAAACTCATTCACTGTATTTACCTCTACCACTTCTACTGGAAGACTATTCCATGCATCCACTACCCTCTCAGTAATGTAATACTTTAGTAATGCTTAATGAGGTTAAAATTAGAGATGTTTTTATACATAAACAACACAATACGTCAGGGCTGCATTGGGTAAAAGTGATGGATACAAAATGAATATTTCAGGGTGGGTTTTTACTTTATGGTACAGATTGCCTATCACACAATACAGCCCAGAGTACAGATGTTTTTATGTGCTTTTTATTAAAATGTCAATGTGGTAACCAGAGTTAGGAACGGATATTAATACAGTTTCTTCTTTGAATAAGAAGTTCATTCATTTCTTAATAGGTTATCTGCTAACTAAACCTACCAAGACTTTATCTTTCTGCATTGCGTTGAACTATACAAACAATAGCATTGAGGTTAGCACAAGGTTTATTTAGAGACATGCCCAATCTTGTATTGACCAACGCTTGATCTAATTTCTTTGTTCAATGGGCCATTTACATTAATAAATAGCAAAAAATAAATGAAAATAATAATTGTAATTTTACTGGCTGCTGAAACATAAGGGGAATAATAGATACAGGTAGATTCTGATACAAAGTAGACATCTGTCCCCATCTATCCAGGTTTGGATGCTGCTGGGAGCCATGTCAACCCTCCCCAATTTTGGCAGCTTGCCGTGCACTAGGTTGGCTCACACACTGAATTAATAATACACGAGTATTTTTATGCAGCAATCAGGGGAACCAGACAGTTTCTTCAAAGCCGTGTAACGTGTTCAGGCAGGAGAGTTTGGTTAAGTGTCACTAAGTGAACGTGTGAAGAGCAGGGATTCGTATTCCAACAACATTCGTGGAAGCTCATTTAACCCTCAAATACTACGTGCCGGCATTCCATTATTATTGGGGGAAGGCAACCAAAGTGAGAATGGGGATCCATAACCTCGGAAAGATTGAATACCACCCCATTGTACTTAGTCACACACAACAGATCTGTCTATTTAGAAACATACAGAATATTCACAAATATGGCAGCCTTGTCCATTGATTAGAATATTGCAACAGGTAGATCGTCAGAAGATACCAGACATTAATGCTATAGAGTATTATGCTTTTCCCCCCATTAGCTGCCTTTAAAACTATTAGATTGGCCAAGTCATTTTAGACATTATCCTGTCGAACGCAAAAAGATTTTGGGGGATTTGCAGTGTTTCAACAGAGAAGTGTCAAGACTTTTTCACTTAATAAATTAGGGCTCCATGGCTCAATGAGATTGACCCTGTCTAATGGGAAGAGGGGGTGGTGGAAACTTAATACACGCCCATTACGCAAAATGTAATAACAAAAAGCAGCGAACCCTTCCCCACCCTATGTCCAAAATGATCAAAGTGAAAAGAAAGGGAGTATTGGAAGACTGAACACCTCCCAAACGTGGCACCCCATCAGGAATGGTCATGTGGTCCACACCCCAAATACAAAAATTCTGAAGCCCCGTGTTCTATGAACACTAGGTATGGCTCTGAAAACTGGGTCGGAGTAATGCTAAATGTCAACCTGAAGTTCTATAAGACTGGAAAGGGCCAGGTTAGGGGCCTGAAGAGATGGTAAAGTATGCCTTTGTTAGATACCTGGAAAAGGCATTGGAACTCCAGGAAATGATTCTGGATCTTGGTTTCATGCAGTGTGGAAGAAAGATTCAGTGCTGATCGCCAGTCTCTTGAACACCATATATAAAAACCTATAGTGTAGTAAAAATAATAGAAAGGGGGGGTTGGGGGGTAGAAGCCCATCAGCAGCCAGAGGGTCTGCTCTACAGACTGTAACTTACAATAAGTATCGTGCATTATGAAACCACTTATTCATAATTATGTAATATAATTTACTACACTATTTCTTTTATGTTCTCTTCCATGTACTTGCAACACCTGTTTGACCTGGATTCTTTTTAGAAATGAACAAGAGATGGGTTTGTTGCAACTAATGAGTAGAGTATGGTTAATATTTAGTTTTTCCAAATCATCCAGCATGATCTCTATTTAGACTCCAGTGGTGCTTGTAAGCCCTAAACATTTATCCCGAGTTTGCCACACCAGTAACAGGTTACAACCATAGTTGGGAAAGGGATACAAAATCCTGCAAAGTGTAGCATTGCTTCCCACCATTAGACAAAACAAAATGGCATCATTCTAACTTAAACTACGGTTGAGAATGGGAGTACCCTAAAAAACAATCCCAAGTCTCCACCATTGCATATCCTTAGCTAGAATCTCGAAAAACAACCATCCATGGCATCTAGAATAATTAGACAGACCTAGGCCAAAACCTCTCCGCTCGACAAGGAATCGAACACAACGCTTCAACAAAAAATAAATAAAATTAAAAGAAGAGGAAAGAGTAACAAAGAGATATCCTGAATGAGAAACCCCTCTCCATCCCCAACCATGGTAATCCTTGTTGAGAAAGGATCTGGAAACGTAGTGCCTTTGGAGGAAAATCCAGCGCCCTCTTACACGTCGATGACAAACTCTGGGTTCGTGTAAGAGAATCCAGCGAATTCGTTTTGATCCAGGTTCATGATAAAAAGTTTGTCGGTGGGGGTGAGTTCCAAAGGCTGCCGAGTGAACTCCTTGTCAAAGTTTGACGTGTCCCGTTTGTCCTTCTGTAAAAAGGGGATACAATTGAACAAACCCTCGGTTACAAGGGGGGGGGGGGGGGGGGGGGCGGGCGAGAGTGAGAAGGGACTGGATAGAATGGGGACAGTTACTTGAAGTTGACCACTTTATTCAGGGACACATGCATACCTATACCGGATTGGATGACGGAACAATCTAACGATCTTCTATTGACCTTCAACAACCTGGACATCAACACTGGTGTCCATGGCAAGACACTCTGCCTTTCACAGTTTTGTTGTATTTAAAGTGTCCCTAAATAAATGCGTTACGTGATACCCACACAACCAAGCCCCCGTACCCCTCAACATTTACATTTTCACAAACTGCTTTGTGTAGGATTGCATCACCTCGGCCATTTTGTTTTATGGACCACATATAACTTTTGTATGGTGCCCTGGAGTATGCAGAAGTCACGTGCAGGGCCGGCACCACCTAGCGGTAAATTAGGTGCCGGCCTCGGGCGCATTTTTTTGAGGAGCGCCTCCCACGCTGCTATCTTTGTTCCATTATGCAGCACTTGCAGGAAGGAGGCGGACCCCAAAGGGTGAAGGTAGCAGTGCGGCTTTTACTGGGCTGCCGCTGGCACGGTGAAGCAAAATGAGCAAGCAAGACCATAGAAAAATTGCATTAATTGTATACATTTTAAACCTAAATGCTTTAATGATTGCATACAAATAAAGCACCTTATTGAGCTCTCTCTGCTTATATAGGGCGGCCATGTTTAGAATGTTGGGACAGCTGGAAGATCTGACCCAACATGTCTGCCCCCTGAATGCACAAGTACCTTATTAGTATTTTTCATTAAAGCATTTCTATATTAAATGTTTACACTTGATGAGATCTTACACTTAATTTCTTTTTTGCCCACAGTAGTTATTTAACACATCTTAAACCTTAAAGATCACCCAAGGGAGGGGAAAAAAAAAAAAGCATCTTCACTTTCACTTAAAAATGTAACCATTTTTTTTTTTTTTTAATCTCAAGATTTACACATTTGTTGCACTCTTCCTAACAATGCATACATTATTTTCATGCTCTATTTCCACAATGCATGTAACATACCAAGGTGTCGGAGTCAAACTGCACAACTTCCATTCAAAACAGCTCATTTGCATATCAGGTCACAGGGTGAGGTCACAAATTGGAGACTCCATGTTTTTCCTTTAATCTAAGCATTTTTTTTTTAATTTTGCAAATTTTTGCCAAATCATTTTTATTCTATACAGTCACACTGCAAGCAATGCTTAAGTGAGCTCCTTTTAGTGCAAAAAATTGTGATGTTCCCATATAGGGAGAAAAAAAAAGGCTAAAAAAATAATAATTGGGGGATCACACAAAGAATCAATAGCTGCAGAGAGAGATAAACATGCAAACGCAAATTCATTCACAGAAACAAAAATTCCAATTCCATACATCCCCACTTGCTTACCTCTCCTGTCCCAGGGCTGGGGTCCCTGGTGGTCCAGTGCACACCTGAATCAGTTAGAGCATCAGGATGACAACCTAGCACTCTGACTCATTGGGATGTGCAGAAGGACAATGGAGACTGAGCAAGAAGTCTGTGGTAATGGAATTAGCACGGTTGGTGGGGAGGGGAGGAATCGATCATTTCATTAAAATCAGCCCAACTTCTCTGCTCCTCAAATTTTTTTTTATTACAGTAGCTCTCCCGTGAAACGGAGGGACCCTGGCGCCACCCACATTGCAACATATACCGTATGCAAATGGTCGCCAAATTTACCATTCAGATGCATAAACCAATAAGATGAAAATATGAGGCGACTGGATCGCGCACTTTTTAGCACTCCGTTTGGCATTGATCCCTCTTCCCTTCCAGCTGGGCAAGGGTTAAGCCCCTGGAGCGCTAGCGGTTTTTTCCCACCCATCTCTGCGCGAGATGCCCAGAGCTCACATGTTCTGACAGTTACCATGACAACACTCCCCCCCCCCCTCCCATGTTACACACCGCACGCTGTACGACTGTAGGTCCTGGTGATATCTCGCCTCGCTCTCTTTCTCATGAGAGGGGAAGACACTGGTCTGGTTTGTAATGGGTCACTAAAGATGGCAGCTTGCGTGGTGCCTGGCTGCATCATAACCGACCCCCCCCCCCCCCCGAAGGTAACGACCCATGCTAGAAGGATCTAATTCTAGGAGTAGGTCATTTCTGATTTTAACATTCCAAAATATAGGACATAACAGAACAATTATTATTATTTTACAAACGTCTATTGGCTAATAAGGGGGCTCCATCGTTTTTAGGTTAGGGGACTCAACTAGAATCAGTAGGTTTTGCCCCACTGAATGGTTATGATGGGATAACGCCAGTTTGTTGACATTTCAGATATGGGGTCGTACCCATCGATCGCATCAAGGCTGAAGGGCCCATGGGGTGATATACTCAGTAACTCACCGGAAAGTGACTCAAGCCAGTTTGGAATGTTCAAGGGTGGCGCTCATCGTGTGATGATGTCATTAGATGCACACCAGATGGTCCAGGCAGCATTTATGGCTGCCATAATTTGATTTGCAATGAAAGGCAATGTTCGCAAAAATATTTAATGTCATAAGAGCAAACCGGGCTGGAGCAGTTAACATGAATATGGGATAGGAACATGCCACTTGGTGAATCCCCCACATCCCCCCTCCAGGTCCTGCTACAGACTACAGGAACAATTTCGCGATGATGCTGGAAATTAGGTGCGAATGACAGCATAGGTTCCATTTTATTAGTATGGAAGTAGATATATTGGCACATTACATTGACACAGCTGATCAATACAGACGAGAGGCTTTCATGATGATTTTACACAAACAAATCAAAAAGAAAAAAAAAGAAAAGAAAAAGAAACTTACAAAAAACAAAATAAGGAATGTGCTTTAATTCTGAGAGCCCAGAGATATTTATTGGGGGAAGTCGCACCCATCTGTGACTAACACTAGATCATTCGGAATTGAAACGGTACAAAAAAAAACCAGGAGGAAGAATAAGAATATATATCTGGGACACACAGAAACCCCTCTGTAATGTCAACACCCCCAGCCTGTGTAATAAGGTTTAATGCCGGTGGCAAAGAACCTAAAGGAAGCCCAGAGGTGAGGGTCCTGACCAAGACAAGGGCCATTCCTGGAGGGTGAGCAGTGCAACGATGCTTTCAAAGATTTGTCTGGGGACAACACCAAATTAATTATTTGCTGGTGTTCAAAGCAAATCTGGGTTTATTGCTATGTGCTAATCCATGGTTATCTTTTGGGCACAAGGGAAATAGCTCCATGTGAAGTATTTTAAAAGAAGTGGTTATCGGAACATCTGGAGGCAAGTGTAGGACATTTAAAATAGAACTGCTTGAATAAATAATACAAGTATTGTTGAGCCCACTTTGCTCTGTAGAGCTTTAACAGGGGGAGGACATGATTCTTTAGCATCAGAGAGATTTGACCCCAAGATTCCAAACATGTCCGACACCTGGTACAGCTAGGCGAAAGTAAAGTGGGCTCAATAAGGTGCTTTCATTTGTATTCTTTCATTCCAGCATTTCTAGTTAAAACGTGGACCCCTTATGCAAACTTTCCATTAAAGAGTAGTCCATTTTTACTGCCGACAGTTGTCCTTTAACAGATAACCCACGGAGCCGACTCTGTTGGGAAGACTACCGCGTGGAAAAATTTCTGGTGGTAAACTAGAACAGTTTTAAGACCACACAGAGTGGCTGGGACCCTCCCCTCTCTACTTAAGAGCTGGGGCCCTTGGATGGTTGTAAATATTGGCAGGAACAGGTCTCTTTAAACCTCTTCAGTGGGCAGGAGGGCTTCAGTCTAGCACAGCACGGACGTGATGTGCTGTAAACCTAATGGAGTGTTTTCGTAGGCAGCCAAGAGGTGCTTCGCACAATACTCAACGAACATCTAATAGCCATTATTCTTCGGGGCTGGTGCGGGGAGGGGAGTTGAGAATCTCACATCCTCAAGGGTGCATGCGATGGAAGGAGGAGGGGAGGTGACTAGTGAGGATTCCTGGTAGAGCGAGCATGAAGAACATGGCATTTGTTTGGAGGCTCATGACCAAGTCAATATGAGGTGTACCCCATTTACACACTTTCTACCGGAGTTTAAACACACATAGGGAGAAATTCTGGGGCAACGTTCTAGAAGTGGGGCAATGGCTGTGGGAAACCCATGAAATGTTCCTGCTCATGGTTCCACTCTTAGAACCCTGCTCTAGAACTGCTCTCGATACACAACCCCCAGGACTACAGATGGCTTGCTTGGACTACAAATTCTTTAACAGGCTAAGCATTTTGGGGAACTGTAGTCAAAGTCAACTGGGCCGATATGGGTTAAACCCCCCCCCCCTCCCCTACCTAGTGCAGCGGTCTAGTTAAACACAATGCATAAAATAAAAATAATAAATAAATGAAAGAAGAGCATACACATTATTTATGGAGAACTTTTCATTTGACATATTGCAAGAAACCGTGACCTCCATAAGAATCTGATTTTGCGTATGACAATGGGAAGAAGGGGGGGGGGGGAACAATCCTCAGCCGGCAGCTAGCACGGGTTTCCGCTGTAGACTAGGAATGTGCAGACGATAACGAGTTAATGCTTGGTTAAAGCTGGATGCCAAATGGCCAATTTGTAGAGGAGCCCAAGGCATTCCGCTGTGTTTGTGCATTATCTCCTTCACTCATGCGGAAATGATGATGGGATGGGGGTGGGGTGGGGGTCTCGCACACGGGAACATCTGCTGAGTTTTGTCATCGATACATTTTGACCCCTCCGGAAATCGACATGGAGCAGGTTCACGGCTCTCTGGAACCATGTAAACAGAGCTGTATCTTAGGTTCGTTATATCAGGAGGTTTTGGCAATCGTAGGCCCCACTGGACTGTACGCAGCGGTGGCATCCATTGACCAGGGAAACTAGCACAGAGCAAGGATGCAGCGTGGGGATTTAGAGCCTTGTGGGGGGGGGGGGGGGGGGATCTCACCTAAACCCTCGGAGACTCCATTCTCTATGGTAAACCTGCACAGCACAAGGCACCGGAGATTTGTGTGGAGCTGTCCAGTGCTGAAAGGGCCAGTACGTATATACGGCTACGGTGTGCTAGACTAGAAGTCTGTTAAGAACAATTAAATGGGGGTGTGCGGTCTAACACCACTATTTCTTTTTCTTGGGGGTACGTAATTCAAATTTGCTAGACCCACCAGCTGCACAAAGGGGTGCTATATAACAGAGGGAGGGAGAAAGCGCTACACAAATGTTGACTTTTTTTTTTTTTTAATAACATATGGGTTAAACACTGCTTACCCCGTAGGAGTACAGTCTCAGGGAGCTAAGGGAAGGCCTGTGCAGGTGGTGCTGCTGCAGATCTCCATGCTCTACTTAACTAATGTGCTTGCTTGTTCATTTAATGGGTTGTGAACGTACTATTCATTGCTGGTTAATGGATATACAAAGGGTTGACTGGAGGGAGGTTCAGCACGTTGATGGAGGTCACACGGGCAAGAGTGAGACCACACCTGCAGACACCCTTGGCAAGATGGCGGTACTGCAAGGCGCAACCAGCGAGGCTTGGGGCATGCTGCCTGGACGTGCCGCATGCTCCTAGGAGATCCCATTCTCACTCTTTGATTTCCTCTTTCGAAAACTGAGAGTTAACAAAGGAAAAGCCTTCGAATTCGGACTGGTCAAGGTTCCTGATGACTTCCTGGTCGGGCGGGGTTAGCACCGGCGGGTGGCGGGTGAAAAATCGATCAAAGTTCTCAGCGTTTCGGCCGCACTAGTGGGGGGGAGGAGGGGGACAAATAAATAAACCATGGGAGAAATGGTAAGGGAAAATAAAAATAAAAAAAATTTAAAAAAATGTTATAAAAAAAAAAAAGAAAAAGAGGAGTTTGAAAGGGAAGGGATTCTGAAGGATTCAGAGAAATTGAGGTAAAAAAAACAGCGGTAACAAAACAAATAAACCCCAAACAATGTAGGCTTCAGATGAGATGATTCTCCGTATGTCTATGACCTTACTGGACGATGACTTGGTGGAGAGTGTGGGACTATTGTCACGGAACTTTCCCAACCTATTCAATTTAACCTCATCTTTAAAAAAATCGTGTAAAAAAAATAAATAAAAAGTTATTATAGCATGTTAATTTCTTTTACCCGTACAGCCGCAGAAAGTACGTTATATACAGGATTCCATCAAATTATCCCCATCCAGAGATGGATTTTGCAATCTTAATTATGCAATTATTCTGCCGCCATGTTATCCCCCCCAAACCTTGTTAGTAGTACAATATCTGGGTGCATCCAATGGACATCTCCTGATAATCCCCAGGGTGACTACTGATTGGGTTTGGGGGTAATTGCAAATACTTCTTCCTGGCCTGACCTCTTGTTCGATAAATTGCAATATCGAGCCATTATGATAATGTTGAGTGATGCCTCCTGGAGGTTTTAATATGTCCCCCGAGGGCCATGGACCACCGGTTTCTTTTGACCCTCATTTACCTTTGCTCTATACCTTTAGGACTAGATCCATCACCCCCCCATCAATATAAAAAGTGGGAAGAAACTTGACTGGCTTTTATTACGCTGATGGGTAGTTTTGTACATTTATAAATACCTAAACCCATGTTTCTGGACCATCTTATAGAAGATGTATTTATAGGCATTATTAAAAAAAAAAAAAAAAAAAATATTCCCCAGACCCAAATTATATTCAACAAAGTTTAAAAAGCACCCTGTTCAAAAAGTAACTGTGCCAACCTAAAGAGAGCTTAAACTGTGAATGTAGACAATACAAATTGATGGGGAAAATATTTATAAATTGTGTTGGCAGAAATGCACAAAAAAAGAAAATAAAAATTAGCACAGCCCACTTTTTTTAGTGGGCTGTGGCTTGATATGCAAATTAACTAATTTGCAGTGGGAAGGCTGTAATTTGCATATCAAGCCACCGGTGATGTCAAAAAGAAGAGAACCCCACAGACAGACACGCTTAAAACATATTTTTCACATATTCAGGCCAATCTGCCAAGAGAAAAATGTGTTAAACGTGTCTGGGGGGGGCGGCTAATTATGACATCACCGATGGCTTGATATGCAACTGAACTAATTTGCATTAGGAAATGTAATTTGCATATCAAGTCACAGTTGACCGAGTCCCTTTAAATGTATCTAAGGCTACAGGTGTAAAATGCGTCGGCTCCACTGCTATTGTGACATAATTCCACTCCCCTATATGCAAATTAACTAGTGTAGATTTGCACGGAGATTCCAGAAGTGGGTGGAGTCACACCAATTCTCACTATTTGGCGTATCTTACTGCACTTGTCTGTTTCTGGAGGCCATTTAATCCCTTTAATGACTGATAAAGACATTATTTTACAGCAGAGTGCTGCCTTCACCCCTAAAAACATCATATGCATCTAATCCTGGTTTTAAAAAATAATAAAAAAATAAAAAAAAGCGCCAGAGATGTTTTTGAGTAGACATGATTAGTGGAGAATCTCTTATCTGAAGCCGCTGAGAATCCTTCATACTAAAAGCGGTATGGACGAGAGAGACACCTTGAAACAATGAGACAACACAAAAAAACAAAAACAACATGTAACAGGAGGGTCAGGACATCACATCCGACGAGCCACTTTAAATCACAGGAGTTTATACACACAGAGAAAATGGACAAAGCTTAGAACCTACGAATGACGTTATGAGGGGTGAGTGACCTTCGAGAGGTCGGGGGAAGCACGGCTCCCATGTTGAGTCAAGGCGCCAAGAGTCCTCGAACTCTAGTTCCCCATGCTGCCCAAACTAGATATAGTAAGAGGTAAAAAAGCTCCACTAGAAAAACACTACAGAGCATCGGTTATAAAGAAGAAAAAAAAAAGGCACGCTGGAACACCAGATATTTTCTATTCTTCTAGTCTGACTTTATGGATTATCTGACGTTTTAGGTGCTTCGCTTATAAGACTTTTGCATTAAAAAAATGCAATAAAATTTTTTTTTTTTAAAAACCCCACCTCCTGTGACAAAGTGATGCTCATGGGAGAAGGAACGATGGGTAAACATGCAAGCTCCGCAGAGGTGCATGTTTAGTGCAGTGGTGGGTTTACAGCTCACGCCCCAGAAGGCAGGAACGTCCTTGCTTCTACTTGGACCCGTCTGTGGCGGAAGCAGCTGTCTTTAACCGAGGAAAGTCTTTCTTAAGTAACGCTCAGTCTACATTAATAGGTCAAAAGGCAAGGCCCTGCCTGATGCCTAAATGGAATAGTTAAGCCAGTCTCTCCTCACGTTTCTAGGATCCAATAGAATGTTCAGGATTCAGAATATTGCTGCTTGCACTCAGGTGAGTGTATGTACACCTATTTCCGTCTCAAGGGCAGGCTAAAGATAATGGATAAAGGAAAGTTGGCTGGCAGGGCATTTTCTCTAACAGGCCCATATGTTGGGGGACTAAGGTTGGTAGTCTTGACTTTTCAAAAGATGGTCTTGGGATGGTAGAATGGTCTTGGGATGGTAGAATGGTCTTGGGATGGTAGAATGATGGTCTTAAAATGTGTTAAATGCTGTGCGCAATAATCTATATAGAGGTTTGAACTAGAAAAAGTGCCAGTTAACCGTTTCATACCCTTGTTCTGAGGGTCCCCTCTCTTTTGGTCACCCCCCTGTATTAAACAGAGCCGACGCGCTCCCCCACTAGGTCGATGGAGCCGGATTGTCATGAACTATCAGGAAACACGGTAAAACGATAAATAAAAATTACAAAAAATAAATAAATAAAAATGTTCTGCACCTTTTGTACTGTGAAAAAAAAAAAAAAATCTTTATCTCTCTCTCTCTCTCTCTGACCCATTTATTCCAAGTAAGCGCAGAGTGGCCTGGCTCCGCCTAGTCTTTTATTAATCTCACATTCTCACCCTTCCATGGATGCTCACTTGGCTGTGACAAACTGTCCCTGACGCTTCCCTGGAAGGTGTGAAATGCGACAGGTAAAAGGATGTGTTAGGAGGGGTTGTGGGTAATTTAAGGCAGGGAGGGGGGGGTGTTTTAAATGTGCATAGCGCGGATTACGCTCTACTGCAGTTTTATGCGAATCCCAATTTCCTCATTGAAAATTCGAAAGTCTCCTTTCCAAGCGCAAAATAATCAGATGTTACAAAGTATAAAAAGCATTTGAAATTCCTTCTCTGAAACCAAACAGCCTAGGTAGTGGTGGGGGGGTCCTAAGACTCGAGTACTCTGAAAAGGGAGGAGACCGTAACGGACCCCCAGCACTAGAAAAAAGGGGAATGTGAAACAAACCCCTAAGGCCAACTGAAGATGAGCCTCAGAAAAAAAGGGGGTGTGGGGGGCAATACTGCAGCTGACGGTCACTTGAGGTAAACAAGGGTGTAACTGCAGATGACCCGCAGCCAATGTGGGGACTGCAGCTGATCTCCATCTGCGGAAAAGAGAGGAGGGGGATCTGTAGCCAGCCTGGCTGTGGAAAAGTAAACCACAGGCTGCCCGCGGTGAGAACCGCAGACGGGACCAGAGTAGAGACCACAGCTGCACCACAGGCAGGGGGGGCGGTGGGGAAAGGGGGAAACTGCAGCCAAGTGAAAGGCAAAAAGGCATTTGGGGTTAAGAATTAGAAATGGAGACTAATCAAAAAAAGAGGGCAGGAAACCTTAGCCAAGGGGATGCCCAAGCCAAAGCCAGGGACTGCAAAGGAAAACCGCTCAGGCCTAGAGAGTGGCAAGACCACAGGAAGGAGAAACAGGGGGAAAACAACGGCCAAGCCTGCAAAGGATAAAGGGAAGCCCCAGACACCAAATGAAAGGGTGAAACTAGAGGATCCAGAAAAAGGGAAGGCCAAAGCCAGGACCCAGTGTTAGAGGCTATCTAAAACCTCATCTGGGCCCATTCTAACAGAAATCTCCATTGTGTCCCTAAATCGGGATACCTCCAGACCACAGAAGGTGGGATTTGGACTAACATCAGCTAGGCCCCAGTTGGAGGACAGAGAGGATGGATCACTGCTTGGGAAAGGGTGAAAAACCCATGCTTGGGAAGTCTTCCCAACATAGTCCCCAAGAGCAATCATTGTATTCCTGCATAGTTCATCCAATGCTCGACCCTGCAGCCGGTTATATATACGGCACGGCTTTACGCAAATGTGTACATATGCTGCCCCGCACTATACACCTTTCATAAAAAAGGCACCCGGAACAGATGGTGCATTTTTAATAAACGTAACTGCAAACTACAAAGATTAAAAATGGTTGCGACTGCTGCGGTCTTGTAAAACTGTCAGAATCCCTCAGCTTCTCCTGCTCACACTAAAATAGGTCACAGAAAAGGCAAACAAGTGCCAAGGGATGGGTTAACAGGCCTCACGTGACCTGGCTTCCAAACCCCCCGCCCAACCCTTTCCCCTCATCTCGCATCATATTAGCGTTCCCCGGCCCCCCTTGGGGGAGCTGTGCTGTGCTGCTGCTGCACTCTGGACAGGTTGCTCCCAGGGAGCTGTGCGTGTTGGCTATCAGTAGGATGACAGATTGTATCACAATCAGGTCTTACTCAAGACATGGCTTTTCCCAATACTAGGCCCAAGGAGCGGAGAACAGAGTAGGATGCAGAGGCCAATGGTCTCGACAGCTGAATGTCTTAATCTGTGCTACTGGGTATGGTAGTTACTTATCCCCAAGAAGTGGGGCGGGGGGGGGGAGAAAGAAGACACAGAACGGCACCGGCCAGCGCTCCGAATTTTTTGGGAAGTCTGTTGCATAACTAACCTGGATAAAAGTGCTGTGCATGACCAGTTCGTAAAGTAAGAAGAAGAAAAAAAACGGCAATATAAAATCGCATAGAAAGAAGTTTTTCGATTTTGCTAAAGTGCGGATTTTGATGTAATTATTAAAAAAGGCTCATTATGTAAAAAAAAAAAAAAAAAAAAAAGGATTTTTTTTTTTTACAGACAATGAGGAATTTGTATTTTGTTGGGAGACAAAAGGAGGGAGAACAACAGCTAGCTGGAGCTGCTCTCAACAGAACAAACAGATACACACAAGACGGACCACCAACACAAGTCCAACAGCAGACACCGTGAATACACACAAGCGTAGAGAAGTCACACATAAAGGCAGTGTGCACAGGACATATCACACACACACAAAAGAGGGCACAAAAGCAGAGATGCCCCTCCCACCCCGCCCTAGTGCAAACCAACACACACTGAAAAACAAGCGCACAATACACACAAACAATGCACACTGGCAGACGTGGCACCGGACACGCACAGTGCCCCGCATATCTTACCGCTTTTGGTTTGTATGGCGGTTGCACCTCTTTCCCCTCTAGCTTATCCCAGTCTATATAACGGAAGAAGGCGTGGTCTTTAATGTCCCTCTCCCCCTCTGGTCCGCAGCCCAGCCGTTTTCCAGGGTGCTTGGTCATCAGCTGTAAAACAAAAAAAAACAAAAATGAGAAGCGGATGATGGCGCATTTCACACCTGTCCTGCTCTGGAGCATGTTCCGTCTGCTTTTTCTGCCAACGCATCTCACGGATTTTCCTAAACTGTAACGGATAATAATTCCTCCTACATCTGATGGTCTGTCTGACCATTTCATTGGGGGGACACAGGAATGAATTAATCAAGGTAGTTCCCTCCTTGGTTCATTAACTGGCTCCTGCTCGTCCCACTTGCATTTTACATTCGGCAGGGGAGCAGGTAAAAGTTCTAAAGTTATAGGTGTCCAGCAAAACACTGGCTGATCTGGCAACTCTATCTGTAGTGGCTAAAACAAACAAACAAACAAACAAAAAGTATTTGCAAAACTTTTAAATGTTGCTCTTTTTCCTTCTTGACTCCAGCCAAATGCTGAGAGTTGAGCGGGAGGACCTCGAGAAGCTGCAAACCTGATATTTGTGATTAAATTAAACCTATTTAGAATAGAGATATTGATTTTTTTCCCCAATACAGAATGCAGATATGCATGGCTGGCTGAGGTTTCATGAGTTCTAGTGCAAGAGCAGCACAAAGGGTAGCCCCAGAGGAAAGGATGCCAGGATAAAAATGTGTATGCTGCTCCAGACAAGACAGCAAGAGCCAGAGAGCAAGATTATTGTCGTCGTGGCAGTGGGAGGAGTGGTAATAAGCTCTGTACACAGCAGCAGATGTGTAGCCGGTGCCAGGAGAGCCGAGGGTCCTGTCCGTTAACAGAGGCGCAGCATTGGAGAACAGCTGTGCGCAAATCGTTTTTTTTTTTTTTACTTGGCATGAACAGCGCCTCGGGGCATTAATGGAGGTGCATTTGCCAAAAAATGAAAAAAAATTAACAAACAAAAACACAGAACATAACAGAGATTTGTACGGTTTAATTAGATTTGCCCTCCTGGTCTAGGTACAAACCAATCATTTCAATTAATCGCATGCTGGCGAGATCGGAGCAGATCACGCTCTGAAATCGGATGGCAGATAGGGGTATGATTCAATGCCCCCTGGCAAAATACTGGGCAGACAAAGCACCTCACCAGCAAAACCCTGCCATTTCGGATTAGATCTGTGCGAGCAGCAGATCAATTGTAATCAGCATCTGCAAAGCCGGTGCTGGAAGCCATTTCTGTCTATTGATCCGTGCGTCTGTATACGCCGGTTCATATATACCCAAAACATGCGTGTGTGTGTATGTTCATTCTCTTTACAAGAGCCAAGGTGGGGAGTGGGGAATGTATTAAAAACAGGGCAAATTTCACAGCCAACACTGCGGTGCAACAGTGCGAAGCATCCTTGAGCTTTAAAAAAAAAAAAAAAAAATAAGCCAGAGATTAGGAAACAAAAAAGAAAATGAAATGAATAAAAAAAAAAAAAAAAGGAAATTAGACAAAAATGTCAGGGAAAAAAACCTCTGGATGGGAGAGAAGTATGTGAAGCGGATGAGAAGCCGGGGAGAGGAGGATACAGTCTAGTGCGAATGTAAGGATCCTGCCACTATAGAGTGCTTGGTAAATGGCCCTTGCAAGACTCCCTAGTGGTAATGAACTGATGAACTACAAGTCCCATAATCCCCTCCTTCTGGCTAAGGATAATAATCAACAGGTAGAAAGCCAAAGGTTGCATACCACTGCTCTTTAGAGCTCTCTCTTCGTAGCCTCGTACACCATTTCCAATGTTGTTTTGTATGTCGTTTGATTCCGTTTGCATTTTCTTTTTGTCTTGATACACATCTCATCGTCACATTTTTTTTTTTTTTGACTGCCGACAGGGTGAGAATTCATCAGAATTCAAGGGCAAATCGGAAACTTTTGGGGAAGAAGGAAAAAGTCTAGCCGACTAGCACACTCCACGCTGACCGGACCGGCAGCAGGTAGACCAATACTCAAACAGGACTTTACAAGACAAAAAAGATCCCGGGCAGACCACACAGCTGCCGGATCCACTGGATTCCAATTATTTCAGACAATGAAACTTAGAATCACATGAGCTGGGGAGAGAGGGGACCCTCTGGGGCCCCAAAACCGACCGCTTGCATTAGACAATAAGACGGTACTGATACACGGATCGATGGGAACAATGATACAGACAACATTAAATTACAAGATATTAACTAGAATGCACCGGCCAGTAAGGACTTGGAAATAGGGACCCTCAAACCTAACAAAATAAACAGAACGAATTCTTACCCCTTTGCAGATGGCCACAGCTTCTTTAGACATAGATTTGGGGTAAGAAACGTTATGCTCCATTATGGACTGAAATAATTCGTCTTCATCTTCACCTTCAAAGGGAGCCTGTGTGGAAGAGATCGAGAAGTTTACGGGGGTTTCAAGGCATTGAGGTGTGATGCCTCCTCTGTTTCCGAAGGCGCCAACGGGGGAATTGGCCAAGATAGTACGAACAGGAAACGTAAGGGATCACAGGAAGTGGAGATACACAAAGGAAAAAAAAAAGGGTCAAAAAGTCAAGAGAGCCAAATTATACTGCCATCTAAGGAGCAAAAGTACAGAGCTCCATACAGAGCTCCACATAGAAGGGAGAATCGCCCCCCCGAAACATATAATTACCTGCCCAGCTAGCATTTCGTACAGCAGAATCCCAAAGGCCCACCAATCCACAGACTTTCCGTAGGGCTGGTATGCGATGATCTGAAATAGAGCACAGGGTGAGCTGTGAGCTTGCAGACCGATGACCCACCACAATGGACCTTCCTTGGTCGATGTTGTGAAGGAGATGGGAGGGGCCATGTGGGGGGGGGGGGGGGATAGAAATGGCACCACACGCAAGAATTCCCGAGGCAGTAAAAAGTTTAAATATATTGAGTCTCCGTAAAATATAAACTGGAAATTATGCGACATTAATATATCTTTGCACAATTTTTTGTTTCTCTGCTTCCTACTCGGCCTTGGACGTGTAACCCTTCAAAGTACCAGTCAGGCAAGTCAAACGAAGCTGGGGGCTTCAGCCCGGTTACTTTGCCAGAGATGGAGGATTGTCAGGGACGGAAAAAGCATTTCGCACCACCCTACAGAGATACCATGTGCGGAGAAGAGACGGGCTATAGGGTAGTAACAGCATGGGGATGTATACAAATGTTTAGGCGACAGAGTCTCTTTAATACACAAGCTTATACTATAAATGTGATCAAACAATTGTGTTAATAGGACTGAAAGCAAATATATATATTTATGACATCACCTTGTGGCTAGATATGCAAATGATACAGTTTTACAAATAAAGCCCCTTATGGAACCCTAATTAAAGGCCTATATGGGGGCGGACATGTTGTTTAGAATCTTGGGTCAGATGAAGTAAGATCTGACCTATCTGACCCAAGGTGTCCGCCCCCTGAGAGATACTGTTTAGAATCTTGGGTCAGATGAAGTAAGATCTGACCTATCTGACCCAAGGTGTCCGCCCCCTGAAACATACTGTTTAGAATCTTGGGTCAGATGAAGTAAGATCTGACCCATCTAAACCAAGGTGTCCGCCCACTGAGACATGTTGTTTAGAATCTTGGGTCAGATGAAGTAAGATCTGACCTATCTGACCCAAGGTGTCTGCCCCCTGAGACATGTTGTTTAGAATCTTGGGTCAGATGAAGTAAGATCTGACCTATCTGACCCAAGGTGTCTGCCCCCTGAGACATGTTGTTTAGAATCTTGGGTCAGATGAAGTAAGATCTGACCCATCTAAACCAAGGTGTCCGCCCCCTGAGACATGTTGTTTAGAATCTTGGGTCAGATGAAGTAAGATCTGACCTATCTGACCCAAGGTGTCTGCCCCCTGAGACATGTTGTTTAGAATCTTGGGTCAGATGAAGTAAGATCTGACCTATCTGACCCAAGGTGTCCGCCCCCTGAAACATACTGTTTAGAATCTTGGGTCAGATGAAGTAAGATCTGACCTATCTGACCCAAGGTGTCTGCCCCGAGACATGTTGTTTAGAATCTTGGGTCAGATGAAGTAAGATCTGACATATCTGAACCATGATGTCTGCTCCCTGGTAGTGCAATAGAAGTGGAGTGTGCTCAATAAACGTACTTTATTTTGTATTCTTTTTTGAATGACTACGCTTGATGCCATCTTTCAATTAAAACAGAATTTCAAATATCGTCCCGTTTAATAGACTAGGACAACTCCCAGCCAGCCAGGGTGCTTAAGATCAGCAGCAGCTAAGTCAAAAACAGTCTGCCAGATAAAGCAATGTTCATTTCTCTGGGAAGGGACGCACCCCCCCCCCCCCCACACTACCCCCAGAGAGGCAGGGAGAGGGAGGACATGCTAATGCTGGAAATTTGGATCCACATTAGAATAACCAGACCCAGCAGTCTAATGGAAAACATGCCGTGTGAGATCATCTGTGACAGTCCTGTCAACAAGCCGGCCCCAGGGGACTGCAGACTGAAGACAGGATTTAAAGGGACAGGACGCCATTCAACACTGACAGGCCCACTCTTCCCAGTATAACCTCTCTCTACCGTATGTAACCCCCTTGAGCGCCTGGAGGGTGTGCAACACCTTTCGCCCACCGCCTCTGGTGCTCCGCGGTTTATGTCTATCTAGCATCTAAATTCTTTTGGCTGCAAATTCTATGATGGGGGGGGGGGGGGGGTCAGTGGGCTATAAAAACAGAATGATGAAAGGCATTTTAACACATTTAATCTGTGGATAAATAGGAATGTTAGTTTGGATCCTTATTAACCCACCACAGTGTGTAAAAAAAGAAAGAGAAAAAAAACCAAAGTGCAACGCTTCTATTTATCCTTTTTCCTTTGGACGAACAAAAAGACAGCAAAAAACAAGAACAAAACAAAAACCCTTTTCCATCTAAAATTTACTTTTTCTTTGAAATGCGTACTATGCAATAATTTACGTAATGTAATGTTTACCGAATTAAACTAGGCCTCGAGGGGTTTGTAAGAGGCTCTGAATATTCGAAAATAAAAGGTATTTTTGCTAAATAAGTGCAATTTCTTGAAGGTATCCATCCCTTTCATATGTGACTAGCACATGGATACAATCCCTGCGGGAGAGGAGGGGGGGGGTGATTTTTTGCAAGCTGCGTTACCTCGGGTGCAATGTAATCGGGCGTGCCGCAGAAGGTCTTTGTGGTTACCCCATCCCAAATGTTCTCCTTGCACATGCCAAAGTCTGCGATCTTTATGTGGCCTTCCGAATCCAACATTACGTTGTCCAGTTTCAGGTCCCTGTGATGACAGACAGTTACCGTGTCGCATTGGACATGGCGGGGCCCAAGCTAATACAGGGAGAGAATTTAAAAAAGATGCTTGGGACGGACAAAGGGCTGCTCTGCAGACAAAAGTAAACTTCATGATCATTGGCGGACATTTTGTTGACTACACCTCCATGGCACCAACTTTTTTGCACCAGCAACACCTGTAGGTTCCAGCTTAAGGTGGCACTAAAGACTTAATTCAACTGCTGCTTCACTGATACAAGCAAAAAGTTAGGCCTTTTCCACTGGTCTGCAGTAAACCCGGACATGTGTCCTCACAGGTTTTACTCTGAGCTCTGCCTCTCAACGCAGGCAGAGCTTGTCTGAATGTGAGGAGAGTTTATGGGGGATGGGACATAGCTAGCTACAACACTGATTGAGTATACTCGATAAGAGAGAGAACTGCAGGGAATTGAGATGGGAATATCAAACTTTAGGCCACCACTACGTGAGCTTTGGATGGACGTGGCCTTTAAAAAAAATGGCTGTGACTTATCAGTATGTGCAGGACTCTTCATACCGGTACACAATGCCTTTGTAGTGCAGGAATAGTAGACCAACAGCAATCTCGGCTGCATAAAACCTGGATGGGGAGAGGGGGAAAAAAAGAAAAAGGAACTTAAAAAAAATTAAAAAACAAAAACATTTTAAAGGACGAAAAGGAAGTCGTTTTATTGAAAATTGCAGTGTGTAGGCATTTTAACTAGAAATTCTTTGTTGGATAAATACAAAGTACCTAATGGAGCACTATGTACCATATAAGCACCATCTAAGCTCTATCAGAGGGTGGATCTGTTGTTTGGAATCTTGAGGGATATGAAGATCCGAACCCAAGATTCTAAACATGTCTGCCCCCAGAAAGCACTAGACCGAGCAAAGAGGGCTCCTTAATGTCATTTGTATTTATTTTCATTAAAGCATCACTGGTTAATATGCCTGCACAGTCGTCCTTTAACGAGCTGAGGGGTGTGCACAGTGCTACCAAATATACTTATAGATATTAAAAAATACTAATAAAGCTAAAGGTATGTACTAAATATCACTTTTTGGCATCTCAAAAACGAAAGATTCAAGGATTAAAATATTATTCTTTTTTTTTTTTTCGTGCAGAGAAAATTCCAATGTTAATTGCTGGTCACCGAGAGCGTCAATGGGAAAGGCCAGCTCTTTGGGATCATGCTGTGCCAAGCAAGCATCGTGCTATGTGGACGGGTGCCAACACAGCTTTGTCCTTGAGTAACCGGAGCTGTGCAAACGTCTGATTAAACAATTCCAGTGTGGGATTAGAGCGAAGATGCGGATGCTGAGGAGATCCTGCACTCTGGGAGATCAGGGTCCCGATTCTCTCTCGCTAGACGTCTATTTAATAATAAAAAAAAAAAAAAACACCAGTGGGGACTGGGGAAAGACACATTCCCCTCGTTCAGGAGTCACAGAATCGCGGACTGTAAAGCAGGCACTTGAAGGAACAAATGGGTACAGATCAGAGCCGATGCATAGGAGCATTGGAGATTTCTTGATGAATCACCTGGAAATTTATTACATTGACCTTGCTGCCTCCTTGGCTTACTCTTGTGCATCATCAGGCTCTTGTCTGAAATATTGTTGTGTCTAGGAGTACTGCAGGAAGTAGGGATGCCAAAGAAGGTGGGGTTGCCAAAGAATGTGGGGTTAAACAGAAGATCCTCCTTTTAATTAAAGGATCCTCTTTCATCAAGCCCTACCTCTGTGGATATACCCCACCTGCACTGTTCCAAAGCCACCTAAACCCCTTTAAAAAAAAATTTAAAAAAAAATTGCTGGCTGTGAAATGCGGTGGGGACAGATATCTCCAGCACAGTGGAGATCTCCAGAACATTTTCTGGAATGCAGACATTATAAAAAAAAGTATATATTGGTGATGTGCTCTAATTCTTTAAAGCGTGGTTTTATGCCAATGTCATTGTTTAATGAGATGCTGCCTAGTAGTGCTCGACTCCTTGGATCAGAGAGAAGAAGAAGGGCGGTCAAGAGAAACGTCTGAGTGTTACTCACACGGCATGCGGTTCCTTAAAACGCCCGACTTGCTGGATTTGGTACATGAGGTCTCCTCCGTTGACAAACTCCATGACGAAGTACAGGCGATCCTGCAATAAAACAAAACAACAGGATGACCCCAGGCAGCTCTGACATGAGCCTAAAAAAAAAAGAAAAAGCCGATTTATCGCCACTTGAATCTTTACACTCAATCGAGGGAAAACCAAAAAACGACCAACACAAAAAGTGAAATTATGTTTAATTGAAGACTGCAAGAGTCATCCAGTGTAGACATTTTAAATAAAAATGTAAAAATGACAAATAATTAACTATAATTACCTTAATGATCAGTCATTCTAAATTGGTGCTTTACTGAATGGTCATTGCTCATCAAAGTACCTTATTGAATCCTCATTGCTCCATATAGCTCTACCGGGGGAAGTCCATTTTGTTCAGAATCTTGGTCACATCTTCAGTCATGTGACCCAGCATTCTAAACATGTCCGCCTTCTGGGAGAACGATACAGAGCAAAGGGCGGCCCATTAAGGTGCTCCAGTTGTATTCTTTAATTCAAGCATTTCTATTTAAAAAGTCTACGCTTGAAGACTTCTTTTCAACTAAGTTAATCTGTAACCTACACTACGGTTCCCCATTTTAAGGTTCAGACCATTCCGAAAAATGGATACGTTATCTCAACGACACCCAGAAAATCGAATTAAGTCTACCGTCGTAGGTGGTAATCATTACTCCTTCGTATCTACACTCAATTAAGGATTTATTAAGGAGAACAGTGTGACATTTTAGAAATCATTTTGGTATCTTTTGGAAATCCGAAAAGACAAAGTGAGCAACACAGTATCCATAAAGGGTCTTATTCTTCCAACCCCCTGCCCTTCTTCAGGGTTGAAGGGGATTCGCAGAATTCCAAGCACATGGAGCAGAGCGTTCCGACCTTCGCATCTCTCTCACCATGGTCTGGAAGCACGAGTGCAGCTGGGTGAGGAAAGGTGGTTTTCCAGCCAGAGCCAAGACTCTCTTTTCCACCATGGTGCATTCGACGTCATCATCCTGTATCACCACATCCTTCTTTAGGATCTTTATTGCATAGAGTTCGTCTGTTCCCTTCCTCTCTGCCAGTATTACCTGCGCAAAGAGAACCGGCAAGAAGAGAGCATTGAGAATACCTCTAAGCAGGGCTCCAACATACAGCTAGGTGGGTAGGTTGGTGAAATCCAGCGTGCTAGCCAGTCAGCCAATCACGCTCCCATTAACATGTCACATTTGCCACTAAAGCAATTGGCTGTAAAGTGAGGTTATGAACATTACACACACAAAAAAAATTCTGCAAATACAACACAGATCATTTTTTCTTCTTCTGTTTATAGACCAAATGTGCATCTTCAGCTATTGTAAGCTTGCGAGCAGAGCATTGCTCTCTACCTCATGCATCAGTGTGTGTATTGTAGTACGTGGTTTTCTTCTATGCTTTGTTACTAGGCCAAGAGTGGTACAATATCCGTAAGTTTGTTCAGGGGGCAAACATTTCTACGTTCTTTCACTGCCAAACCAAAGTAAAAATGTGTCAGGCTGAAATATTTATTTCATAGACATTGTATTTGCCAGCTCTAGTTACCCATAGATGCAAAATGAACTGCCTGCTCCAGTCCAATTAAAAGGACCGTTTCTTAGAATGATCCAAATTGGGCTTACAAGGGCAAACGGCAGCTGAACACCTGGTCGTACACACAACTGAACGCGTGTTTACGGAACCGTGCCTGCCGGAGAGAAGTTTCTGCCAAATAAAACGTAATATCTGGGTAACGGTAAATCAATCGAAACCTCCAGTGCAGGATGAGATCTCAACGATTCTATGGCACATTTGAAAAATCACCGGGAGGAAACAGAACCCAAACGTGTACTTATTCAGCCATTCTTAAGACTAGAAGGAACATTTCTGTTCTGAATTAAATTTCACGACTTCTCTGTAACAAAACTTCGATGGTGTGAAAGTTACGGATGACCAGAGTGCGGAGGGTTGTCCGAAGCAGGGAGAATTCTACGACTGTAGCCCATGCAGCCCTAGGGGTTTGTGGGGAGCCCCCCCCCACCCACACTCAGGCAGGTGAGAAGCACACAATAATCACACACTCGCCAA
This sequence comes from Pelodytes ibericus, assembly GCA_036172795.1. Classification (NCBI taxonomy): domain Eukaryota; kingdom Metazoa; phylum Chordata; class Amphibia; order Anura; family Pelodytidae; genus Pelodytes; species Pelodytes ibericus. The sequence continues at coordinate 11,046,101 of CM069860.1, read as the reverse complement.
GCGGAGTCTGCAGGAAGGCCAATTAGCATATTTATAACATTCTGTTGCCCATACCGCCCCCTCCCTCCACCCAACAACAGACAAGTCTTTTTAATAATGTTTTCCGTTATGTTTGCCCAATTAAAGAGGAGAATGTGGGTACAGCGGGCATTATGCTGCCAGCTGCCGCGCACGTCTCGCTGGCAGGCAGATTAGGTGCTAGCAGACTGCCGTTGCAGAACAATCTCTACTGATGAATACATTCCATGGCTTTGTCTTCCACATTAAAGGCCTCCTCATTCCAGCACTAGCAAGGGATGCTCGGGAACCATTCCCAGCTTTGTTCCACATGCAAGGGAGTTTGTTTAACTCTTTGTGGGCACGTAGGGATGCCGGCCGCGCATTCTTTCGGTGTCTTAATGGAGATCTCAAATATTAATAGCAAAAAAAAAAATTATATATATAAATTTCTAAAAAATATTTGTTACACTGGCATTTTTAATAAATACAGGTAAAGAATGAATTATGTTTTGAGGATATGTTTTTCAAAATATTACATTTCAAAATCTTCATTAAAGAAGAATTATTCGGGGCGAGTATGAAAGAGAGCCGTACCTCTGTCTGTTAACGTTTTGCACTAGTTATAAAATTACGGATTTAAAATAAAATGAATAAAATACACAAAAAAAAAAAAATGGACAGAAACAAAATCAAAAAGTGCACACAGTATTCTGGGATATATATCACAGGAAAAACAAACAAACAAAGAATTAGTTAAAACTCCTGTGTTGCTCGAAACTCTCGACCCCCGTTAATGTGGGATTCTGGGGAAGGGCGTGGTCCGGGAAGGAGAGACGGTATGTGCTACCGCTGTCACTCAGATGGACAGTATACATTCTCCTGGTCTGAATACGGCCATAGGGGTGAGGGCGCTAGGGGGTTAATGGTAGCCCTCCTTAGGAAAATGTGGATGGTCCTTTTTAATCCCTCTTCAACTCCCACCAGCCCAACATTTTGACATATTTATTTAGAAAGTCTACGATGAGGGTTGATAGACGACTTTGTCGATTGTTGGCTTACGATGGAATGTCTAAAAAGCCGTCCCTTCATGCTCACCGCATTGGTGCCATTCTAAGCGAACCTCTATCTAGTGGGGGTTAGAGCGTGAACACACAGACCCAAGGGAAAAAAACAAAACAAAAAAACACTGCCAGAGTATTTTGGGTTTGGAGATTTTAATAAACGTAGCGGATATTCCCAGCTAACAAGCTATTGTTCGGCTACGATTAGAGAGTCAATCCCTATTGTGCCAGATACAATTCTCAATGACGTCTGTCATGAAAGAGACAACCAGCAGATGCAGGGGGATGGGGTACAAGGCTCGCACCCAGGCTATTTCAATGGCTTGGGAAGGAAAGGGGTTATGTTCAGAGAACAGATGTACTTTTGCCCTTAGCCCAGACATCCACATATACGTCCATCGGCATATGATTTCTAGCCTGCACTGCTTTAATGAAGAATAGCAGAGACTGCTTTCTTTCTGCTAAAAACTAGAGCTTGATATTAGTTATGTGGTAGGATTCCATAGAACTTTTAGACAACTTGTAACTCGTTTTCTACTTGCATCAACCTCTAAGAAACGTAACTGCAGATATGAATTCTAACCTTGGATGATCGTACCCATGATTTGAATGGGTGTCACACAGACTCCTCTAGAAGCTAATTTACTGCACAGGACACAGATTTAGTCACATCTGTCACGCAGTTAAATTATGCCACGCGGAGGGGGTGCCTTCTAGAGGTCCCCAGCTCATTTCTACCTAAGCTTCTCTTTTCTCACAGCAGTCAAGTGCGGTTTAGGTTGGCTACCCGTGGCTTCAATCCATTTCAGAAATGATCGGGACAAGGACTCTTTGGAATGCAACAGAGCTTCAAAAAGAACACAGAGATCTGTATTCCCTCAGATGCTCGCCCCATGCGCAGAGCTCCAGGGGGAAGCCGGTTCTTTTAAAACAGGAATAAACTTTCTTTTCCCTTTGCAGACATCTGAATATAAGGCAGGAGGCAGTATAAAAATAGGGCGCAGGGAAAGAAATGGGAGTAGGAGGGCAGAAACAGGAGAACCGAGGGGGGCGCAGGAAAAGGATAAGAGGAGGGGGGGGGGCACAGGAAAAGGATAAGCGGAGGGAGGGTGCGCAGGAAAAGGATAAGCGGAGGAGGGGGGGGGCGCAGGAAAAGGATAAGCGGAGGAGGGGGGGCGCAGGAAAAGGATAAGCGGAGGGGGGGCGCAGGAAAAGGATAAGCGGAGGGGGGGGCGAAGGAAAAGGAGAAGCAGAGGGGGGTGCAGGTAAAGGAGAAGCAGAGGGGGGTGCCTGAAAAGGAGAAGCAGAGGGGGCGAAGGAAAAGGAGAAGCAGAGGGGGGCGAAGGAAAAGGAGAAGCAGAGGGGGGTGCCTGAAAAGGAGAAGCAGAGGGGGGTGCCTGAAAAGGAGAAGAAGGGGGGTGCCTGAAAAGGAGAAGCAGAGGGGGGTGCCTGAAAAGGAGAAGCAGAGGGGGGCGCATGAAAAGGAGAAGCAGAGGGGGGCGCATGAAAAGGAGAAGCAGAGGGGGGCGCATGAAAAGGAGAAGCAGAGGGGGGCGCCTGAAAAGGAGAAGCAGAGGGGGTGCCTAAAAAGGAGAAGCAGAGGGGGGCGCCTGAAAAGGAAAAGCAGAGGGGGGCGCATGAAAAGGAGAAGCAGAGGGGGGCGCATGAAAAGGAGAAGCAGAGGGGGGCGCATGAAAAGGAGAAGCAGAGGAGGGCGCAAGAAAAGGTGAAGCAGAGGGGGGCGCCGGAAAAGGAGAAGCAGAGGGGGGTGCAGGAAAAGGAGAAGCAGAGGGGGGCGCAGGAAAAGGAGAAGCAGAGGGGGGCGCAGGAAAAGGAGAAGCAGAGGGGGGCGCAGGAAAAGGAGAAGCAGAGGGGGGCGCAGGAAAAGGAGAAGCAGAGGGGGGCGCAGGAAAAGGAGAAGCAGAGGGGGGCGCAGGAAAAGGAGAAGCAGAGGGGGGCGCAGGAAAACCAAGGTGGATGCAGCATAAAAGGAAATTGGGGGGCAGTCACAGGGAGAATTGGACAGGTAAGCGGAAAAAAGGTGGGGCGTCCCAAGAAGAGAATGGGGCAAATGGACAGTGTGGATGTAAAACAGACAGACAAACCTGTCCCATTAGTGGGCCGTGATTATAGTATGTTTAACTAGCTCATTAGCACACGCATCAGGAACAAGGTGGTGGCAGGTATGTGACGGATACCCGATAGATAGCACGCCGGTATTACAGGATACCCAATAGATAGCACGCCGGTATTACAGGATACCCGATAGATAGCACGCCGGTATTACAGGATACCCGATAGATAACACGCCGGTATTACAGGATACCCGATAGATAACACGCCGGTATTACAGGATACCCGATAGATAGCACGCCGGTATTACAGGATACCCGACAGATAGCACGCCGGTATTACAGGATACCCGATAGATAACACGCCGGTATTACAGGATACCCGATAGATAGCACGCCGGTATTACAGGATATCCGATAGATAGCACGCCGGTATTACAGGATACCCGACAGATAGCACGCCGGTATTACAGGATACCCGACAGATAGCACGCCGGTATTACAGGATACCCGATAGATAGCACGCCGGTATTACAGGATACCCGATAGATAGCACGCCGGTATTACAGGATACCCGATAGATAGCACGCCGGTATTACAGGATATCCGATAGATAGCACGCCGGTATTACAGGATATCCGATAGATAGCACGCCGGTATTACAGGATATCCGATAGAGAGCACGCCGGTATTACAGGATATCCGATAGAGAGCACGCCGGTATTACAGGAATACCATAAACACTACATTAACTCGGGATGTCACAGATGCTTTTAATAATGCCACACGAAGGGTTAAATCACAGACTACAGCTTAGTCTAGTAAAGATGCTCTAGCCTGAATTTACACTTCCCTTTCCCCCCACTCACCTTTCCGAAGCTAACTTTCCCCCCCCACTTCCCTTTCCCCCCCTCTCACCTTTCCGAAGCTACCTTTCCCCCCCACTTCCCTTTCCCCCCCTCTCACCTTTCCGAAGCTACCTTTCCCCAGCACTTTCAGGAAGTTGAAGTCCGACACTTTCACGCGGTCTCTATTTCCGTTGCTGTCGAATTTGGCTGCCGCATTCCCCGCCTTCTCTTCCATGGCTTTGGCGCTGGGCCCGATTTTGGCTCTCTGCGCAAGTGAAAACAAAGAATGTGTTAACCGTTACCCCCCACGCACCCAAATCACAATATATATGGAAACGACATCAACATTTATATAGTTTTATATCAATGTAAGAATACCAATTTTTTTGTTTTGTTTTGTTTTAGCTCCAGACCCTCTGTGGAGTTACACAAGATGCTGGTGCTAGAGTAGAATGTGGAGCATAGTAAGTGGTTCCATCAAGCACATTACAATATCATGAAAAGTAAGTAGTAGGCGAACACTTTAATATGGCAAATGTTCTTTTTTTAATTTTTACAAGGCTTCATTTCTCTTTAAAAGGACAACTGTTGGAAAGAAAATTTAAAGTGTAGACATTCTACATAGAAATTATTTAATAATTATAAGAGTACAAATACAGTACCTTATTGAGCACTGCTTTCTTACATAGCTCTATGAAGGGATGAATGTGTTGTTTCGAACCTTTGCTCTATATAGCTCTATCAGAAGGAGGACATGTTTAAAATCTTTGCAATGTACAGCTCTATCCGGGGTGGACATGTTGTTTAGAATCTTTGCTCTGTATAGCTCTATCAGGAGGCGGACGTGTTGTTTAGAATCTTTGCAATGTACAGCCCTATCATGATGCAGACATGTTGTTTAGAATCGTTGCTCTGTATAGCTCTATGAGGGGGCGGACATGTTGTTTAGAATCTTTGCTCTGTATAGCTCTATCAGGGGGTGGACACGTTGTTTATAATCTTTGTTCTGTATAGCTCTACCAGGGGCGGACATGTTATTTATAATCTTTGCTCTGTATAGCTCTATCAGGGAGCGAACATGTTGTTTAGAATCTTTGCTCTGTATAGCCCTATCAGGGGGCGGACACGTTGTTTATAATCTTTGTTCTGTATAGCTTTATCAGGGGGCGGACATGTTGTTTAGAATCTTTGCTCTGTATAGCTCTATCAGGGGGAGGACATGTTGTTTGGAATCTTTGCTCTGTATAGCTCTATCAGGGGGAGGACATGTTGTTTGGAATCTTTGCTCTGTATAGCTCTATCAGGGGGAGGACATGTTGTTTAGAATCTTTGCTCTGTATAGCTCTATCAGGGGGAGGACATGTTTAGAATCTTTGCTCTGTATAGCTCTCAGCGGGTGGATATGCTGTTTAGAATCTTTGCTCTGTATAGCTCTATCAGGGGTGGACATGTTGTTTAGAATCTTTGCTCTGTATAGCTCTCAGGGAACGGACCGGTTTAGAATCTTTGCTCTGTATAGCTCTATCAGGGGGCGGACATGTTGTTTAGAATCTTGAATCTGACCCAAGATGTCCGCACCCTGACATGCAATGTGCAGTATTTGCATTATTTAATTGAAGCAATTACTACACTTGATGCAGTTGTTCAATGAAACAGAACCCACCAGCCGTCCTTTACAGCAGAACCTGGATTATTTCAGTGGTATCAGAAGACCCTCATAGTACTGTAAGTGGTCATTCCCCCCCCCTCGTAACGCAGGTAGCTCTGTGGGTCAGTCACACTGTGTTTAGGACCCCCAGTTGTGACCCTTTAATTGCCTCCTTGAGGAATGTAATTGGCTGGAGCAGGCTTTGGGAAAAGGACTTGAATCGCGATTATTATTTTACTTTTGCTTCATCTTCTGAGAAAAGCTGCACATCTTGAGAGACGAGCGGAGGGGCTCAGTCTGCCATGAAATTCCATTAGCCCGATTCTAGCAGTTCAATATGCTTGTGACTTACATATCACCAGCTGATAACCGGCTCCTGAGCAATCTCCCAGCCGCAGCCCCACTTAATTGGTTATCGCAGGGCCGTTTGCACCCTCCCTTCTCAAGGTCACCTGCATACCCCCCCATCTGTAACCCCCCCCCCCCCCAACAGCTTCAAGCTACCGACAGAGACATGGACATTCAATATGTTTATCTTCAATGTCCGCCCTGTGTTAACTATATTAAAGCAGCTCTGCTTCGGATCCATGTGACTTTCTGCTTATCAGAATGTCCCTGCTCTCAATGAAACACTCTGAGCGCTTGTGGAATCATCGGCGCTGCACAATGAGGGGGAAAGGGGGCACAGGGCACAAAGGAAAAAGCAAGCGTGCATTCCAGAGACGGCTCAGGAGATCCCGGCGCTGTGGGAGGGGTTATCCAGGGCCGAGATTCTAAAAGTGATGTAATCGTCAGGAACCTTGCGTGTTGGCTTCCATGGTGACTTGGCCACTTTTAGAACATTGCTCCCCAATTTCCGAAAAGGAAATAGAAGATAGATACAAATGCACAAGCAAATTACAAATGCACCATCTGTAGCAGCTGATCAACTGGCAGGGTTGCAGGTTCCATTCCTGGCAGGGTCGACTCCACCCTTTATGCTTCCGAGGGTAGATAAAAATGAGGTCGATTAAATTGGTGTAAGTGATGGCAAAGGCCATTTTTCCCCCAATAAACCAAATTTAACTATCTCAATGCGATTTCTCACTATATCATGACCCCATTAGTTTCCCCTTCCCCGTGTTTGGTTTCTTTTCCTTCAGTTGTTCCATCTCACCATCTCTAAATGCTACTCATCCCCCCCCCCCCCATACATGATGATGGTGACAATGCAGTCACAGTGTCACCTCAGGGGTCTCAGCACGTACCATAGGGTCACTGGGTTATAGTAACATTTCTCGGATGTTGGGTAAATAAATACCCCAGGACATACTTGATACCCAGAGACTAGCTGTGTACCTTTCCTGGTTAATTGAGGGGGGCGGGAAAATTATTATTGTAAGTAAAAATAAGATGCCTTCTCTAGCAGTTTTTAAGATAGGAGAGAGGGGGCTGAGAAAGTGGACCCTGATGTAACGCAAATTTTTTTTTTTTTTACCCCCTCTAAAAGATTTGTTCTGCTTTTATCCAGAGCATGTCTGTAAGCCATATCCTGACAGAGGCCTGCCGCACTGTTTAGGTTTGAGAAGCCAAGAATATACAGCACAGGCCACTGGTGGGTCTTTTGTGTTCCGTTTTATTTCAAAGAAGCACTACCAACTTCAAATGCTTATGTGAGGAACAGCCAGGGATCTGGCTGAAACATCATCCAGGGGGAAAAAAAAAAAAAAATATTCTAGCAAAGTGGCAGAGTACAGTCCCCGGCTGTACATCCTTTGGCATAAAATATTTATCTGCCATGACTTCTGACGGGATTTGAAAACCCAAAGTAAAAAAAAAAAGAAACAGACTGACTGTTTGTGCAACCTCTCCATGGGCACCGGATCTTCCAACAACAAATATGTGTAGCCAACAATTCTGGTACTGATGAACTGCCCCGTCATAGTCGCCAACAATCTCGGATTTTCCCAGAAGGTTCTGTTTTTTGTTTTTTTTTTCCCTGATGGTCTGCGCTGCTCACACAAAGCATTGGGTTTAAACTCTATATAGTCTGAATGTGAAGAAATTAGCTATTGATAACCCACCAGTACACGAGGCTCGCTCTCACAGGGTCACTCAGTGCTAGGTCACAGGATGCCGCCCATGTTTAGGTTCTGGGACTGTGTCTGTGAATGTTGGCAGGTATGGTTCCTATAAAAATAATAGGTTGCCAGTTTGCGTTTTTAAAAAGGCTTCTGGCATTCAAAGAGCTAATATATTTGTAAGAACTATACGGAAATGTGAACATACCATATATGTGGTATATTTTGGATTTGGTACCTTAACATGCAAAGACAGGGGGGGGAAGCAATATTTCTTTACACAACTAATTTCCTGCTTTGTCCTACACCTTCTCTGTAGCGCTCGTTAGAGCATGTGCAATGAAAAAGTCTTCCCCCCCCACCACCGCCAGGAAAACACTAATTCAATTTTACGTTTTACGCAATTAATGTTCAACTCTAGGTTCTCATTCAGTAAGAGACCCCCAGATGGTAAATCACCGGGGGGGCATGATATAATGGCACGTCACCTCAAACTTCTGACGCAGTTCCTCGTTGCCTTCCTCACCTTCGGGTGGCACAGGGACATTGAAATACTCTCCTTCCTCTTGGCTCAGTAATTTGAACCTAAAAAAACAAATCCCATTAACAGTTTATAGATATAGCGCCAACAGATTCTGTACGCTCGGTATAGAGCACAGAACGGGACTAGATACGAACAGCGACAGACTGATACATGTAGTAGAGAGTCCTGCTCTCAAGTTTACAATCTAGCGGCCAAAGACTGGTAAATAGGCTGCTTAATCCTTCAAGAAAATAGATAAAAAACTGTAATAAATATTCAGCCAACTTTATTTAAAAATAAATACACGACGGGATAGAAAAAATAATGGCATATTTAGAAACATAGAAACATAGAAACATAGAATGTGTCGGCAGATAAGAACCATTCGGTCCATCTAGTCTGCCCAATTGTTTTTTTTTTTTTAGTACTTTTATTAGTCCCCCGTTCCCGGTCTTATAGCTAGGATAGCCTTGTGTCTATCCCACGCATGCTTAAAATCCTTGACTGTGTTTACCTCTACCACTTCTGCTGGCAGGCTATTCCATACATCCACTACCCTCTCAGTAAAGTAATACTTCCTGATATTACTTTTAAATCGTTGCCCCTCTAATTTAAGACTATGTCCTCTAGTTGTGGTAGTTTTTCTTCTTTTAAATATACTCTCTTCCTTTACTGTGTTGATTCCCTTTATGTATTTAAATGTTTCTATCATATCCCCCCTGTTACGTCTTTCCTCCAAGCTATACATGTTAAGATGCTTTAACCTTTCCTGGTAAGTTTTATCCTTCAACCCATGAACCAGTTTAGTAGCCCTTCTCTGAACTCTCTCCAAAGTATCAATATCCTTCTGGAGATACGGTCTCCAGTACTGCGTACAATACTCCAAGTGAGGTCTCACCAGTGCTCTGTACAATGGCATGAGCACTTCCCTCTTCCTACTGCTAATACCTCTCCCTATGCAACCAAGCATTCTGCTAGCATTTCCTGCTGCTCTATTACATTACCTACCTACCTTCAAGTCCTCTGAAATTATTACTCCTAAATCCCTTTCCTTAGATGTTGAGGTTAGGACTGTACCAAATAGTCTATATTCTGCTTTTGGGTTTTTACGCCCAAGGTGCATAATTTTGCACTTGTCCACATTAAATGCCAGTTGCCACTGCTCTGACCATTTTTCTAGTTTAGCTAAATCATTTGCCATTTGGCTTATCCTTCCATGAATATCAACCCTGCTGCAAATCTTTGTATCATCAGCAAAAAGACATACTTTGCCAACAAGACCTTCTGCAATATCGCTAATAAAAATATTAAAGAGAATGGGTCCAAGAACAGATCCCTGAGGTACCCCACTAGTAACAAGACCTTGCATCGAATATACCCCATTGACTACAACCCTCTGTTGCCTGTCACTGAGCCATTGTCTAATCCACCATTTACTTTTCAACATTTGATTTTCACTCTCACTTTAAGATACTTTTTTTTAAAAGATTATTAAATCATTAAAATGCCCTAGTTGTAATATATTGCTTCTTCTAAAATTATATACCTTGATGTGCGTGTGTATATAAATATATATATTATATTATTATATACACACGCACACAAGTGTATATAATACTTTTTATAAGAAGCAAAATATAAAAATATTAGAACTAGGGCATTCTAATGATTTAATAATTTTTTTAAAAGTACACACATACTTATAAAATAGTCAACATTGTATTAGATATTGAGATAATGTAGACAATGGATTTGATTTAGATTTTTTTTATTTTTTTTTTATTTTTTTTTTACACCTTATTTGGAATCAACCAAAAAGATAAATTGACAATAAAAAGGTTAAAAATAAGAGCAGCCATGGAAGTACAACTCCCATGCGCCCCAGCCAAACTTTGCAAGGTATAGAATCATGGTAATTGTAATTGAAAATTCAGCGAATCGATCTTGTAATCTGCGGCTCCCACAGGCGCCATCAAGTAGGTTACTCCAAGTTTGATTAGTCGAAAAATGGGGTTTTATAAAGTAGCCTTACTTCCTCCCCCCCCCCCCCCCCCCGTCTTTTCATATCATAGAAAGCTGGAGCACAATGGTCGTTTAAATGATTTCCTGGAGAGGGTTTTGATAACTGCCTTCATGCATCACAGTCGCAAAAATGAAATGAGAATTGGGCAGATGCTGCAGAAGGAGATTAGAAGGGGAAGAAAAAAAAAGCTGGCTTGGGTAACGTAGCGGAGCCAGCAAAACGCAACGCGCACTCTTTGACGGAGCTATTTATAAAAGCACATTTTACAAGGAAAAATGCATGTAAAGGGGAAAAAAAATGTTGTTTTTTTTCACTCTAAGCCTTTAATGGAAAGGCTCTAAATTCCGAAGGTATCTACCTTGAAAAAGCGATTTGCATGTTGCCATTAAGCAGCGGATGAGAAGATTGTTTTTTACAACGCATTTCGCACAGACCTGCGCTGCGAAGGTTCTATGGACTTTTTCCTCAAGCCTTGTGTGAATCGGCTATCCTGGATTTAAAAAGTATCACAAAAAGATACTCGCAAGATACAGAGACCATCTTGTAGAAGGGGCTACCAGAATTAGGCACATGGAGGGATCAAGAAAAAAAAAAAAAAGCTTTTAAAAAAAATTATGGGGGTCTCCTCAAAGAAGATGCGGGGCTAAAAGAGGACATCAAGTGAGGGTTGATCGCCTGAAAAAGGGCCTACAAACTGTAAAAAAAAAAAAAAAAATAATATATATATATATATATATATATATATAATAATAAAAATAATAATAACTAGTATTTATACAGTGACTTTCTCCCAGTAGGACTGAAAGCACTTTTGGCATCCTAATCTTGGATGGCCTTGATCCCATGTAGACTTGTCTCCTCCTCCTGCATCTGTAAGGATCCATATCATTTAACTCTTGAGAAAGCTTTAACCAACAATCTGCTTTACACGAAGCACAAACACATCCAGTTGGGTCAAAATCTACATCTACCATGAAGCATAAAAAGGATGGGGCAGGCTGTAGATCGATGCGAATGCAGTGGCCTCTGCTGGTCTTGGAAGGGTGTAGCACAGACGATACTCTTAAAGGGCAAAACAAAAACTTCCTTTTAACCCTTAAAGGAAGAAAGGGTTAAAAAAACAAAAAAAACGCGGCCTGCATCTCCTATATAAACCTGATGTGTATTTAAATATCTCTCGGCTGCGTCTCAGTGTACACACACAGCCAATCAGAGCAGGGGCTCATCCTGCTAGTCTAGATTGGGGTCTGTATTGTGTGTGGGGGGGGGGGGGGTCTCTCTGTGCTAGGGCAGAGAGAACCCCTCATTTTTGACCAAGTTCAGGTCCTCTCTGCTGTGCCCATGCAGTCGCCCACCAAACTGGGCTACCTGCTATCAGAAATCCATGCCAGTTTATCCTCACTGCAAGAGGATCCAGTTCACCTGCACTGAGCATCTTGCAATGTAAACAACAGACCGATAGGCCAGGAGACTTCCTGCATTGCATCTGTGTGCATCTATACAGTGTACAGGTTAAACTTTAATAGATGCATGCATCAAAGTTAGGAGGAGATTCCTGACCAATCGCATTTCACCGCACTTACCAGCCATCCACACCAGCTTTAAGCAATTCGGAAATCCCAAAGGACAATGAGCCCATGAAATCATTCCTACTGGTCAGATCCCAGTCCCAAATTTCCACGGACAACCTGCGGTCTTTGTCCGAATCCTTCAGCTTGCTGTCAGAGGAGAGAAGACACGGGTAAGATCATGGCCAGAGACCACCGCAGGACCCCCCCCCCCCCCCCCTCCCTCCCTCCCTCCCCCAACTCCAACACTTACGAGGATATGGTCTACACTCACAATTTGAAGGATTCGTTCCACGTGGGATTAAGAGAGCATTTTATGGTTCTGGTCTTCTGTTTGCTTTCACTCTTGGGATCTGGGATGAGTTTAAGCTTCACGTATGGGTCAGAAAGTCCATTTGGATCCATAGGAACTAAATTTCTTGCATCTCCGACTAGACGGGACAAACAAACAAAACAAGCGAGAGTGAAGACAAGTCAGTGTCCCATCTGCAGAACATGGAGCGGTTTTAATTCTAGAATGATTTTTAGTTTGTGTACTGTAGCCGTTAACTCGGCAGAACAGTTCCTTGTGTTTCACTTGCTTTCTTCTCCTTCTAACGCTACCAGGAAAGATACCATTCTTCCAAAAATACTGTATTTTCTGGCGTACAAGACTACTTTTTAACCCAGGAAAATCTTCCCAAAAGTCGGGGGTCGTCTTATACGCCGGGTGTAATCTTTTTACTTACCTCGTTGCTGTTCTGCAGGTGCGCGCGGCTGTGAGGGAAGCGTTGTGTGCTCCCCTCCAGCCGCGCAACTTCAATAAAGTTTGTTTAAACTTTTTTTTAAAACAAACTTTATTGAAGCCGCACGGCTGGAGGGGAGCACACAACGCTTCCCTCACAGCCACGTGCACCTGCAGAGCAGCAACGAGGTAAGTACTGGGAAGGGGGTAGGAGAGGGGCAAAATCCTGGCATACTGAGGGGAAAATCCTGGCATATTGGAGGGGAAAATCCTGGCATATTGGAGGGGCAAAATATTGGCATATTAAATGGCACAATAAAGGCATATTGAGTGGCAAAATAGTGTGTCTCAGGTTATGTGTCTATTGGTGTCACTGTGTGTGTGTAAGTGTCTCACTTTCTGTGTAAGGGTGTGTGTGTAAGTGTGTCACTGTGTTAGTGTAAGGGTGTGTGTGTAAATGTCACTGTAGGAGAAAATGCTAGTTGGAAGAGGGGTAGTCTGATACGGCGAGTATATGCCAAACTCTAAATTTTAACTGGAAAGGTTGGGGGTCGTCTTATATGCCCAGTCGTCTTATACACCGGAAAATACGGTAAATAAATACCAGTATATGTTTGTGTGGGTGTATATATGTGTGTGTGTGTATATGTATGTATATGTATGTGTGTGTATATTGTATGTGTATATTGTGTTTATGTATGTATATTGTGTGTGTGTATATTATGTGTGTATATGTGTGTAAGTGTGCGTGTGTATATTGTGTGTAAGTGTGTGTATATATATTGTGTGTAAGTGTGTGTACATATATTGTGTGTAAGTGTGTGTATATATATTGTGTGTAAGTGTGTGTATATTTATTGTGTGTGTGTGTGTGTGTGTGTGTATATGTATGTATATGTATGTGTGTGTATATTGTATGAGTATATTGTGTTTATGTATGTATATTGTGTGTGTGTGTGTGTGTATATTGTGTGTAAATTTGTGTATATTGTGTGTGTATATTGTGTGTAAATTTGTGTATATTGTGTGTGTGTATATTATGTGTGTATATTGTGTGTGTGTATATTATGTGTGTATATTATGTGTGTATATTGTGTGTGTATATTGTGTGTAAGTGTGTGTATATTGTGTGTAAGTGTGTGTAAGTGTGTGTATATTGTGTGTAAGTGTGTATATATTGTGTGTATATATTGTGTGTAAGTGTGTGTAAGTGTGTGTATATTGTGTGTAAGTGTGTATATATTGTGTGTATATATTGTGTGTATATTGTGTGTATATTGTGTGTAAGTGTGTGTATATTGTGTGTATATTGTGTGTGTGTATATTATGTGTGTATATTATGTGTGTATATTGTGTGTGTATATTATGTGTGTATATTGTGTGTGTATATTGTGTGTGTGTATATTGTGTGTGTATATTGTGTGTGTATATTGTGTGTGTGTATATTGTGTGTGTGTATATGTATGTATATGTATGTGTGTGTATATTGTATGTGTATATTGTGTTTATGTATGTATATTGTGTGTGTGTATATTATGTGTGTATATTATGTGTGTATATTATGTGTGTATATTATGTGTGTATATTGTGTGTGTATATTGTGTGTGTATATTGTGTGTGTGTATATATATATATATTTCCAGTTTCCACTGCAGAAAGCTGCCTTGTGTCTCATGATGTCTTGTTTGGCAATTCTAGCTGTTTTTCCCCTCGCGTACCTTTTGTTTTCCTTTTCTAAAGCTCCCAGGACACTTAATGTCCATTCCTGGGGCAGGTGAAGAGGAATATTCCTTCAGTGATAAGCGAACACCAATGGACTCACAGTGTTTAAAGGCTATGAGAGTGCAGAGAGTTATTGTACCATTGCCTAGCAGAGTTTGATTGCAAGCTTACAAGCCCAAGTTGCTAGGTCCTGTCCTGAGGCATTACAGAAGCAACTGGGTCCTGAAAGCTTCCAATCAAATGCTCGGCCAATAAATGGCATCACTGGAACTCTACTTAGCGCGGCTAACGCTGTACAGTCCTCAGCTAGAATGATCGCGTTTGCAGAGCAAAACCTATAGACGCACGGCGACCTCTGGTGGCTAGGTTGCCTCACTGCAGAACTAAGGCGGGGAGAAAAATAAATAAACAAACAAACAAACATCTACATTCTACTAGGAACATGCAGAGGTTCGTGTAAAAAAAACCTGACTCTTCTCACATCAGCACTTTGTGTTCGTCCGAAAAACAACAAAAAAGTCTTGGGAGAAATTATTTTGTGAATATATAGCTGATAGGTGGTTTGCACAAGACGTCGGCACTGTAGTAGAAGGAGGAACACGGAACATTCTGAAAATTCATAGGTAAAATTGTTTCAGCCCATTAAAAAGGGTAAGCATTAGGGGATACCTTTAATATGGTAATTTATTTTTTATATTTTTGGTGTTTATCCCCTCTCTAGCTTACCCACGACGGTCAGTACATCCTGGCTGATCTCAGCTTTGATGTGTATCCGGCCTCTTCGTTCGGTGTGGTCTGTGCCGCACAGGCTTGGCACATTCGTCACGCAGCGCTTGTGGACATTCATCATGCATGCTGCAATTGAGAGGCACCCAGGGATTAGAAGAACATCCTTACCACGGAGTGGCCACAGCGCAGTATAGAAGCGAAATGCGTGGTGCATTCTATACCAGACAGAGCTTTGACACTCAGATAGATTTTCCCTTCAGTAAACTTTTAATCCAAATAAGTGATCAAAAAGAACATTCTGCCACACCAAAAACTTAATACGTCTTGTGTAAAAAAACAAAACAAAAAAAAAAACATTATTGATTAAGGACACTTCTGAATAAGCTTTTGCCGCGAAACGCGTAACATTTTCTGGACGTGGATTAAAAGTTTACTGAAGGAAAAACATAATACGGAGTGCAGAGTCTCAGTTTCTTTTTCATATTCCTTTAGCCAGCATGTGATTTCTGTATCCTGCTGGCAACGCATTTTACGTACCCAGCAGCATGTAGGATTTAAAAGTGAATGATAGAAAATGGCTGATATAGCATCTCTCGATACATGTAGATAAAAATAAATAAAATTAAAAAAAGTGGCATTGCAAACCATCCCTCCCCCAATTTTTTTAGCACACCACTTTAATACCAGTGCCAACACTGCCACACTACTGTTACAGCAAAATGCTTCTCTCGCTCCCCTGTAAATGGGCTTGCGTGGTCCAGGGATGGATTTCCGCAGTCAACCACCAGAGGGCCTCCTTGCACCAGCAAATCTAGCCAGCCCTCCGTCAAGGTCACACTCCAAGATTAACATTCACCACATGTGCTTATTGTGTGTTGTGCCAAAGAAACAATCTGTACACACACTAAAACCAGTGTGTCTGTGTTATAACGAAAGGACAACGTGTGGATTACAATAAAAAGGAAACTACAAGTACAGTGCATTACAGCAGTACATCAAAATCCAATAAGGTAGGAGCCTTACACGCTGTGTGTTACACACATTCTGATTTAACCCTTGCAATGTCAAAGAGGAGAATACGGGGCATTAATTAGGAATGGAAAAAAAAAAAAATCTGATTACTTTCATTAGTCCCTGGCCTTATCTTATATCTAGGATAGCCTTATACCTATCCCATGCATGCTTAAACTCCTTCACTGTATTAACCTCTACCACTTCTACTGGAAGACTATTCCATGCATCCACTACCCTCTCAGTAATGTAATACTTTCATTAGTCCCTGGCCTTATCTTATATCTAGGGTAGCCTTATACCTATCCCACGCATGCTGAAACTCCTTCACTGTATTAACCTCTACCACTTCTACTGGAAGACTATTCCATACATCCACTACCCTCTCAGTAAAGTAATACTTTCATTGGTCCCTGGCCTTATCTTATATCTAGGATAGCCTTATACCTGTCCCATGCATGCTTAAACTCCTTCACTGTATTAACCTCTACCACTTCTACTGGAAGACTATTCCATACATCCACTACCCTCTCAGTAAAGTAATACTTTCATTAGTCCCTGGCCTTATCTTATATCTAGGATAGCCTTATACCTATCCCATACATGCTTAAACTCCTTCACTGTATTAACCTCTACCACTTCCACTGGAAGACTATTCCATACATCCACTACCCTCTCAGTAAAGCAATACTTTCATTAGTCCCTGGCCTTATCTTATATCTAGGATAGCCTTATACCTATCCCATGCATGCTTAAACTCCTTCACTGTATTAACCTCTACCACTTCTACTGGAAGACTATTCCATACATCCACTACCCTCTCAGTAAAGTAATACTTTCATTAGTCCCTGGCCTTATCTTATATCTAGGATAGCCTTATACCTATCCCATGCATGCTTAAACTCCTTCACTGTATTAACCTCTACCACTTCTACTGGAAGACTATTCCATGCATCCACTACCCTCTCAGTAAAGTAATCCTTTCATTAGTCCCTGGCCTTATCTTATATCTAGGATAGCCTTATACCTATCCCATACATGCTTAAACTCCTTCACTGTATTAACCTCTACCACTTCTACTGGAAGACTATTCCATACATCCACTACCCTCTCAGTAAAGTAATACTTTCATTAGTCCCTGGCCTTATCTTAGATCTAGGATAGCCTTATACCTATTCAATGCATGCTGAAACTCCTTCACTGTATTAACCTCTACCACTTCTATTGGAAGACTATTCCATGCATCCACTACCCTCTCAGTAAAGTAATCCTTTCATTAGTCCCTGGCCTTATCTTATATCTAGGATAGCCTTATACCTATCCCACGCATGCTTAAACTCCTTCACTGTATTAACCTCTACCACTTCTACTGGAAGACTATTCCATGTATACACTAGCGTCTCAGTAAAGTAATACTTTAATTAGTCCCTGGCCTTATCTTATATCTATGATAGCCTTATACCTATTCAATGCATGCTGAAACTCCTTCACTGTATTAACCTCTACCACTTCTACTGGAAGACTATTCCATGTATCCACTACCCTCTCAGTAAAGTAATACTTTAATTAGTCCCTGGCCTTATCTTATATCTAGGATAGCCTTATACCTATCCCACGCATGCTTATACTCCTTCACTGTATTAACCTCTACCACTTCTACTGGAAGACTTTTCCATACATCCACTACCCTCTCAGTAAAGTAATACTTTCATTAGTCCCTGGCCTTATCTTATATCTAGGATAGCCTTATACCTATCCCATGCATGCTTAAACTCCTTCACTGTATTAACCTCTACCACTTCTACTGGAAGACTATTCCATACATCCACTACAATCTCAGTAAAGTAATACGTTCATTAGTCCCTTGCCTTATCTTATATCTAGGGTAGCCTTATACCTATCCCACGCATGCTGAAACTCCTTCACTGTATTAACCTCTACCACTTCTACTGGAAGACTATTCCATACATCCACTACCCTCTCAGTAAAGTAATACTTTCATTGGTCCCTGGCCTTATCTTATATCTAGGATAGCCTTATACCTATCCCATGCATGCTTAAACTCCTTCACTGTATTAACCTCTACCACTTCTACTGGAAGACTATTCCATACATCCACTACCCTCTCAGTAAAGTAATACTTTCATTAGTCCCTGGCCTTATCTTATATCTAGGATAGTCTTATACCTATCCCATACATGCTTAAACTCCTTCACTGTATTAACCTCTACCACTTCCACTGGAAGACTATTCCATACATCCACTACCCTCTCAGTAAAGCAATACTTTCATTAGTCCCTGGCCTTATCTTATATCTAGGATAGCCTTATACCTATCCCATGCATGCTTAAACTCCTTCACTGTATTAACCTCTACCACTTCTACTGGAAGACTATTCCATACATCCACTACCCTCTCAGTAAAGTAATACTTTCATTAGTCCCTGGCCTTATCTTATATCTAGGATAGCCTTATACCTATCCCATGCATGCTTAAACTCCTTCACTGTATTAACCTCTACCACTTCTACTGGAAGACTATTCCATGCATCCACTACCCTCTCAGTAAAGTAATCCTTTCATTAGTCCCTGGCCTTATCTTATATCTAGGATAGCCTTATACCTATTCAATGCATGCTGAAACTCCTTCACTGTATTAACCTCTACCACTTCTATTGGAAGACTATTCCATGCATCCACTACCCTCTCAGTAAAGTAATCCTTTCATTAGTCCCTGGCCTTATCTTATATCTAGGATAGCCTTATACCTATCCCACGCATGCTTAAACTCCTTCACTGTATTAACCTCTACCACTTCTACTGGAAGACTATTCCATGTATACACTAGCGTCTCAGTAAAGTAATACTTTAATTAGTCCCTGGCCTTATCTTATATCTATGATAGCCTTATACCTATTCAATGCATGCTGAAACTCCTTCACTGTATTAACCTCTACCACTTCTACTGGAAGACTATTCCATGTATCCACTACCCTCTCAGTAAAGTAATACTTTAATTAGTCCCTGGCCTTATCTTATATCTAGGATAGCCTTATACCTATCCCACGCATGCTGAAACTCCTTCTCTGTATTAACCTCTACCACTTCCACTGGAAGACTATTCCATGTATACACTAGCGTCTCAGTAAAGTAATACTTTAATTAGTCCCTGGCCTTATCTTATATCTAGGATAGCCTTATACCTATCCCACGCATGCTGAAACTCCTTCACTGTATTAACCTCTACCACTTCTACTGGAAGACTATTCCATACATCCACTACACTCTCAGTAAAGCAATACTTTCATTAGTCCCTGGCCTTATCTTATATCTAGGGTAGCCTTATACCTATCCCATGCATGCTTAAACTCCTTCACTGTATTAACCTCTACCACTTCTACTGGAAGACTATTCCATACATCCACTACCCTCTCAGTAATGTAATACTTTCATTAGTCCCTGGCCTTATCTTATATCTAGGATAGCCTTATACCTGTCCCATGCATGCTTAAACTCCTTCACTGTATTAACCTCTACCACTTCTACTGGAAGACTATTCCATACATCCACTACCCTCTCAGTAAAGTAATACTTTCATTAGTCCCTGGCCTTATCTTATATCTAGGATAGCCTTATACCTATCCCATACATGCTTAAACTCCTTCACTGTATTAACCTCTACCACTTCCACTGGAAGACTATTCCATACATCCACTACCCTCTCAGTAAAGCAACACTTTCATTAGTCCCTGACCTTATCTTATATCTAGGATAGCCTTATACCTATCCCATGCATGCTTAAAC
Source organism: Pelodytes ibericus (assembly GCA_036172795.1). Lineage (NCBI taxonomy): Eukaryota > Metazoa > Chordata > Amphibia > Anura > Pelodytidae > Pelodytes > Pelodytes ibericus. The sequence goes on along the minus strand of CM069860.1, from coordinate 11,026,309 downwards.
TCCTTCACTGTATTAACCTCTACCACTTCTACTGGAAGACTATTCCATACATCCACTACCCTCTCAGTAAAGTAATACTTTCATTAGTCCCTGGCCTTATCTTATATCTAGGATAGCCTTATACCTTTCCCATGCATGCTTAAACTCCTTCACTGTATTAACCTGTACCACTTCTACTGGAAGACTATTCCATACATCCACTACCCTCTCAGTAATGTAATACTTGCATTAGTCCTTGGCCTTATCTTATATCTAGGATAGCCTTATACCTATCCCATGCATGCTTAAACTCCTTCACTGTATTAACCTCTACCACTTCTTCTGGAAGACTATTCCATACATCCACTACCCTCTCAGTAAAGTAATACTTTCATTAGTCCCCTTTCATCTTATATCTAGGATAGCCTTATACCTATTCAATGCATGCTGAAACTCCTTCACTGTATTAACCTCTACCACTTCTACTGGAAGACTATTCCATGTATCCACTACCCTCTCAGTAAAGTAATACTTTCATTAGTCCCTGACCTTATCTTATATCTAGGATAGCCTTATACCTATTCAATGCATGCTGAAACTCCTTCACTGTATTAACCTCTACCACTTCTACTGGAAGACTATTCCATGTATCCACTACCCTCTCAGTAAAGTAATACTTTCATTAGTCCCTGACCTTATCTTATATCTAGGATAACCTTATACCTATCCCATGCATGCTTAAACTCCTTCACTGTATTAACCTGTACCACTTCTACTGGAAGGCTATTCCATGCATCCACTGCCCTCTCAGTAATGTAATACTTTCATTAGTCCCTGGCCCTATCTTATATCTAGGATAACCTTATACTTATCCCACGCATGCTTAAACTCCTTCACTGTATTAACCTCTACCACTTCTACTGGAAGACTATTCCATACATCCACTACCCTCTCAGTAAAGTAATACTTTCATTAGTCCCTGGCCTTATCTTAAATCTAGGATAGCCTTATACCTTTCCCATGCATGCTTAAACTCCTTCACTGTATTAACCTGTACCACTTCTACTGGAAGACTATTCCATACATCCACTACCCTCTCAGTAATGTAATACTTGCATTAGTCCTTGGCCTTATCTTATATCTAGGATAGCCTTATACCTATCCCATGCATGCTTAAACTCCTTCACTGTATTAACCTCTACCACTTCTTCTGGAAGACTATTCCATACATCCACTACCCTCTCAGTAAAGTAATACTTTCATTAGTCCCCTTTCATCTTATATCTAGGATAGCCTTATACCTATTCAATGCATGCTGAAACTCCTTCACTGTATTAACCTCTACCACTTCTACTGGAAGACTATTCCATACATCCACTACCCTCTCAGTAATGTAATACTTTCATTAGTCCCTGACCTTATCTTATATCTAGGATAGCCTTATACCTATTCAATGCATGCTGAAACTCCTTCACTGTATTAACCTCTACCACTTCTACTGGAAGACTATTCCATGTATCCACTACCCTCTCAGTAAAGTAATACTATCATTAGTCCCTGGCCTTATCTTATATCTAGGATAACCTTATACCTATCCCATGCACGCTTAAACTCCCTCACTGTATTAACCTCTACCCCTTCTACTGGAAGACTATTCCATGCGTCCACTACCCTCTCAGTAAAGTAATACTTTCATTAGTCCCTGGCCTTATCTTATATCTAGGATAACCTTATACCTATCCCATGCATGCTTAAACTCCTTCACTGTATTAACCTGTACCACTTCTACTGGAAGGCTATTCCATGCATCCACTGCCCTCTCAGTAATGTAATACTTTCATTAGTCCCTGGCCCTATCTTATATCTAGGATAGCCTTATACCTATCCCATGCATGCTTAAACTCCTTCACTGTATTAACCTCTACCACTTCTACTGGAAGACTATTCCATACATCCACTACCCTCTCAGTAATGTAATACTTTCATTAGTCCCTGGCCTTATCTTATATCTAGGATAGCCTTATACCTATCCCATGCATGCTTAAACTCCTTCACTGTATTAACCTCTACCACTTCTACTGGAAGGCTATTCCATGCATCCACTACCCTCTCAGTAAAGTAATACTTTCATTAGTCCCTGGCCCTATCTTATATCTAGGATAGCCTTATACCTATCCCATGCATGCTTAAACTCCTTCACTGTATTAACCTCTACCACTTCTACTGGAAGGCTATTCCATGCATCCACTACCCTCTCAGTAAAGTAATACTTTCATTAGTCCCTGGCCTTATCTTATATCTAGGATAGCCTTATACCTATCCCACGCATGCTTAAACTCCTTCACTGTATTAACCTCTACCACTTCTGCTGGAAGACTATTCCATACATCCACTACCCTCTCAGTAAAGTAATACTTCCGGAGGTTACAGTGAAACCTTTGCCCCTCTAATGTAAGATTATGCTCTCTTGCTATGGAAGTTTTTAAATATACTCTCCTCCTTTACCGGGTCAATTATGTGAAAAGGGGCTGAACTCCTAAAAATAACAGTTATACAGAATGACTACATACCCCACAATCCTCACCAACCTAAAGGCTGCTTCTCCTAAAGTTTATTGGGCTTTAACCGGAAGAGATTCAAAGACGGGGGGGGGGGGGGGGGGCTTGGGGGGGGTGACTGTATGAAGTGTTTCTAGATAACGCTCAGTAATTTGGGTCTTTTCTAGCGCTCACCTGAGGAAAAAGCTGGTTCTTCACTCAAGCTACATGTGTCTGTGTTTCATTCTAGGCATAGCTATCCTTGGCACTGCCAATATTTGCCACCAGTGGGAATCATGGCATTGGTAGTTTCCAAAAGCAACTGCAGTGCCAAGGTTAGCCATCCCTGGGTTGTAAGGATACTACTGAAATGGTTAAAAAAATATATATATTAAAAAGAAAGAAAGAAAACCACTCTTACTTTCACATTTCATTCCTTGGTGGATGAGCCCATATAATAAGGATCCACAGTGATCACAGAAGGTTGGGCTGGAATATGTGTGGATTCGGAACTTGTGTTTACTTCTGGGATCCTGAGACAAACAAAAACGCAGAGAGAAATGGTTTAGAGAGAAAGACAGAAACAAAAAGGTGCAAGATTGGAAGGGTGTCATCTCTGCGGCCACCACCAGGGGGCACAACTAATGAAAACGGAGGTGAATTGAAATTGGGGTCATCGCTTCACAACGTGAGTCCTTTCCAATTAACCAGCCCCGTGCAAATGTGGCCCCTGACAAACCGACTTCATTAAAAAGCACTCAGGAGGCTCCAGAAAGGGAGAACCTCCTGCGAAATACCGGGGACAATCTGTATACATTATATAGGTTGCTGTGTGTATGCGTGGATTATCCCCATATATAATAATCCCCATATATAACCATCCCCATATATAACCATCCCCATATATAATCATCCCCATATATAACCATCCCCATATATAACCATCCCCATATATAACAATCCCCATATATAACAATCCCCATATATAACAATCCCCTTATATAACCATCCCCTAATATAACCATCCCCATATATAACCATCCCCATATATAATCATGCCCATATATAATCATGCCCATATATAATCATGCCCATATATAACCATCCCCATATATAACCATCCCCATATATAACCATCCCCATATATAATCATCCCCATATATAACCATCCCCATATATAACTATCCCCTTATATAACCATCCCCTTATATAACCATCCCCATATATAACCATCCCCATATATAACAATCCCCTTATATAACCATCCCCTAATATAACCATCCCCATATATAACCATCCCCATATATAACCATCCCCATATATAATCATCCCCATATATAATCATCCCCATATATAATCATCCCCATATATAACCATCCCCATATATAACCATCCCCATATATAACAATCCCCATATATAACCATCCCCATATATAACCATCCCCATATATAATCATCCCCATATATAATCATCCCCATATATAACCATCCCCATATATAACCATCCCCATATATAACAATCCCCATATATAACCATCCCCATATATAACCATCCCCATATATAACCATCCCCATATATAATCATGCCCATATATAATCATCCCCATATATAATCATCCCCATATATAACCATCCCCATATATAACCATCCCCATATATAACCATCCCCATATATAATAATCCCCATATATATCCCCATATATAATATCCCCATATATAATCATCCCAGTAAGGATAACACATTCAAAATTATTTAACCCTTTAAAAAGGACACCATGCAATTTAATAATTGAATAAAAGAATACAAATAAAGTACCTAATAGAGCTCTGTTAGGGGGCAGACATGTTTAGATTGTTGGGTCAGACCTTTCATTCCATAAAATGTCATGACTGCCTCCCATACCGGGCAAAAGGGCTCAATAAAAAAGTCATTCATCTGGATTATTTCCTTAAAACATTTGTATTTAAAAAATGCCTAGACTTCCGGAGTGTCACAATGCAGCCATACTACTTACCTTCACTCTAAATTAACAAGACATTTACTAGAACCGAACATCCCCTTATATTAATCTTTAGACTAAAACGCGTCGGGTCAGTATCCTATCAACGGGTCATGTATCGCAAGATGCCCATTTAATATATATATATATATATATATATATATATATATATATATATATATATATATATATAGTCCCCTCCCAAAAAAATCATACTTTTTTTTTTTTTTTTTTGTAAGGTGCTTTTTACAGATTAGTTATTGGTATAAATCAAATTACCAAGTTTGCAGTGAAAATTCTGTTCCTGAATTAAAAAAAACTATTCTGTCAACCTAAACATTGATTATGCTGTGAAGGTATAGATTATTTTAAACAAAAAGGATCAAAAACTATATACATTGTGTTAGCAGAACTGCATTGAAATGCAAAAACTAAGATTAAAAAAAGAAACATTTTTAAATGTCTGTGGATTCTCCTGCTTATGACATCACCTGTGGCACGGTATTACAAATTACACAGTTCATTTGCATACCGTGCCTCAAGTGATGTCATAAGCAGAAGACTGCCACAGACACATTTAAAACACATTTTTCTCCCAATTTAGCCATATGCTTGCAGTTCTGCCAACACAATGTATAGATCGTTTTCAATCATTTTTTATTCTCTTCATTCACAGTATAAGCCGTGTATAGGTGATACAGACCCTTTAAATGCGTGTGTTTGCCATTCTAGTGACACAATGTATAGATGATTTGATAATGTTTATTCTATACATTATGAGAGTCCCTTAACGAACAATATGTCAAATATATCACCTTCCTAACCAGAAACCATTGAAAGACACGTTCAGCCATCTCTGTTGTATTGATCAAACTTTTATTAGTATAAAATATTATATGGCTAGATTTAACGAAACTTTATTTTTTTTATGGTTCAGGGAACACAAAAATAGTATGGATTTTTTTTAGCAGATCTAATCTGAATTAAAAAATAAAACACCAAAAAGCATCACTAAATCTTAATGGTCCTTGCATCGTTTCACTTTGTAAGCCCTCATTTTAAAGATCAGAAACCCAAGAGTTTGAATTTCACGCACCTTGGGTAACAATCTAATCCCCAGCAGATCCGTCCTCCCAAAAGCTCATTTAAAGACATAAATCTATGTATAAGGGTTTCGCAGGAACCTTAAAGAGACAGTGCCCTCTGGCTTCAGTTCTGTATGTTGCACACGTGGTTTAATATACGTGAAATCAATTTAATTTTTACTTTAAGAAAAATTGAAGTTCTCCTGAAGCATTATATTGAAAATAATTCCACTGGGGTCTCTAAAATTTAGTGTTATTAGTGAGAGGAAGTCTCCCTCTGTAGCAGTTTTCCTGATCTGCCTATATGTGGAATCAGCCTCTCTCTGTTGGACTCAACGTAAGTGCTTAGAATAAAAAGGGGCGTGGTTTGTGTCAACTTGGTGTACTGTGATCAGCAGAAGACCCCACAGACGCATTTAAAACCTACATTAATTTTATTTTAGACATTTGCTTGCAATTCTGCGAACACAACATATAGATTGTGTTTTAGTCTTTACATTCACAGTATAAGCAATGTTTAGGTTAACCGAGCCCCCCCTTCAACCCCTCCAGTGCAAGCAATCACAGGGAACGCAGGCTTGACTCCCTCCCTAATGGAGTTCCAAAGGCAAACAAATAAAAAAAGAATCATGCAGAAGCCAGAGGAAAATTCGATTACTTCACGGAGAATAGAAAACGAAAAGAATAAAAGGAATTAAATGAAGAAATCAATATGGCTTGTAAGTGGATACTGCAAAGAGCAAAGAGGGTGTCAGACCATCTGCAATACAGTCACATTCCATCACACAGCATAGAAAAGAGGGGGGGGGGAGGGATCTGACCTACGCATTTCGCATAAATTATTCCTCCAGAGTTCCAGGACAGAAAAATGGTTACCGTGACCCTTATAATGATAGACTCAGCTTAACAAACGTTGGTAGGCTTTAGGAGCCAGACAAACCAATTTAGGAGCTAGCCTGGTTATTTTTCAGAGCCTGGGAAATGGTACTTTCATGGAGACTATCAAAAAAGTTAGGAGCCAGGTAGAGGGAAAAGGAGCCAGGTAGAGGGGGCAGGAGCCAACAGTAGAGGTTGCAGGAGCCAGGTAGAGGAGGCAGGAGCCAGGTAGAGGGGGCAGGAGCCAACAGTAGAGGTTGCAGGAGCCAGGTAGAGGGAAAAGGAGCCAACAGTAGAGGTTGCAGGAGCCAACAGTAGAGGTTGCAGGAGCCAGGTAGAGGAGGCAGGAGCCAGGTAGAGGGGGCAGGAGCCAACAGTAGAGGGAGAAGGAGCCAGGTAGAGGGAAAAGGAGCCAACAGTAGAGGTGGCAGGAGCCAACAGTAGAGGGGGCAGGAGCCAACAGTAGAGGGGGCAGGAGCCAACAGTAGAGGGGGCAGGAGCCAACAGTAGAGGGGGCAGGAGCCGACAGTAGAGGGGGCAGGAGCCAACAGTAGAGGGGGCAGGAGCCAACAGTAGAGGGGGCAGGAGCCAACAGTAGAGGGGGCAGGAGCCAACAGTAGAGGGGGCAGGAGCCAACAGTAGAGGGGGCAGGAGCCAACAGTAGAGGGGGCAGGAGCCAACAGTAGAGGAGGCAGGAGCCAACAGTAGAGGAGGCAGGAGCCAACAGTAGAGGAGGCAGGAGCCAACAGTAGAGGAGGCAGGAGCCAACAGTAGAGGAGGCAGGAGCCAACAGTAGAGGAGGCAGGAGCCAACAGTAGAGGAGGCAGGAGCCAACAGTAGAGGAGGCAGGAGCCAACAGTAGAGGGGGCAGGAGCCAACAGTAGAGGGGGCAGGAGCCAACAGTAGAGGAGGCAGGAGCCAACAGTAGAGGTTGCAGGAGCCATGACTGGCTACAGGAATTTATAAAGCAACAAAAGCACTGTGCTAAACCCACATTTATGAAAGCACTAGATTTATTACAAAACAAAAAAAAAAGAAGATTGATTATTTCAGAGAGGTTAACGATATACTGGAAGTCTAAGGCCTAGCAAAAAAAAAACAAAAACATAATTAATCTGCATAAGTGTAGGCCAGCTATATATTATTTACATCTGACCACACTTTTTTTTTTAATTCAACATATTTACACATCTAGTGATGCAGTAGATCTGCAGGCAAGGTCGTGTCCCCCCCCCCCCCCCCCCCCATTATTTAAATCCCTTTAAATGCCATCTCTACGTAGATCTGCAGTTGGTCTGCCTTGGCTTCACATCGCCCGGGTCAGCTTCCTCTAAGCGGCAGACTTTCCCCCAAACGATAATTAAAGATTCTCCTTAAGCCTTTAATAGCCTGGTGTTGCTCTGTGCAGAGGTATACAATGAATCCGCGCAACTCCCCGAGCAGAGATATCTTAAGATTAAATGACACTGCACAGATTAAAAACACACTGCAGTGTATTGAATATTCCCCAAACTGAAATCAAGTGGGCAAAAAAAAATACAAAAACAAAAAAAAACAACAACAAAAAAATGCAAAAAACAAAAAAAATACAAACAAAAAACAAAACAAAAAAAACACAATTCTAATTGTAAATCACAAACAGTTGGTTGTCCAATCTACGCACCAAAAAGTATTCTATTTATGTTGGTGTGTAGTGAAAAAATAAAACAAATCAAGGAACATAAACATCTGTGTATACTTGTATTTTAGGGATTAAGGGAATAGGAGCGACTGGGTTTGTAGTGAATAAAAGACAAGTTTGGGGTCATAAAAAGGGATGAATAGCTAGACGTTGCTCACAGTGACGGTAGAGAACAAGTACTAGCGGAATTACTAGAAAACGCAGAAACATATAAGACGTGTAGCGCGATATGCAAATTGACCGCTTTGTAATGGGAAATGCATACATCCCAACTGTGCCGAGGAATGGAAATGTGTAATTTGCATGGGAAATTTCGGAAAACTTGTGTCTCCTAATTTAGGACAGGGCCATGAGTTTGATATTCCCTCCTCAATTCCTCTGCCATTCTCACTTTCGTTAATCAAGTCCTAAAATGTTTGCCAAATCAGCCAACGTTTGACATTTTACCTAATGTTTTAAATGAACGAATTAGCAGGCTTCCTCAGAGACGCAGGAGAATGCCCACCGCTCATGTGCAGGATGTCAGGGTCGACACTGGTCTCTGCGTCTGTTGTCCGATTAAAACATTTTTTTAATCCCAGGAATTCTAGAAATTCCATTACAGTCTTGGCTTTTACCACCTCTGCCGGAGGATTCTTCCAGCTATCTACTACACTTTCTGTAACTACGCAAAAGCAGCCTCCATCAGTTAATCCAAATACTTCTACATCCCAAGCAATTTGTTTTTTTTATTGGCTTCAGAGGGGGGGGGGCGATCCCCAGCGGCCTCCGTCCTTCCCTCTCATCTCCCGTCTTTGATCTGGGAATAAATCACGACAGACCGTGTGGCAGCTCTGCAGCCTGTGAATTTTGTGATAAGAACCAGTCTCCTGTGTCCTATACCACCGTGCCTAAAACAAAGACAGGCAAAACACTTATCACAGGAACACAGGAGAGGACCGTGTACAATCCCCATTAGATTTTACTTCAATTGAAAGCCTATAGCTCTGTCAGCTCCTTTTTAATCCCCGACGCCGAACGCCATTTATCCCCAAACAGCCGGCTGGTAAATTACACTTTCGGATTATTGGCCTTAACGACCTACAAAGGGGAAAGGAGAGCCCTACTGGAATCTCTACTGCTGCGTTAACCAACCACCAATCTTGAAATCGTCTCAGCACCAGCTAGAAGGGCACCGGATTGTCCAAATTTGGTTCCACTCCCTCCCCCTTTCTCCCCGAGGGGCTCAAAGCATATTTAGGTCCTCACATTCTCAGTATTAAATCAAATCTGCTGTTGAATAGCAGTGATTACCAATCTTAAAAAAATGGTATTCATTTTATTGGACTTTGGAAAGATGGGGGGGGCCGAGTTGACCCTGCCAGGATCTGAACCTGCAATCCGAAGGATCACCCCTACGCACCCTACAGGTTAACCCACTCATCCCCACAATAGAGACCTTGCAGACTCCCATAGTAGCCTTACAGGTATATCCATGATACCCCTTTATATTTCAAAAACAGAAGAGAAAAGTGTGTGTATTTTTACATTTTTGGAGATTATAGCAATATATATATATATATATATATATATACACACACACACACACACACACATATATATACATATACACACACATATATATATACACACACACACACATATATACATATACACACACATATATATTTATACATATACACATACATATACACACACACATATATTTATACATATACACATACATATACACACACACACATATATTTATACATATACACACCCACATATATTTATACATATACACATACATATACACATACATATACACACACACATATATACATATACACATACATATACACACACACATATATACATATACACACACACATATATTTATACATATACACATACATATACACATACATATACACACACACATATATATTTATACATATACACACATACACTTACATAGAATATAATGACTGTACTATTTGCTACTATTTAAACAAACCCCACAAACTTTGGGTCAGTGAGGTACTTGTTGGCCTTATGTGCAGATGGTTACCCAGAATCCCTTGCAGTGACATGAGCCAAACCTTTGTGCGGCTATCTATTGGGGGGGGGGGGGGGGGGGGCAAACAGGTCTGGGATGTGCAGGGGAGTTCAGCAATGGTCTGCCTTTTTTTTTTTTTAAACAGAGGGGGTTTCCATTGAATTTTATCCCACCGTAACAGATGTTATGCGTGCTTATGTCTACCAAAACTAAAAAAAAAATAAAAAAAAATAAAAAAATCTACGGTAGAAACATTTGTTTGTCTTTCGCCATGTGTACTGGCAGCAGTGACCGAGTTAATCTAATAGGATGCAGACGAGGAAATCCCTGGATTGATTGACTCCCGGGGACGAGCTGGATTGCAGCAGTCTCCAAAATCTCCTTACAGATTAAATACCCCTAAGAGGCTTGCCGTCTCCATAGCAGAGGAACAGACGAAGGATAAAAACAGGAGATTCATTTTCTCCAAACCATGCAACTACTAAACAGCTGTATGGTATGTCAGACCCGCTAAAGTGATCAGGAAGGCTTGGGTTTACAGGAAAGGGCCGTGGGTTTAGCTCCAGAGCAGAGATGTCGATGAAGACCAAGTTATAGGGAACGAGGCTCATCTCCCAACTTCTTTTCTCATATATATAACCCACTAAACTGGACCACTTTATATGGTAAGCCTACCTGCCCCGGATACGCCAAACCCAAATTAATATCACTGTAATGGTTATTAATAAAAGTGGATTTTGGAGCAAAGTTCTAAAAATGGAGCCAGTCGAATGGTCCTGAAAAAGGACATCCGTATACAGACATGTGGAACAGACTGATGAGACTATTTAGGTTAAACTTCCAGAAATGTAGTTATGTGACCTGTGTCTGCCTTCTCTCCGCTGAGAACTACAGCATGATTTTATTTGTGTGAAACAGGATAGGGTCCCTTTAACCCCTTTTCGCGACACATGAAGTGATCAACAATCACTTGCTCCGCTCAGCCGGTGTTGCTGTAATGCCTCAGAATTGGGGCTCCAGCAAAACGATCGCCGGTGCCCTATGGAAAGGCAGCATGAACTTCGGAAGTCAATGGTGATCACTTCCGTTACTCTGTTGGTGTTGCTACTCTGCCTCTAAAAAGGTCAGCAACATTATAGTAAAAATAATAAGGTCACTAAGGGAAAAAAAAAAAAATGCTAAACACAAACACCGCAGAAGTGTGAAAAACTGCCTCCGTTATTAAGCAGTTAAACAAACAAGGAACTAATTTTCACATGCAAATAGAAATGGGAACTTTTACACATACATTTTGCATGATGCAAAATGTAGGTGTAAAAGTTCCCATTTCTCCTTTCCTCTTACAGAGAATGTCTTTCCTCAGCAAAAAAAAATAAAACGAAATGTAATCCCAAATCTCTTTTGCAACCAGACTGTTTAAAGGGGACGGTTCAGTCTACAGTGTCCGAAAAAATTACATTTTAGATACATTTTTGTACTATGTAATAAGTAAAAAGACCGTAGAGTAAACGCTGCTGCTAGAGAAACAAATCATGCCCATATCTGCAAGCCCACCCTCATGGGATATCCCTGAAATTCAGAAGCCCACCCCCCCCCCCACCCCCCCGGTGAAAACATTGGCAATTTAAAACTAAAAAGTATTAAAAATAACGATTTAACATATATGAAAATAGATGTACAACAGAGTATAAGCAAGGTGGCTGTCCCATGAAACACTTGCTGAGCAGACTAGAACATGTACAACGTACACAATATTTCCAAGGTGCAGAATCTTTTACACTTTTATCAGTTATTATCACGCTTCTCACCTCCCCCTTTTGGATAAGATCATTTTCACCATCAAGATATATTAACAGCTCTCATGTAATACAGTAACATCAATGTAAATACTGTATAGAGCAAATAAATCACTGTTACTGTGATACGAGGCATCGCTGGGAACCTGCCGTTGGCGTGTCAGGTCCGCACACGTGTCATTGTATGACCCTTTGTGGGCGTGGGGGAGTCCGAGCATGCATGGGAAGGCTATATCACAGCTTAAAGGGGGCTGGGCACTGAATTAACTGTGGTGGGCTGCCTTGTGACAGGTGTGGAAAAAAAAACCAAAACAAATAAAACCTGGTCATACATGTGGCAATTATGAAATCCATGTAGTTCTAATTCTTTGCCTTGCCCAGAACTGGCAAAACCTCTTAGATATCGTTTTACGGGGGGGGGGGGGGGGGGGTTTCCATTTGAAAAATGTAAAAATTAATTAAGCGGTCTTTGCGATCAGATTTCTTTTTTTGTTTTTTTAAGGCAGAAGCTTGTTTAAGTCTTTTCCCCCATTAACCTTCATTAGTCGACTGATCTTCTAGCGAAAGACACACACATTATATGGTTTAAAAAAAAAAATGAAAACCACTATCTGTATAAAAGGTTAACATAAGAGGCGTGAGAGGCACTCTGTCAACATCCACATGGCTTATCCAGTGAATGAATGCAGAGAATGATGAAAAATATCTTTAAAAACATGTCTGTGGTGTCTCAGGACTATGATGTCAGCACTTGTGGCTTGATATGCAAATGAGCTACTTTGCATAACCAGCCACAAGGTGATGTCATAAGCAGCAGACACCCCAGACACATTAGAAGCACACTTCCTCGTAATTTATGCCTTTTTAAATGTTAATTCAAAATCCCCGTGAGCCGTGTGTTTCCAAGTGACCCTGAAGGGATTACCTCTTTGGTTACAGGGCATTCGCTTTCCAAGTGTAACCCAAGTTTATAGTGAAACTTAGAAAGGATATTCCACCTCCTCCTCGTGTCAGCGAAAGGTACCCATTAGCTAAATGACTCTGCTGCCTCGTTACATCAAAAAGATTACGGCAACAAAAAGGAGAGAAAGAGGCTTAAAAATGATTAAAATGAGCCGTTGTAGACTAGGATACTGCTGCCTGGCACATCGCGTAATATATCACGCTGCAGGGAACTGACGGACCATATTTTACATGTCCTTTTAAAACAATAATGGAAGGAAAATGGCCAATCTGGGTCATTTTTAATAGGTTTGCATAAAAAAAAATTAAAAAAATGTAATTAAAAACCATTATTTTAATTTCTTTTTTTTTGTCCCAAGATAACCTGCACTTTTCCCTGCAGGTTATCATACACCACACACACACACAAATCTTTCTATCTTGGGTAGTCAAACAGCGTGTCTATGAGTCATTCCCTGACTCACTGGGTCATTGAAGAAAAGGAAAAAAAAACACATTTTTAAAAAGTGTCAGGAATCCAGGATAGAAGTAGCTAGAAAGTGAATTGAGACTGGTAACCTAATATTACGACAATGATGAAATAATAATATTGCAAAGTTGACAGTTAAAGGGACTCTTGTTAGATAAACTTAGCTCACACTGGGAATTTAGAAAAAAGAGTAAAAAAAAAAAAAAAATAATAAAATATTCGAAAATGATCTACGCATTATGTTAGGAGAATTGCAAGAAAATTTAAATTTTTAAGGACATACTTTAAAACAAGAGAATCCTTCCTGGTAAAATACTTTATTAATAAACATGTTTTAAATGCTCATCTTTGCCTTGATGAAGGATTCTTATTAAAACCAGTTCATTCGCATACTGAGCCACAAGGTCATAAACAGGAGATGCCACAGACACATCTAAGTTAGAATTACATTCTCATACCGAGAAAAGAAATCCTCAATACATCCGACATTTAGATGGCAATCGCAGTAGAAGTTACAGCTGGAAGAAGCAGTCTTTTGGAATTCTGATACTAGTCTTTAAATCTACCATAGAATCAAACATCCAGGTGTAGCCGAAGGTCAGAAAGATAGAGACCTAGATAGAGATAGAGGAGAGGCATACTAAATGTATGTGTGTGGTGGTGGTGGTGGGGTTATGGCAAGCTAGGTAATTCAAACCATTGGCAGGCAGATTATCATGTGCATCAGAATTCCAGTGGTCAGCAACGATTTTTAAAATTGGGATGTCATGCAGTTTAACTTAAGACAATGCCTTGTTACCCCAAAACTATACGCATTTTTTGGCTCATATGTTTTAAAACGTGTCTGTGGAGTCTCCAGCTTATGACATCACCTGTGGCACGGTATGCAAATGAACTGCTTTTCAATAAATGTTTAATAATGAACGCGTGGCCTAATAATGAGATTACACATTTTTCTCCTAATTTCGGCATTTTCTTGCTTTTGCTAACACACTGTATAGATCATTTTCAATCCTTGGTTTATTTGCTACATTCCCGGTATAAACACTGTTTAGGGGACACAGTCCGTTTAATTGGGTCATGCAGGGCGATATTTGTCAGGTGTAAGCCAGTCTGAGTTCCAGATTTGTAGAAATCAGTTTGCTGCCCATGGAATGTCCATGCTGATTGAGCCAAACCCAGCACAAATACCCTAATTGACTCCTTTTTTTTTTCTGCCTTCGTACGTCTAGCCCACAGTGAATTAATCTTGGCACAGTAAAGACTCTTCAAAGACGCCTTCGTTTTTTGGAACAATGCAGAAGATGATACTGTATTGGAAAAAAATTCACACAACAGCCTCCCTGCAGTATATCTCTTAGATAGACATATGGCTTTAACAAGCAAAGAAAGAATGATAAATAATCACTTGCTCTTTAGGGAATGAGACAAATAAAAAAAAAGTCTCCTCTCATAGCTTGTTCAAATTAGCACTAAATGGGCCTATGGGATCCCACACAAGACAGAGAAGAACCAAAATAAAATAAAAAAAATATATATATATATATTTGGAATAAGCAAGGTAGGTATGCACTTCCTAACTCAGACAGTAGAGGGCGCTCAGCATGCAAATAAAAGCCCCTTAATAATCCAAGAGTGGCATGCTGGGCTTGCAGTAGATCAAAAAGGATAGAAAGAGTGAATCCCACCGAGAATTATTTATAAAGGGAACTGTTAAAAAATTAATCGTCTATAAATGCTCATTAATAAGCAGTCTAAAGATAGGCCCCCTGTGTCTTTAGAGAAGGTAATTGCAAACAGAGGAGGTGGAACGCCATCGGCGAAATAAAACATTTTTTTTTTTTTTTTTAAATCGCTGGCGAACAGTAATTAAGATCGGGAAAGACTGCTTCCTTCACAATTTGTTTTACAAAGAGGAGAAAGCAAAAAAATAAAAAAAAAATAAAAAAAAAACGTTTTTGATCTATACATGGTGTTAGAAAAATTGCAAGCAAATGCATTAAAAAAAAAAAAAATATATGTATTAAACGGGTCTGTGGCGTCCCCTGCTTATAACATCACTGTGGCTTTATCTGCAAACTACCCACTTCCCACTGGAAAGTGGTTGATTTGCCATACCGAACCACAGGGGATGTCAGGAACAGGAGAATAAACATATTTTTCCTCTTTTTTTTTTTAAATGTATTTGCATGCAAACCTGCTAGCACAATGTATAGATTTTTTTTCATTCTCTACTTTCCTAGTATGAGTAAGGGTGACGGAATCCCTTTAAAAAGACCCCCGAAAAATATATTTTACCAATCATCTTGGTGCTTTAAGAGATATAACTATTATGCTAGAAATGTCCTGTTACCATTGTGTTCAGATGTATTGCCAGAATAAGGTTTTGCTTGATTTTAAGATTGTGCTAGAGGAAGAATGTCAAATGTTAACACTAAATGTATCACTGAATTCTGTAACACCAACCTCTTCAGCATTAGGGGGGGGGGGGGGGGGAGACCAAGCAGAGACTGGGAAAGCAGTATAGGGGGCATTAACCAGCACCCTAACAGTTAAAATGCGCCAGATTCACCAGGCCATATTTAATTAATTAAAACACTACATTTACTGTACTGGCCATCTTGAAAATCACTGCACATGTGTAGGATAACTCATGTGAAAGAGAAAAAAAAAATAAAAAATAAAAAAAGATTGTGGGTGCAGTACCAGTCATGACCTTTTCTACTCATGGGGGCGCTCTTTGCTTATGAAGAGAACTGGCTGATAAAGCAACTCCTCCACCTGAAAACCCAAACAGGAATGAAATGGCATCTGGCAACCGAAAAAACTGAGCCTTTCCTCCTTACTCTGGATTGAGGGGCCTATGCCCAAGAATTCCCCACGACTATAGCATTGTGACATGCCCGATAACAAAAAAAGCATAGGACAAGGTCAAACCTTAAGTTAGGGCAGGACTCCTGCCACGGCTCCTTCAATCCTTACTGCTGCCTAACTTTTTTTTTTTTGGGGGGGGGGGGGGGGGGTGCTCCATTTCCTTAGCTTCTAACCAAAAATAACCAGGCTGGCTCCTAAAGTCTGTAAATATTAGTCCTGCGTTAGGGCAGCAGACTGCTGGCTCCTCTACGGGTATTTCAAAAGAAAAACATACGCAATAGAAATGTAAGCAAAAAGGATAAACAAAACCAGCGACATTGATAAAGACTGTGGGAAAAGAGAAGAAGGGAAAGAAAAAAAAAAACTCTTTGTAGGTATTGCACAGTCTCTGGGGTGGGATCTTTCCGAGAGCCTTCTAGTCCAACCATTATCGTTTTATGTATAAACACACAGACACGATAATACTTACATCAGAGGCAGGTCCCTTGTCCGCTCCAGGGCAGGAGAACGTGACAAATTCATGACAGCGTTTGTGTACCACAAAGCAGCAAACTGCAAGAAGAGAGAGAGAGAGAGGGGGGGGGGGGGGGGATCGTCACCATTTGGATTATATAGTAATAAAATGTACATTGCAGCACAGCCCAGCAGAAGCTCCCAGGATTATCTCTAGAACTTCTAAATGCCTAACCAAAAAGGTGAGGGGGCTTTCACCCCCAACATGAGACCCCGACGAATGTGTGCAGAAACCCCAATATCCCAAAGCTAGACTAATGTCTTTAAGACGTAAGTATTCTATGCGCAGTAGCGCTGACCCTTGACCTCTGAAGCAAAATTAGGACAGCTTTTGTCATTAATGGGTTCAAGAAATAGGGGCAGTATTTAGGAGATCTAGAGGCTGTGCACCTCTTACCTGTGCATTTAAAAAAAAAAAAACACATATTTAAAGACATATGCCAAGGTTTGTTTTCTATGTTTGAATTAATTGTATATAAAAAGGTAAAACTAGAATTTGGTGTCTATCTCCTGCATCCATTTTGTTAATTTTACCCATGATGCAACATTCCACAAAATCTTCCACCAAGTGTCACATTACAACTGCGGGCAGAGCCTGCATTATGTCATAAGATTAAAAATGAAGATATTAAAACTACACAGACTGGGAACATGCATTACAAACAGAAGGTGGTGGTATCTAGGAGTCGGTCGTATCAAGTCAAAGGATCCAGTAACCGTGCAGCCATGTCTCCGAAATAATTTTTTTAATACTGGCTCCTAACATTTGAATTATATGGTTGAACTGTACCGATATCCTGGCTCCTAAACTCCAGATATGTTTTGTAAACCAACACAAGTAACGTGTGAAACACTTGGGGCGAATTGAGTTAACATTTTTTTTTGTAGGCGCCAAAACTGTGGCCAGCTCAGATGCTCTATTAGAATCGAGCAGGAATAACTAGTCAAATCCACTGTTCACACAAGGAGTTACTGCTCTGCCAGGTCCGCACTTCCCCAGTCTCTGCTGGCAAATTTCCTGGAACTGACCGCAGGCTCCAGGGGGTCCTCTAGAAAACAGCCCCCAAAATGCATCGTGCTTGAACTCTGCAAGGGTCAGAGTGGGTCCAGCTGAGTATTTAACAGTGTAACGGTGGTTCAAGGGTGCCTAACGGACGGACCTTCAGGACATAAGGTATAGACCCCAAAATGCGTTGGGGTCCATTCCGAACAGGTGGAATAGACTTTCATGATATTTTCCTAACACTTAAGATCATGTCCTGGAACAGAGCAAGGGCCAAAAACAAACAAACAAAAAAGAAATGGAGTCATGTGACGCTACAAGATGTCACACAACTGCGTAATCAAGCAAAACTGAACTCCGGGTACCTGGTGCGCAATCCTTCCGAATTTAGGGAATTATTTAGTATTTAGTAAGAGGGACTTTCCGGGAATTGACAAGGGAATGGCAAACTTAAAGGCCAAACTTAAATTCTGCTACTTTGGGCTTAAATTTGCAGTTCCCCTGTCTATTCCCTCCCTATGTGCGTCTTACCGACATTATACCGTTCAAGCGCAATGCCGTTTGCGCACAGTGCAACGTTTATGCAGCAGAGAGAGAGAAAAAAAAAAACGGGACTGTCCAACTATGCATTAGAACCATCAGCTAGCATGGAGACTTATCTCTTCAATAGCCAGAGAATACATCATGGGAAATGTAGTCCACCAGGAAGACCAGGGAGGGTTGGTCAAGGTCACGACTGGTCTAAGGAGGTCAGCCAACAACCAACATCTCTTAGGCACACACTCCTGTGACAGGAAGATTAATAGCAGCTGAGCAAGCTTAGCTCACCTACAGATAGCCTTGAATAAGCGCTCCTTGCCAGCGAACGTGTGAACTGGGTGTACTGTAAGTACAGGACAGAGCCAGACAAAAGCCTGGCGGTAACCCAAGCATCTCCCAGCAGGAACTCCCGCTGCCCTTAAAAACCTGACTGTATCAGCCCCTCGGGTCAGGAATTCATTGTCATTTTGCAGTATTAGTGAAGGTGACTCCCCTGCACCTCCCCAGTCTTGGATTTCACCCGTTCCTTACAATCCCCTTTGAGGTTTTTATTTCAAGCTTAATAATTGAAGACTTACATTAAATATACATTGCACTCGTCACCTCCTAGCCTCTTGGGGCCACCCGACAAAGTCATGAGGCTAGGAGGAGCTCACCTGAGCAGCACGGGAGATTAATTATTGCATCTTTAGAAGAAGAATCATTTCATGCCCCATCCCACACCCCCCCCCCCCCCCTGCTTCCCTGGGTGGCGGGAGAGATCTGCATGGTCTGCGTCCTTCTACAGGGGCCTAATGTTTTACCAAATCTGTTACAGGAAATGTGGCCCCCCTAATATTAAGATGAAAGCCGTGCAAGCAATAGATTTCACATCCAAACCTTCCATCATCTACAACCGGGCTCGACAGGTTTCTATAGCCCTTAGGAGCCAGACAGACCAATTCGGGAGCCAGCCTGCCCATCCTTTAAGCAATATCATTCATCCTTATTCGGTGGTCTTGGTTATTACGGGCCCTAAGCGAAACAGAATACACGGGCCACATGTCAGCCCCCAACCTCCATAAACGGACTACCTTCAATACGGCACTCTGGGACTAAGTGGAGGCCCTATCCTCCCCCACCACAAATTTACCCCGTTTTGCTCGTTGGGTCCAAGAATGGATTGGATATTTTGAATAACCCGCAGCGTCCGATTGGCTGCCCGAAAGCGACCAATAGAATTTGCGCAAATAATCAGACAACACACAAGCCGACACGCCAGTGTATGGAGGACTCTAATTAAACATGTTTCATGAGATCCTATCAATATGCATCCCCAAAAGACAAGAGTCCGGTCTCACACCTTCTAACCTCCCGTGGAACATGAAGCACTGCGGATGGGGCTGAATGGCCTTCTGTAGTATTCGAAGACTTACACACAGCTCTATTTATTACAGTTATAAAAAAAACTGTCACAAAACTATCACAAAAATGATCTTTGGCTGGCTCCCGAATCAATGTGTTTTGGCCCCTGAAGTCTACAGGATGCAATGGTATGGCGATACAGTCCTGCGCGCTCTGCTTGCCACCATGCAAGCGCACTTTTAGAAGACAAATACCGCAGTGTCTAAATCGGGGGGGGGGGGGGGGGGCTGGTATGGATTTCCTTGTTCCATTTAGCAGTCAGAGAAAATTGAAAGAACCAGAGCCTTGCTGTGTAATAGGAATAATTGTTTTATAGTCAACATAAGAAGTGATAAGATTCCTTGCAGCAAATAAACTGCGAATGAAAAAGGGGGAGGGGGGGGGGAGGGAAGCCCCTGATCTGCATTCAGAAGGTAGCTCTGAACTTGCAGTAATGCGGATAACTAGACACAGTAAACAGAGCTGTGTCCAATTACATTCCCAGAGCAAAGGAATGAACAGAAGTAGATTTAAACGACCCAATTAGAAAACAAATAAGTGAATTTGTAATCCCCGTTATTACTTGGATTATAAAGTTATTGGAAAGCACACACAGAGTGGGGACTCCCACCCCCCCAGAGCCAGTAAATAAGGAGAGCTGAAGACTTGGTAACAGGGAAGACGAAATGGGCTTCTGTTTAGGATGACAGGCTGACTAATTGGATTCTGCAGGACCACGTTCTCCGCCATGGAGAGGAAGCTCAACCAGTGGTCGCTACGCCCAACAGCTCCAGGACCTTGGGGTCATTAATGGGATGAGTTTGGGGCAAAAGGAACTGAGGGTGTGATTCATACAGCGTTATTGGGCCAAGCTTTATAATAAAAAAAAGTTAAAAAATTTAAAAAAATGTTAAAATTAAAAATGACTCATCTTCGACAGATCTGGTTCAGTACGAGGCTTACGCTGTCAAAACAGAAGATATTTTGCCTGGACATGAGAAGGTTTAAAAAGGAACAAGTAATAACAGAACTTTTATTATTATTGAGAGAGAGAGAAAACCAGGAGTCTTGGGGATAAAAGGAGGCCGTAGACCCTAGGAGAGAAAGAAGGGCCTTTTAAAAGTGCATATGTAAAGTTACAGTGAATAGAGAACCAAGGCCCAGAATTAACACGTCAGCTATCTGAGATACAAAGTGCATGCTGAGATGTACAGATAGGATATTCCATGCTTCTCACCAGATTAGTTTATTTCTTTTATTTTAAAATTAACCGTTTCATATATCATTTATATATTATTTTTTTTTGTTTCTGATCCATGTTTAACACAGACAATATCACATTACATTGGGCTGGCCAGGATGGCCAGGATGATTGATGAACTCATAAATCGAATGTGCCCCAAAAAAAAACTTTTTTGTTTTTGTTTTCTCTTGTGCTTCAATATTGAAGAGGTAAACGGATTGGCCCTAGTATAGGGATGGTCTGGCATGCCAACCGGCAGCCATGAGAGACCATTGTTTTTGAAGGCCACCAACAGAAGGCATCTTAATTTGGTCCAAAAACACAGGTCTGTCGGTCTGCACGGTCAGGTCACGACAGACACTGATCCGACACGTGGGATCGAGCCACTGCGAGGATCGGCTGAGCACCCGCAGACATGGTCACAGCTCAGCTGAGAGGCAATACCCCACTGAGAGTTAACACACGCAACCCCCATGGGCACAGTTACTTTAACCCTTACTTCCTCTAAGCTTTTAAAAAAAAAAAAAAAAATTAAAATGTAGTTGGCTTTGTTCTAATATACTGTAGTTTATCCCCGAGAATCCTTTTAATTTCTTGGCCCAGCCAATTTTATTCCAGACAAACTTAGTTTGGTCCTTACTGGTATCTGGATGGAGATCTGACTTCCAAAATGTTCGGGAGGGGGAAAAATGTCCTCCACACCTGGAGCTGTGCCTAAACGTGGTAGGATTTTTTTGTTAGATGGGACCCGTCCTATCTTTTTATCAGTGTAGTGGGAGCAAAGTCGCCTATCGGAACAAGACATCCCTTTGTTGAAGGTGGAGGGAGGAGAGTCAGCCGGTTGGTTATCAGTGTGAGGTCTGACCTTGGGAAGTAATGGGATCTCTTTCTAGTCCTGCTATACTTGGTCTTGTTCCAGATTTGCTACACAGTGATCGCGGAGGACTCGGAGACTTCAAAAAAGTGAAACCCAAAAGAGCTCTGGCTCATAGAGAGACATCTATTGACTCACTGCAGGGGAATTAAGCAATTGATCTCAGATCCTAGTCTGAAACGCTCAGATGGATTTAAAGGGGACCTAAAAACTATTTATATGGGGAATGTAGATTAAACAAAAAAAAAAACTAAACAAAAAAAAGATGAAAATGTATCTATTCATGGTGTTCGCTGAATTTCATACAAATGTGTAAAAAAGGAAAAAATATGTTTAATATGAGAATTAAAAGGTCAATGGGAAATTTGTAATTTACATGCAAGTCTGCTGATACAATGTACAGATTACTTTTCAGCATTTTATATTCTCTACATTCACGTGACAAATAATATTTAGAATGGCAAGGGTCCCTTTAAATTTGGGAAGGTGAGCAGGGAGTATGGAAGGTGTCTGCGGTCACATCTCTCTGGTTTTTATCCAGACTCACATTACCCTGAGGCAAAACCACACAGCTTTTAAAATTTTCCCCTTTTTTTTTTTTTTAAATGAAGCTTTTAGAGCATCTGTAGTTTTATTTTCTAGGTCAGCTAACCTTGGCACTGCAGATGTTTGGGGACGCCATAATTCTCAGCAATCTGCAGTGCCGTCACTGCTCTAGGGGCATGTACAATTTGAAAGAAAAAAAATAAACACGTCGTCAGCATCTGTAGTTCATCTGAATTGTTTTATCCCCTTCTTTAAAAAAGCATTACATTCAAATGGAATCGGCACTTTGCAAGCGCGTGTAGTTGCAACATATAAGCTGTAACCTGCTTGCAAAACAATATACTTTTTTAGGCGTGATGTTTTAAGTGAACACACGGCTACAGCAAAGCAGTGTTTATACTATGTAGAGATAGGATAGGAAAGGAAGAAAAACAAGTCATGCCCAAAAAGACAATGTCAAAATAAACACACAATGTCAGAATAAAATAATCGTTTGCATGAAGGTTTAAGAACAGGAGCTTATCTTTATCTTTACCAGAACCGTATAGATAGGCAGAGTGATTGGCATGTCCCGGAGGGCCACGGACCATGAAATACAGTCACGTGGCAGGTCTGACCACAAATTGTTTGCAGCAGGCCACAGTGACAGGTCTCTGCTGTTAAAGCTCCCTCAGGCGAGGCTCACATATATCTCTGCCGACCAATTCATTCGTGGTGCCGGAGAGTTGCATTGTGGGTCCATTCCTGAAAATCCTAACAGGAACGTTGGCAGGAAATGCGAGCAAAGCATATCAAGTCGCAGACGGCCATCTTTCATAAGAAACTCAGCGATCCTCAGGGAGAAGAAGCATTCATCTGAAACTATGATGGAGATAAAATTATAAACTCCAGAAGCATTGGCCTTTATCCATCCACCAACTGAGCCACGGCAAGGTCCACACTATGCATCCACCAACCGGGCCACCGCAAGGTCCACACAATGCATCTACCAACCGAGCCACTGCAAGGTCCACACGATGCATCCACCAACTGAGCCACGGCAAGGTCCACATGCGGCATCCACCAACCGAGCCACGGCAAGGTCCACATGCGGCATCCACCAACCGAGCCACGGCAAGGTCCACATGCGGCATCCACCAACCGAGCCACGGCAAGGTCCACATGCGGCATCCACCAACCGAGCCACGGCAAGGTCCACATGCGGCATCCACCAACCGAGCCACGGCAAGGTCCACATGCGGCATCCACCAACCGAGCCACGGCAAGGTCCACATGCGGCATCCACCAACCGAGCCACGGCAAGGTCCACATGCGGCATCCACCAACCGAGCCACGGCAAGGTCCACATGCGGCATCCACCAACCGAGCCACCGCAAGGTCCACATGCGGCATCCACCAACCGAGCCACCGCAAGGTCCACAAGATGCATCCACCAACCGAGCCACCGCAAGGTCCACACCATGCATCCACCAACCGAGCCATGGCATGGTCCACACTATGCATCCACCAACCGGGCCACTGCAAGGTCCACACGATGCACCCACCGACCAAGCCACCGCAGGGTCCACACGATGCATCCACCAACCGAGCCGCCGCAGGGTCCACACGATGCACCCACCAACCGAGCCGCCGCAGGGTCCACACGATGCACCCACCAACCGAGCCGCCGCAGGGTCCACACGATGCATCCACCAACCGAGCCGCCGCAAGGTCACACGATGCATCCACCAACCGAGCCGCCGCAGGGTCCACACGATGCATCCACCAACCGAGCCGCCGCAGGGTCCACACGATGCATCCACCAACCGAGCCGCCGCAGGGTCCACACGATGCATCCACCAACCGAGCCGCCGCAAGGTCCACACGAGGAATTCACCAACCGAGCCGCCGCAAGGTCCACACGAGGAATCCACCAACCGAGCCACGCCAAGGGCCACACGATGCACCCACCAACCAAGCCACCGCAAGGTCCACACAAGGCACCCACCAACCGAGCCGCCGCAAGGTCCACACGAGGCACCCACCAACCGAGCCGCCGCAAGGTCCACACGAGGAATCCACCAACCGAGCCACGGCAAGGGCCACACGATGCACCTACCAACCGAGCCACCGCAAGGTCCACACAAGGCACCCACCAATCGAGCCACGGCAAGGTCCACACAAGGCACCCACCAACCGAGCCACGGCAAGGTCCACATGTTGCATCAACCAGCTGAGACAAGCTACCTCAACTTGAGGGGTGGGGGGTGGGGGGGCATGCTACAGCCGAGCTACCTGAAGCTGCACGCTGGATACACACCAGCAAGGCTAAGTCAGCTCCACACGGTGTGCCCATCAGCAGAGCTACCTCAAGTTCCAATGTGTAGCTGAGACGGAATAAGACGATGGTATATTATACAGCAGCAGACCAGGCAGCCTTTTTGTTACCAAGGCGCCAGTTTCAGCCACGTAGCCTCCTCCGCGCCATTATCAAAAGGTCATGCATTTTAAAGATTGATCCCCACAAATATCAAGGTTATTTTTTTTTTATCGGGGGGGGGGCAAAATATAAAAAAAAAAAACAAATGAAGTAGGCGAGCTCCTACAACGCCTGGCTTCCCAATTTCACAGCCACTTGTCAATCCATGACGCCAACTGGTCACTTGTCCTGTTAAACCCAAAGGGCTTATTCTACATGCGATGTCACCCACAGGCCACACTAGTGTGATTAAGCTAAAGGACAGGCCCGCCATTCCCCTAACCTGCATGGAAAGACCCCCTTCCCTGCACCATTCCTCTGCCCCGTGTCATCACTCAGCGCATCTGTCAGCACATAAACCCATTATCCCACCGCTCCAGCTTTTACCGTCAGGGAGGTGGGTGGTAAGCCTGGAGAATTCCTTCACGCACCAACACATCCAACAAGAAGGAGGAGGGAGACGGCTTTATCTCTAAATAAATATGTGCAGAGAAGTCATTACAACATCCCTCTCCTCACTGCAGGTTCCCCCAGTTGTGCACCACGAAAGAATGGGGGGGGGGGGGGGGGGGAGAATAAGCAGTTGTGGGGGCAGACTTGCTGATGGAAAAGGTTTCCATCCAATGGTGGGTATCCGTCTAATAGACTTTTGTACATGCTCTGGGAACAAAAAACATAAAATAAAAAATAAAAATGTGAAGTTAGGACAGTACGGACCAATGTATCGGTCTGAAGGCAATAGAAGCTTTGGATCAAATTTATTTACACACTGCACAACTGTCAGATCAGTGGGCCGAACTTGTTGCTACCTCCGTGACCTTTGAATGTGTCAGAATTCACAGCTTCAGCTGGAGACACTTTTTTTTTTATTTTTTACATTGTATAGATCCCGGAGATATACAAACATGACTTTGCGACGGGGGATCTTCAGAAATCTAAGCAGACAAACTTTTTAAAATGGGAGCCTGGTAGGAATTAAGCGCTTAAATAAAAAAAAAATTATATATATATATATATATAAATATCTTGGGAATGGTTAATAATAGAAAGAAAATGGAAACGGCATTGAATTCATCTTATATCATTTATCTTATATCATTTATATCATTTATAGAGAGAAAAGTTTTTTTTGTTTTTTTTACTTTACTGTCACTTTAATTAAAAAAAAAAAAAGACCTAATTATGAAATAATACAGCAGTTCTGTTAAATGAGACACTCTGAGATGTGCTAATATAATTCTTATGTTAGCAGAGCAGCGAAATCCAACACTTGAGTTCTTAGAGGGATGTGCAAATTGGTAGCATCTACACAACACCTTCAGGATGTACTATGCCAAGTTACTTTCCCAGGCCGGATATTCTAGCATTAAAATACACGATGCAGCCATCAAAAAAACAGCGTTTTTCCTCTAGAGCGTAAATACCGGTCCCTGTGGTACCCAGGGGAAATAGCAGGAGGCTCCAGAAAACAGCAAAAACCATCCAAACTGCTATACTCCCTTGACTGCATTCTGGTGTGTGTGAGAACGTTAGACAGGGCTGCCTGAGAATGATGAGGTTATATGAGCAACATACTAGGTGGGGTGAGGTACCGCCATGAAAGCCACAGATTGGATGGCCATTTTGAGAAGGAGAGCTATAGGGTAACTGGGGTGGACATTAAATAAAAAAAACAACTTAACCATACGTTGTACAGGATCAAACCTAGCGAGTTACTCTTGCTAGAAGGACAGTCGTTGAGAGAGTTACTGGTTTGTAAGACTCTATAGGCAAATATATTTACTAGGAGCTTTTTTTTATATTATATAAAAAAAAAAGAGAATTGCAGGATATTGACAAGGGAATTTCAAAAATTAAAAGGCCAACTTTGCCAAGTTGGAAAGGTTCTCCACTTCCGCTAAAATGGTGCATTTTTTCCAGCTCGGTTAGTTTGGCCTTGAGTTTGGAAACCACTTTTTAATTCCGTGCCATTTTCTTTTTCGTGAACCAAAAAAACCTAAATATTTAAAAAAAATAAAAAATTTTAAAAAAAAAGCATAATTTTGACACTTTTTCAAATAAATGTCAAGCGCGAATCCGGTTTCCCAGAAATTTAGAGAAAAGGTTAAAATGATTACCGGACTCCGTGGATTTAGACAGCTCCGATCACCGGAACATATCTAGCGAATCAAGAAATAAAAGTATAGCGGCACGCCAAGCTTCCAAGTAGTAACTTATTTAGTGTAGTGCAAAAAAAAAACTACCAGAAAATTGGGAGAGCTGCGGGAAAACTTGACGCGTTTCGCGTTTGGCAAACTCTTATAAGTGCCATACCATGCTGTTGAGTGCAGCATCACTGTACATCCCTAGAAGTTGTATTTTAATTTAAAAAGGTCTGTGGCATCTCCTGCTTATGACATCACCTTTGGCTTGAAATGCAAATGACACATTTCCCCATTGAAAAAGTTGTTTTTTTTTGCATACCGTGCCACAGGTGATGTCATTACCCCACTCCTCTTATTTTATGTATTCAACTTGTAATTGTGCCATCACAATGTATAGATTATTCTTGATCATTTTTTATTCTCTAAATTCAGGGTACAAGTAACGTTGTGGTGTGTCAATACGCGGATACGTGACAAGCCAGCCGTCAACTTCTGTCAAATGCTCCAGCACCCAAAAGGTGGCAGCAGCAGCTTGGGGGGTTAAGCGGAGCGGAGTTGAACTGGGCTAACTACCTAAATAGAGCTAATTAATTTGCGTCTCAATCATGTGCAAAATTAAGCAGTACGGCAGCACAGCTCCCCTGACAAATCACTTGCACAGAGGGGTGTGCACCACTAGAATCATCTGCGAGGACGGGTCCAGAATTAATTAGCTCTGGATTAAGTTGGCAGGCCATGCGTGAAATGAGAAAAAAAAAAAAAAAAAATTTGGTCAACGGAGATGTAGAGTTAAGAAAACTGGTGTTCGATAGAAAACAGAAAAGCATGGAACGATGCAGCCCTCCGAGAGGTGCCTCGCCCCCAACTCCCCGGGGCGCAGTGTTTCAATTTAAGGATGAACAATTTAAAGGGATTAATGTAGCAGCACACATAACCTAACAAAAGAAAGAAAAAAATAAGTATCAATATTTTAAAATGGTTACTGTACACCTTGTAAATTACTTTGGGAGAGAAAGAAGATCCACATTCTAGATCAATTATTTGCAGAGAGGCTACCGTTGCTGGGAATTGCAACTCCCATCATGCACCTTGATCATGTGTCTGGTATTATGGACCAAAATGTTTAAAAGGACCTAAAGCATTGTTTGTATGGAGAATAAAAAGGTAGAATTGCAAGAACATTTCATACATTTAGAAAACAAAAATGACATTTTATATGGGTCTGTGGTGTATCTGGTTGATGACGTCAGTATGCAAATTATACATTTCCCACTGAAAATAGTTAATTTGCATACTGGGCCGCATCAGACATATTAAAAATCCCATTTAATCTTGTGCATTTTCTTGCATTTCTGCTAGCATAAAGTCTGTTTATTTTTATTTTCTACATTCACAGTATGACTACTGTTTGAGTTCTGAAGGAAAGATCAAGAAAAAAAAAAAAGTTAAACAATTAGGATCACCAATTATTTTTATAAGAAAGAATAATATTTTTTGATGTTTACAGATTTCGGCTGTGATGCCAAAAATAATCTCAGGAATTGAATCTCCGGTCCTGACTGACTAAAGAACTTCCTTACAGCCAACCTCAAGACAAATTAAAAAAAACCCAAAAAACAAAAGCTACCATGGACAAGACGCACACCCTTGTAGTTGTCTATTCAGCACTCAGAGACAATGTTTATATCGGCCGCGAGCCAAGTATCTCTGAAATGTTTATTGTCTAAGGGACTGATGCCAGAAACAAAAAAGTCTGGAGTTTCAGAAAATTATACTGCATTCAGCTACGCTCAGAATGCCTTTACATACGACAGTGGCTCTTTGGCCTTTGCAGCTGCAGACTGGCACTGAGTGCTCGTGAACTTGGAGTAGGGTTACCCAACAGGAGGAAAAGGGGGAGGACATGTGGGGTCAACAAGAGGACACGGGATAAATAAAAAAAAATACTATATATATATATATATATATATATATATATAGTAACAGATCGCCCCAGCACTTAACTGAAGGAACAAGGGCAGACACAGGATTTTATGGGCTCCAATCTCAAATCGGCCTGTCTGTTTTGGTACCTCGCCCCAGCGATGGAGGAATTTTGCACAAAGGCTCCTTTTCAACTCAAACATTCCAAATAATAATAATAATAATTATATAATAATAATTGTTTATTAATCAAAAGCAATGTGTCGGCCAAAGAGCGTACACAAAAAGACTGCCATTGAAGAGCAAAGTGTCAAGATGCAACCTTTCATTTTTCTGGAAGAAGCGAGCTCCACGAGAAGGAGCTCTCCAGCAGGAAAGGGGGGAGTGGGGGGGGGGGGGGGGGGGGTGAGGATATTGCCATCTTGAAAAACGAAGCCTTGAACAAGACAGATTTTAATTAACTGCTTTCCTGAACAAATCTGCTGTATTGAGTTTCCGTGGACACACCTAGATTCCCCGAGGACCAAACTGGAGCGCAGGAGAAGATCAATTTACAACTGGCGCATGGATCATTAAAACGCTCGGAAACTAATAGCTTGCACAATGCCGGGAAGGGGGGGGGGGGGGTTAGGAGGTCAGCCGTGATCTAGTTCCATGGAGGGTCTCCACTGGTTAGACCCTAGAAGCTTAAATCACGTATTCTGAAGAGCTTTAATGGCAGACACTAAATTCATCGCCACCTGCTAGATTTATGTTGGCGTGGTGGCTTCACAACCTTGGACGCCAAGGTCGCCATTGAGTTTTACGGCCATCTGACAGCGTCAGCAATGGGGAACCTAATTGGCCAGGCGGGGGGGGGGGGGGGGGGAAGAGAGCCAAAAAAAACAATCCTAGTGTCATTTGTAAAACCCTACGAAATGGAATCAGGAAAAGAAAAAAAAAATTAATAAAAAAACGCAACACCAGGTCTGGGATATGAACTGAAAAAATACACAGCTTGTCCATAGAATTGCCACCCAGCCGGTACAAAAATGGCATGCTTCCACTGTTCAGTCTATGGAGGCAATAGCAAAGCCGGTATTTTTTTTTGTGGAAAAGGTGCCAACCCTACTTGTACATCATGTACTCTGTTGTCAGATATGTTAAAGCAGGGAGTGACAAAATTGCCATGTCAGAGCAAGAAAGCAGCTCTATCGTTAACACATACACAGCGCCCACTGGGCACCCCCTATATAACACACACACACACACACACACACACACACACTGTCTGGAACCTATTTGGCTGTTGACAGATCCCATGCATACAGCAACGTGTGCACTGTATCACCCCCCAAGTGCACTTTCCATTACTTTTAGAATTACTTATTATTTATTATATATATTATAATATGTTATTATATATATTATAATATGTTATTATTATTTCAGCAGGGCAGATTTTAGAGGCTGTGATGCTGCATCACGTAGTGTCCAATTAGTCAGGCAGGTCACGGGACGGTAGGGTTGCCCCCTGGCCATTTTTTTAATCGGCAGGCTGGTAAAAAAAAAAAAAAAATGGGCATCAGGCCAATGTCAAGTCTAGGGAGACAGTACCAAGGCCGGTTTTTTTTTTTTTTTTTTTTTTGAAGAAAAGGTGGCAACCCTACGGGATGGTACACAGAGAGCTTTGGTTGGGGGATGGGACACTTCATCGCGGCTGCTTCCGCGCAGCCGCTTCACCGCCGTCTCTGCACCACAAGACAGCTCGTCGCTGGAGATTTCATCGCGGGACATTTCATCGCTAAAGATAAGTTTATTTTAGTAAGGGTGGTTAGAATTAGGGTTTAGGGGGTTAGAATTAGGGTTTAGGGGGTTAGAATTCGTTTTTAGGCTTCGGGGTTAATTTTAGTATTAGGGTTCGGGGTTTAGTAGTAGGGTTTAGGGGTGAGTATTAGGGTTTAGGGGTGAGTATTAGGGTTTAGGGGTGAGTATTAGGGTTTAGGGGTGAGTATTAGGGTTTAGGGGTGAGTATTAGGGTTTAGGGGTGAGTATTAGGGGGTATTAGGTGTCAGGGGTTAATTTTAGTATTAGTGTTTGGGGGGGCATTCATTTATTAGGGGGGGGGGGATTTTATTTTAACTTGTATGTTTGTAAGAGCTGACAGTTCAGCGCTGAACTGTCAGCTCTTACATAGCCGCGTCATTCTTCATTGCTGACAGTTCAGCCTTCTAACTGCCGCGCTGAACTGTCAGCGATGAAGCCGCGGCGAAGAAGAGTCCTAGACCCCTTTGGTTGTACATGTATTACATTGCTTGTTTAAAAAAAAAAAATAAATAAAAAAAAAATAAATAAATAAAAAAAAAAAAGACATTTTGAGGCCAAGTTCTGAATGTATCAGGAGGAATTTTGCTGGTTTCCATGGTGATCTATCCACTTTTAGAACTTGACACTAGATTTGAGGTGAGCGGTAGGCCTCCCCAAACCACTTCTCAATTGCACAGAAATAAAAGCAAAACTAAATAAATAAAAACAACATCCAAAATGAAAATGTAAAAAAATAAATAAAAAAAAAAGTATTTAAAACACAGGAAAGGAATAAACCTGCAAAACGCGGTCTTGTCTGTAAGAAAGTGGGGGGGCGGGGGGCACAAAAAGAATTGGGTTTTTTTTTTTTCTGGAAGCAGCCATATTTTATACGGCTTGGTTTGCAAATAGTGTGAAGATCCCTCTACAGTCTCAACAGATGGCTAAACAGATTGAAGAAGACGGTTTCAGATGCTTTGTGGTATTTCACATCCGGATTCTGAGAGGAAAACAAAGAATGATTTCATGGTACAGCAAGCGAAACGCGTTAACAGTACGCCATGCCCGATACGGGGTGTCAGGGTCCCGCTCACTCACACGTTCTGTGGCATCACTGCAGAGCCATGTTTGGGCTCGGGGGGGGTTTCGGGGGTCTCGGTATTGTCGCGGTTGCCTCTCAACTTCTCTGGCCTGCAAGAGGAAGTGGGGAGTTTTGCTGTGCAGGGTGCACAAGATGGAGGTGAAGAGATAAGCTTGAAAGATGTTACATTACTAGTTATTTTTAGAAAGTAATGACAAATTACAGAAAGGCACACTGGATGTGTTTGATGTACTGTAAGAATGCTTTTATGGGGTGCGGACACAAAAATAAGTAACAGAGTTTAAATCTCTATAGCAAAGGGGTAACACAGTAGCAAGAAAATGTACATGGGAAGTACTGCGGGGTTCTCCACTGCCGAACCAAGAACCAAACTCCTCTCACCCAGTAATGCCAGAAACAAACCCTGCAGTGATTATGGTATCCTTCCAAACCAGGTAATAAACCCTGCAATGTTCCCTTTGCCATACTAACTCTGGTAATAAACCCTGCAGCTTTCATTTCTCCCTACTACACCAGAAATCAAACCCTGCAGCTTTCCTTTCCCCCTACTACACTCTACCTAATCGGGTGACAAACCCTGCAGTGTTCCTTTCTCTACGTAACCGGGTGACAAACCCCTGCAGTGTTCCTTTCTCTACCTAATCGGGTGACAAACCCCTGCAGTGTTCCTTTCTCTACGTAACCGGGTGACAAACCCTGCAGTGTTCCTTTCTCTACGTAACCGGGTGACAAACCCCTGCAGTGTTCCTTTCTCTATGTAACCGGGTGACAAACCCCTGCAGTGTTCCTTTCTCTACGTAACCGGGTGACAAACCCCTGCAGTGTTCCTTTCTCTACGTATTCGGGTGACAAACCCTGCAATGTTCCTTTCTCTACGTAACCGGGTGACAAACCCCTGCAGTGTTCCTTTCTCTACCTAATCGGGTGACAAACCCCTGCAGTGTTCCTTTCTCTACGTAACCGGGTGACAAACCCCTGCAGTGTTCCTTTCTCTACCTAATCGGGTGACAAACCCCTGCAGTGTTCCTTTCTCTACGTAACCGGGTGACAAACCCCTGCAGTGTTCCTTTCTCTACGTAACCGGGTGACAAACCCCTGCAATGTTCCTTTCTCTACGTAACCGGGTGACAAACCCCTGCAGTGTTCCTTTCTCTACGTAACCGGGTGACAAACCCCTGCAGTGTTCCTTTCTCTACGTAATCGGGTGACAAACCCCTGCAGTGTTCCTTTCTCTACGTAACAGGGTGACAAACCCCTGCAGTGTTCCTTTCTCTACGGAACCGGGTGACAAACCCCTGCAGTGTTCCTTTCTCTATGTAACCGGGTGACAAACCCTGTAGTGTTCCTTTCTCTACGTAACCGGGTGACAAACCCCTGCAGTGTTCCTTTCTCTACGTAACAGGGTGACAAACCCTGCAGTGTTCCTTTCTCTACGTAACCGGGTGACAAACCCCTGCAGTGTTCCTTTCTCTACGTAACCGGGTGACAAACCCCTGCAGTGTTCCTTTCTCTACGTAACCGGGTGACAAACCCTGCAGTGTTCCTTTCTCTACGTAACAGGGTGACAAACCCTGCAATGTTCCTTTCTCTACGTAACCGGGTGACAAACCCCTGCAGTGTTCCTTTCTCTACCTAATCGGGTGACAAACCCCTGCAGTGTTCCTTTCTCTACGTAACCGGGTGACAAACCCCTGCAGTGTTCCTTTCTCTACGTTACCGGGTGACAAACCCCTGCAATGTTCCTTTCTCTACGTAACCGGGTGACAAACCCCTGCAGTGTTCCTTTCTCTACGTAACCGGGTGACAAACCCCTGCAGTGTTCCTTTCTCTACGTAACAGGGTGACAAACCCCTGCAGTGTTCCTTTCTCTACGGAACCGGGTGACAAACCCCTGCAGTGTTCCTTTCTCTACGGAACCGGGTGACAAACCCCTGCAGTGTTCCTTTCTCTACGGAACCGGGTGACAAACCCCTGCAGTGTTCCTTTCTCTACGTAACCGGGTGACAAACCCCTGCAGTGTTCCTTTCTCTACGTAACCGGGTGACAAACCCCTGCAGTGTTCCTTTCTCTACGTAACCGGGTGACAAACCCCTGCAGTGTTCCTTTCTCTACGGAACCGGGTGACAAACACTGCAGTGTTCCTTTCTCTACGTAACCGGGTGACAAACCCTGCAGTGTTCCTTTCTCTACGGAACCGGGTGACAAACCCCTGC
Organism: Pelodytes ibericus; assembly: GCA_036172795.1. NCBI lineage: Eukaryota > Metazoa > Chordata > Amphibia > Anura > Pelodytidae > Pelodytes > Pelodytes ibericus. The sequence continues at coordinate 10,992,281 of CM069860.1, read as the reverse complement.
AGTGTTCCTTTCTCTACGTAACAGGGTGACAAACACTGCAGTGTTCCTTTCTCTACGTAATCGGGTGACAAACACTGCAGTGTTCCTTTCTCTACGTAACAGGGTGACAAACCCTGCAGTGTTCCTTTCTCTACGTAACCGGGTGACAAACCCCTGCAGTGTTCCTTTCTCTACGTAACCGGGTGACAAACCCCTGCAGTGTTCCTTTCTCTACGTAACCGGGTGACAAACCCTGCAGTGTTCCTTTCTCTACGTAACCGGGTGACAAACCCCTGCAGTGTTCCTTTCTCTACGTAACCGGGTGACAAACCCTGCAGTGTTCCTTTCTCTACGTAACCGGGTGACAAACCCCTGCAGTGTTCCTTTCTCTACGGAACCGGGTGACAAACCCCTGCAGTGTTCCTTTCTCTACGTAACCGGGTGACAAACCCCTGCAGTGTTCCTTTCTCTACGTAACCGGGTGACAAACCCCTGCAGTGTTCCTTTCTCTACGTAACCGGGTGACAAACCCTGCAGTGTTCCTTTCTCTACGTAACCGGGTGACAAACCCTGCAATGTTCCTTTCTTGTATTAAACACATCTTACAGTAGTTCTTACAGAACATTTAGTTATTTCTAAAGAACTCAGCAGGGGCGGCAGAGTTTAAGACATTGTTTATTTACTAGAAGTAGCAATCTGTGAAGCAGATAATTAAGTCAAGGGTGAATTCACCATTGCTTGCAGTTAAAAACAAAATTCTCAATTTGGTGGACAGAGCCTTGAAGATAAATAAGGGGAGGGGGGGGGGTGTACTGGAGAAGATTGGGGGCAAGCTTTGTATGACGACATCAGCCTGCAGAAGAGGCACAAACTGTGCTCCAAACTCTAACACAATAAATAATTAGGCTTTAGCCATGATTAAATACTTCAAGCGATGCTCAGGGAGAACACAGCTGAATGGAGTATTGTCTGTGTAATAAATAGATCTGGAGAAGTCAGGTAAGCCAAAATATCTTGAAATAACTTTGCGTTTTACGTAGAAAAAAAAAAAATTTTAAAAAGGAAGAGGAAGAAACGGCAGGTGCAGAAAAATGTTCCTGTTTTCAGAGATCATTTGCCATCACCAGCTTAAAAAAAGTAAGAATATATATACGGGAGACGGAACAGTCCACATTAGAAGCTTTGGAACTAATGTCTAATGTTACCCGTGTTTTAAAAAAAAACTCATGCTACGGAGAAGAAGAAAAAAAAATGAAAAAAATTGGAATTTAATTTTATTTTTCATAAAGGAAACTATACAGATTGTAGATTCCCCCCCAACACATCCTACATTAAGATTCTCAGAAATTTCAATACAATATTTTCGTTTGCCTCAGTTTCAAGTGACACTGAGCTGGTCTGACCCGTAGAGCTTACAATCTAATTGTCTAGGCCGCCCAATAGGAACGCTATCCCTGCGTGTACAACACATACTGAAAATAAAAGGGGGGGGAGGGGCGTGGTTGCCATTTTACATGATAATGCTTTAATTTTTTTAATTATCTAACCAATAAGTGTGCAAAGTTTTTTTTTTTTTTTTTTACATAGCCCCCAATGTGGAGCCTTCTACAGACAGATCCTTATAGCAGAGTACAAATAAGAATGAGGAGGTTCGTAAGTATTCTTTCTAAATGTGATTTTACACCTTAGTAGGGCGGGGGCTGAATTCACAACTCACAGGGTGTGTTTTGCAGACAGCTTTTCCATTAACCTATATTGTACATACAAGGCGTTCAAATCCACGCACAGAATTTATTTGACCAAATTCAAACCCACAAACTTACTAGCATTACCAAATTTTAAAATGTTTAGAGCAGGTTTATCCAGGTGGATTAGCATGGCAAAGGGAATGTATGGATCGAGAATATTTTATATTAAATAAATATTAATTGCGTGGCACGGTCTTCTGTGAGCCCCCCCCCCCCCGTAAACAAATTTGAGCTTATTTGCATACGAAGGACCAAAGGTGAGGTGGCACAAAAGGAAGACTTGCCATCAACGGTTTCTCTTGATCTATACATTCGCTCACAAGTCTACCAGCAAAATAACACAAGCCGAGGGTACTCTGCGCACAAACAAAGAAAAGTGAAAATAATAAAATAATATAGTGTAGTAGGTCAAGTGAATGATGGTAATATAGAAAGGTCCCTTGATGCACTCGCAACTTATCAGGAGGCATTAAAAGCTTGTAGAATATATCTCACCTAAACCGCTCGTTTAGATCGAAATTTAGATTTAGATTGAAATCATTAAAAAAAAAAAATTACATTTTTTCTTTAAAAATTAAAGAGAGAAATCCCGATGGCACAGTATCCTCAATAATACACACATTAAAAATGTAAAGAATGGAATCCTCAATCAGGAACAAAATCCACAGATTGAAGAAATTCTACGACGCGTTTCACCAGGGCCAGCCTGGCTCTCAGGAGGAGACCACGCGTTTCTCAAATAAAGTGTCCTTGTGCATGATTTTTTTTCTACATTCTTTATATGCTCAAGGGCCATGTAAACAGTGTCCTCATAAGTTGCGAGTGCATCAAAGGACCTTTCTATATTACCATCGTTCACTTGACCTACTACACTATATTACATTCTTTTCTCTTGTACGTTTGTGCGCAGCGTACAGTTATTTGTAGTGGATTCACATTGGTGGTTTGTGTTTTTTCAAGGGGTTTAAAGTCTTCTAGCAACACCGAATATATTGAAGTAATGATAAGAATGGTCCACATGAGGTCGTACCCCTAGGAGGCAAGACTGCAAAAATAGTGCTGCTGGCTTCCAAATGAGAGTATTTTATAGAGGACGAGCAATGAAGCTTGGCTCCTAAAACATATTAGGAGGAGACAAAAATAAATAAATATATATATATATTTTTTTTTGGGGTCGAAAATTCTAAAAACTGGAGAAGGGCATTAAATTCCAACAGATAAAAGGTTTAAGCTTGTATCGGACCGTGATCTCCCCTTGACCCCCTAACATGATACTGCGAGAAAGCCTCATATTCTAGACATAGAGCACGTGGATTTTCACAGCTCTTTATTAAACCTGCGAGATGCGTTGGTGGGCTCTCTGTAAAATCTCTGTACCGACAAGCCGGGAAAACATTTCTTCTGAAAGCTAGTAAAAGAC
>CM069860.1:10971634-10984134 GCA_036172795.1 Pelodytes ibericus | reverse complement strand
ACTGTATTAACCTCTACCACTTCTACTGGAAGACTATTCCGTGCATCCACTACCCTCTCAGTAATGTAATACTTTCATTAGTCCCTGGCCTTATCTTATATATAGGATAGCCTTATACCTATCCCACGCATGCTTAAACTCCTTCACTGTATTAACCTCTACCACTTCCACTGGAAGACTATTCCATGCATCCACTACCCTCTCAGTAATGTAATACTTTCATTAGTCCCTGACCTTATCTTATATCTAGGATAGCCTTATACCTATCCCATGCATGCTTAGACTCCTTCACTGTATTCACCTCTACCACTTCTACTGGAAGACTATTCCATACATCCACTACCCTCTCAGTAATGTAATACTTTCATTAGTCCCTGGCCTTATCTTATATATAGGATAGCCTTATACCTATCCCACGCATGCTTAAACTCCTTCACTGTATTAACCTCTACCGCTTCCCGCTGGAAGCCGTTTTGGGAAGGCGGTAAAATTTGTCAGGACAGTGGAATTGAGGACCCCAACATTAGAGATAGTGGCTTGAATAATAAAAAGAGAATGCAGGTTTTTGGAGCATCTCCTAAACAAAAAATAAAATTAAAATAAAAATGTATGTGCAACAGACAACGCATTACACCTGATTATCCCATTTCCCTCTAGAGCAGTGTTTCTCAAACCTGTCCTCAGGACCCCCCAACTGTCCAGGATTTAGGGATTACCCAGTTGTATTTAATTAAGAATATGTACACCTGGTGTGGTTCCCTAATGTTAAGCAGCCATACCAGGTGTTCTACATATTCTTATTTAAATACAACTGGGTAATCCCTAAATCCTGGACCGTTGGGGGGTCCTGAGGACAGGTTTTGAGAAACACTGCTCTAGAGGAAGCTGGAATACAAAAAAACAAAATAAAAATTGGAGCTCTATAAGAGGTTAAAATAAATTTTAAAAATATATAGCTGCATCTGAGACAGTAGCTCTGTTGGCACTGAAATAGATATGTCAGAGGAAAAACCTCAATTCCTGCACTGCAATGTGTGGGAAACATGCCAACGGTGTGTCCTACCCGCGCAAAAACATGGTATCAATTGTCTGTGCGGAGTTTCCACACGTGTGCGGGCATCCGAAATGCAGGGGGAGCACCCAGTAACACAAGGTGGTCTGCAGCACTTGTTAGAAGTGGGGTAAAGTCTCAGCTTCCCGGAGTAGGACCCCCCCTCTCCTCAGCTACATGCCCACATGCATATTCCGTGCTTGGACGCAGATACCATTTTTTCAGCCGCAATACTATCTTAAAAATGGACTTAGTCTTGCTTGATCTCTGCTGTGCTGACCTTAAAGGGACAATATCCCCTAAACATTGTTTGTTACTGTGAATGTAGAGCATGAAAAAAAATGATAGAAAATGTATCTATATACATTGTATTAACAAAACTGAAAGTAAATGCCTAAATTAGAAAAATAATAGGTTTTAAATGTGTTCCTAGAGTCCCCAGTTTATGACATCACCTGTGGTTTGATATGCAAATTAACTGTTTTTCAATGGGAAATTTGTCATTTGCATATCAAGCCACCGGTGATGTTATAAGCCGGAGACTCCACAGACACATTTAAAAACACATTTTTCTCCTAATGTTTAGGCGACACGGTCCCTTTAACTTGGTATCTCATGTTTTTCTGACCTCCCTGATGAGTCAAACACCCAAACCTCACAGTAACATAATAATGTAAAGTTGCTCCATCATCTAGACACTTTATATTGTGGATACAGAGAGAGAAAAACTATACAAGGGCTTTACAAATGTTGGTAAACCTGTTGAGCCAGGCAGCCCATTTCAGGAGCCAAGGAAGTGGTATTCCCAGTAGTGTATCTTCCACAAGCCAAACAAGGCACTCGCCTAGGGCGGCACTTTGTCAGAGGGTGTTAAAGCACACTTCTGGTGCTTTAAACATTTTTGTTTCGCTGAGTGAGCAAAGCAAGCTCTGATTGGCTGTGAGCGGGCTGATGTAGCCGTTTTGGAAAAAGGGAACGGTAACTGTAATTGATGAAAGATTTAACACCATTGTAACAATCAAACATGCCTGGCACATCATGCAGATCCGATCGCGGTGTGCGGGCTGGCACACCGGGATAGGACTCAAACCAACCAGGCTCAGTGCCTCAGGACCGAGGCACTCCAGCCAGGTCTGTAGAGACCCCAACATCACAGCGGTCAAAGTCAGTAGCAGTTGTTTTTTTTTTCTGGTGGGGAAAATGGTTAGTAAAAAAGAAAAAGAAAAAAATCAATGAGCTACTTATTTAGCAGCTTTTATGGATGTGTAAAAGTTTTTTCAAGTAAAGTTTTTTGTTTTTTTACAGTTATAAAATATAAAAATCAAAATTTCGAAAATCCTTATCCCGGAAAGAAAATAAATATATATACACATTTTTTATGGGTGCAGTAAATGAGAAAGAGGGAAATTACAGCTAAACACAAACACTGCAGAAGTGTTAAAACAGCCATTGTCAGGAACGGTACAACCAACGGCCAAAACAGTCCAGTCACGATGGGGTTAAGGCCGATGGCAGGCTCTTAGGCAGAGTTAACCGACTATAGCATTGTTGAGCTTGTCACCATACCAGCCGTGTTGATGCCTCTATAGGCCTTACATGGCTCGTAAGATGGGAACGGGACACAATGTAACCTTCTCACAAAATCACAGAGCGCTTTAAGAGATCCATTTTCAAATAAAAGCTTCCCAAATTAAAAAACGATCAGATTTTAACATAAAAATAGTTTGGGTCCCTGTGCAGCAGAATGGGGGTGCTGCTGGGGGATTACTGTCCTACTTAACACAAATGTAATATGCCAATTATAGAGAAAGTCTGACCTACAAGGAATGAATTCAACTATTTGGATTGCATGCTCTCAGAAACCCAAGTAACTGCACTGGCTAAAATAGAATGGGGTCTTCTCAATAAAGAGTGAATTGCAGGGAATTTCAAACGTTAGACCAAAGTAGCAGAGTTGGAAAAATTCTCCAGTGCGGATGAATGGGAGAAATTTCTTCTACTCGACTATTTTGGTCTAATGTTTGAAATTCCCTTCTCTCCATTTCCTGCAATTTTCTCTTTATTGAATAGGCCCTAAAAGCATTGCACGGTCACGATAAGATTTATTAACGCACATCCAATTTTATCTCAAGCAAGATAAAATACACAACAGTCAACTTAACAAAAGACAATAAACAAAGTGATAAACAAAAAAAAACAGGACAGTGAAGCTTGGTTATAAACAGTGTAAAGAATAAATCAAAATACTATTAACTAGGCATATGTAACAAGACATGCTGGCCAATGGAACAGATTTGGAAAATCTGAACCCAAGAGCTTACAGTCTGCACAGAGGCCCTATGCTGCGTGTGGCTTGAGGCAATATAGCAAAAAAAAAAAAAAAAAAAAAAAGAAAAAGAAACACCTTTTACCAAAATAGCCAGGGGCAGAAAGGTAATGCTGCAGTGATATCTTACACACGCACAGTGACTAGTTATCTGCTGTGTCAATGAGAGTTATTTATTAAAAAAAAGGTAATTTCTCGGATACAGGTTGGAGCAGTTACTGTGGATACCAATGGAATTGCCTTCCCTTTGTTCCATTTTTAGAATTTTGCCTCTTTAACTCGGTTTATTAATAGCTTAATGTTCACGCCCCTTATATTGTTACCCTGGGTGTCAAGTGCCTGTAAGTAGGGAGTGTCTTCAATTCTTCTTTAAGATATTTAAATACACTTGCTTGGCCTCTCTAGCTATGCTAGTAACGGTGAGCACCATTGCTGCCTAAGCCCACTTTCCCCACCCCTATGCAGGGTATGTCCTGCCCACTACCACCAGGAACGTCAACTGTCCTTCAGAACATACCCCTTTTATGGTCCCGAAAACCAGAGAATAAGGTCTGTGTATAGGCACCAGTTTGAACCCTTACCACCCCACCTCCCAAAAAACCCCCCCTTCCCCCGGGCAATGCTGGGCGGTATGGGCGTTTATTGGAAATGTATCAATAATCTTTTATAAATAACAAAATCGGTACAGGGCTTATTATTTGGGTATAGGGGAAGAGGGTGGGGGAGCTTGGAATGCGAGCCGGCATGTAAAGATGAAGACCATGATTGTATCATGTTCCTTTTAGAGAGGAGCGGAGTATGATTAGGCCAAGTAACAAGTAATTTGTCACGCATGAAGTCAGGGGTGTGGAGATCAATGCTCCACTCCACACCTCCCTCCTCCTGAAAGAGGCACAAGATCTCTCTTCTTCTCTGAAACACAACCATTTATTCAAAAGTGCTTTAATGGTGCTATTAGTGTCAGGAATTGAGGGGAGATGGGGGGGGAGCTGGTGTCTTCAGCTTGTGACATCTCGAAAAACGAAGAGCTCCTCGCTTTACAATAGGAGAGACCTAAAAATAGAGATAGACAACCGGAAAGGAGGGGGGGATTTAGTAGGGGTACAAAATATCCAAACCGATTCATATATTATCCCAAGCGAATTCTTTTAAAATAAATGAATGTGGGGGGGGGGGGGGGGGGTAAAACCTCCAAAGACAAAAATTTTAATCAGACACAAAACCACTTCTGCCGGATAAAAAAAAAAAAAAATAGTTATTGAACGATGCTTCGGGGTGAGGAACGTTCAGAAGGAACTGTATCATATTTTGGACGTCTCAGAGCCTTCAAGGCTGCCATGTTATGTAGCGGTGACATAGCAGCCTTGATTGGCTTGCAGTGTCCATCAGGGGAACAAGATGTTCTTCTCCTTCCCCTGTGTGCCACGGAATTGACCCACAATGATGGAGAAAGAGAGAGAGAGAGATGGTCCCTGGACCAGCTCTATCCACTTTCATGGAGTGAAAGCTTTGCTTTAGTTAAAAAAAAACAAAAAAAAAAAAAACACAACAACAACTTTTGAATGATGCACCATTCAAAATTCCAGTTTTAATGGAGGTAGAAGCGGACTTAAATAACAAATAAAAAAAACTTTGGGGAGTCGTCTCTGTTTAACAGCAGGTTGCGTCACTGCGTCTACAACGGCTTGCACAGAAGGCCCCCCCTCGGTTATGCCAACTTACCCCATCTGCGTTTACACCCACCGTATTTGTATACAGATCTGTCGCTCACTCATTATGGCATTTCTATACTCGTACAGTAAAACGATTAGCCCATTACATTAGAGGTGAACCTATACTATTCAAAAAAAGAGAGTGTAAAACCATATCTTGTTTGCAGGCCATGACAGGTTCACTCTTACAATGTCCGCAAACATTTAGATTAAAAAGTTTTATAACACACAAAATAATTCAGTGTAGGGTTTTGGGCACCATTTCATATAAGAACTGACAGAAATGGTAAAAAAGGTTGATAGAGAAAAGTTAGGAATATTAGACGTAAGGAATATTCTATACAATCAAATTCAAGGTCAACACAAGGACATTGGCGGTGGTCACTCCAGACAGAGCTGTACAGCCGACACGGCACTGTAGGATTCTGAAAGTTCCGTAGAAAGATTGCTAAAGTTTTCGGCAAAATCTAGCAATGTAATTATAGAGCGCGGTAAGGGATTTGTGATGCAATCCATTTCCTGGTAGAGTTCATTTAGAAGGATTTCTTTCCGTGTTGAATAAGAACGAATAGCGAAAAACTATTCCACAAACTGGAGACCAAAAGGAAAGTTGGGGTCTAGCCACATACAAACGATGTTTAGTGGCCTGGAATGGTGGACAGGTAATGGTATGATTTTGTTGTGGTATGAGTTTGGTTTTCTGCCAAAGAATACTTAAACGTTTTTTGTTGGGACTTAAGAGGGGCTAGCGATCCATCCTTTGACCACTGAGAATTGTTCTGGTTTCAAGTTGTGATTGGTTTGGCAAGAAAGAGAAGGGGGGGGGGGGGGGGAGTTAGGGGCAATGTAAAAAAAACACAGTTTCAAAGAAAGGGGCAACCATTACGAGCTGTGGTGGAGCAACAAAGCAAGCAAAGTCCCCGACCGGGCAGGGCTAGCTCAGGAGAGACATTACAGTGCTGGGGCGAGTTGTTAAAAGTGCCCTCTCATATAATCAGTCGAGGGCCCCTCCTAACCTAGAAATAACAGTTTACAGAAGTCATTGTACAGCTCTTTAAAGAATCGTCTTTTCTGTGGACTCACAGATTAAAGAAGGAGGTTGATCAATTGCCAGGAGTCAGAATTAAGCTTTAAAATGTACTGTATCACACACACACACACACACCACTGAAAAACAAACATATCGCCTTGCCAGTAGAAGGGAATCTGCGATAGTTTTTGGATTACGTCTTGGGAATTAATTGTTCCACTGTGCGGAGCAGAGAGAATGACTGATTCTTGGGAAATTAGGTTTTAAAAGGATCTGCTTAACTTCATTAAGAGACTGCGGTATGACAGATACGGGGACTCATACATCATCCAATTACAGTAGTGACAGGAGCAGCTACCAAAAAACACCCCCGCTACAGGTCCACGGAATGACTACTGCTCCTTCTACTTAAGGCTGACTGAGAATCATGGGATGTGGAGTCCCCAAAACACCTGCAGTGCCAAGGTTAGCCATCCCTGTTAGCCAAGAGATCACTTTTTGCTCATAAAATCTCATTCGTTATTTTTAACCAAAATGTCCTCCTCCCCCCCCCCCAAATTCATTGCATGAGATAGTATTCATTTCACCCCAGAGAGGGTTCCCAGTCACACAAGTCACAGTATAAAAAGGAACCAATTTTAAAAACACAAAAGGAAACTCTGTTCCTTGTCCAGGTGATTTATGGTGTAAAAGGACTGCTGAAAATTATAAATGATATATCACACAGTATTTAATTAGACTGGCTCCTGCATAGTAATCAGTAACCCTTTACGGTCCAATAAGGGAAATTTTAAAATAAATGAGTTTCGGCCAAAATAATTCAGAATTTTTTTGCCAAGAGAAAATTTAATTTGAAATGAAAAAAATAACAAAAATAAAATCGAATGAAACGCTGCTTCGTCTAATTATTAACCAGCTCATTTTCCTGCTGATTAATAAATTGGATATTTGGAGTATTGGTGAAAAGGTTTCATTAGGCAGAGTGATAGACTATCGGATCATCCAAATGATATATTCCAATATGCAATTCCAATTTTATTACCAAGTGTCAAATGCTATTAACTCAGGGAATAAGGAATACCATTCTATGGAATCTGCGCAGTGAGGCGAGTTATCAGACTGAAGTGGATTTAATCTCAATATAGTATCCAGTGGCTACAGATTCATTTCTTTGGAAAAAAGACTCTGGATTCTAATAAATAAGAAAATGTAAAAACAAGATTATGTATAACGTTAACCCTGATTTTTTTCCCTCTCTATCTTGTGCATGCTTTAAAAACTCGGTTACGAAATGTCAGACGTCACATTGTAGGGTCTATTCAATAAAGAAAGACTTGCAGGGAAGTGAGAAGGGAATTTCAAACTTAAGGCCAGAGTAATGGAGTTGGAAAAATTCTCCCAACTCGGCTACTTTGGTCTAAAGGTTTTGAAATTCCCGTCTGGATTCACTGCGATTCTCTCTTTATTTAGTAGAGACTTCATTTTAAAAATGTGTGTTTTTGTGGGTGTTTTGTCGTGCACCAATAACATTTATCAAACCCCCCTAAAAAAGTTACTCCATAATACTAACGGCCAATAATAACTTCTAATACATTGAGATTTCTCCCATTTTCAAGTGAATCCCAGTATCAAGCTGCAGGGGCTGTAATTCCTATCGATGTGTAAACTGTAGAAGAATTGAAAAAAGACACTCGCATTATAAAGAAACAGTCATGGAGATATGGAGTATCTCTAACTTGATTGAAACCAAAAACCACACACACACACACACACACACACACACACACACACACACTGGAGGCCAAGATCTCAGTTTATGGCTTTCACCCTGCATAGGTTTGCAAACACATTTTTACGGAGATTCTGGTGATAAGAATACGTTTTGAAGCTAGAAGCCAGACAAGGTTTGAAAGACGCCTCCTGGCAGAAAGAGAGAGAGGTAAATAGATATCAAAACAAGTCACTTGTAATAAAAAACCACATTCAAGAAGCTCCTATTTTATTGGAGCTGGAGCTTCACACTCCATTTCACATGAATGTAGGCAGAGTAAGTAGAATACAATCCGTTCATGGTAGTGTCCCTTTAAACAGTCTGGTTTTACACATGGTCGAACAGTATTCTTCTTACAATTAAAGGGATATGCTGAGTTTTGGGATTCGGTGATGTAGGTTGCTTATAGATGTCACTGAAGCCTGCTAGAAAGGCTAATATGCCTATGCCACCCAGATGGGAGCATTTATTAGTCCATCACTAACATACATCTCATTTTATTAGGACTAATAAAAATTTTATTTAAAAAAAAATAATAATTTTAAAAAAAGGTGTCTGTCCCTTTAAAATTATTTGAAAAATCATTAAAAAAAAAAAACCCTCTGGACTAGGTGTCCTTACATGCCTTGTAGGACCCCACAGTGCTGCATCCAGCGGTAAAAACGCAAGATTACGCACAGGAGATAATTATACCTGTAGAGAATAATGGGTGCCCCTCCACAAGGGGTTAACCGCGCACAAATAGGAGGAGCCCGGTAGCAGGATTACCATTCCCGACCTCCCAATCAATATTCCTGGCTGTTTGCACAAGGCCGGCCAGGGAGCCTGCATTGCTATTGACTTTGGCCTGGCGGTAAACTGTTTAGATTAACTGTTCTTATAGCTATGGGGGGGGGGGGGGGGGGGGGGGGCTGCACAGAATGAGATTTTATTTTCCCATGCCTTATTATAAGCAGTGCTTGTGTATCTTGTATTAGGAGCTCACATTATTATGATTATTTCAAACTGTATGGGTTTAAGCAGGATTAGCAGGATCATCAGAAAGTAACATTTCGGGGGAATTTATGTGTAACAAAAAAAACAATCCATTTTCAATCCCATTTAGCGACTACCACTTTAAGAATGATGTGGCAGTAAAACTGATCCACATTACACTAGCTGGTCAGCGACCTCACGTGACCTTAACATTCTAAGGTCAGGCTTGAAAGGGGAGGAGCTCGGGGAGTTTGTTTTATTTTTTTTATTTAAATAGGTGAAAGGGGATGCCATATATTTGGATATGGGTACAAGGGTACATTTAATTTGGCACCCGAGTTGGACTTGGTCTCAAAACATAGCTTTGATCCTTTCGCCTCCCATTACTATCAAGAACCATTACGTTCAAGAATCATTCGAACCTTCCGAATTGGACTTGGTCTCAAAACGAAAGTTGACCCCAAAAGTCGGCCTCCTCGAGCTATTCTCGAATTTTTGAGATGTGTATCACCCGTAGAAACTGCTGTGTAGGGTCTAGGGAAAGCAGTGCCAAATCAGATCAATTAGAACTTGAACAAAAAATCTTAATTTACGCAAACTAAATTCTAAACACATTTATTGCAGATTAAAAAACAAACACACGTTAGAGAGTTGCAAGGAGCTCGGAGATCCAGACCAAACATTCTAAACTCAGCATCCTACGGCCTGTACCATACAAGATGTACTAGCGTAGAGGAGATGAAGATATGGGGAGGTCACATAGGAGGAAGCTAGAATGGAGATGTGTGAAGGAAGGGTGATAAAATGAGGAAGGAGAGGTGGGGAAATGAAGAGAGAGGAACTGAAAACATGAGTGCAGTGAGATATTGAAATGGATGTTTTTCCCAAGCAGGGCTTTTTTAGAGGTTCAGGCCTCCCAATGGTTTCTGGACTACAACTATCATAATTCTTTGCTCTTGCAAAAAAAAAAAAAAATTATTTCAAAAGCTCCACGGGCCTTCAGCGGATCCGCGGGGCCCAGGCAGAGTTCAAGGACAGTGGGAGCTTGGTCCCGCTCGCCAGACTGAGTCCCCTGCGGGACCATGGAGAAGTCGAACGAGCCGGAGAGCCAACCCCCGGCGGGCCCGAGACGTACGTCGACAGTTTAGTAAGTGAATTTATAAGCCCCGCAAAAAAGAAAGCAGTCAGGGGGATTGTGGGTGTGTAGTACAGCGACAGATGAAGGGCCATTGTTGGACGCACAGGGGTGTTGGGGGGGGGGGGGGAATTCAAATAAAGAAGTGAAATACGGCTCTTCTCAGAACTGCTATTCAATATTTAGTCGTGCGGAGACTGTGAGGCAAAGTAGCACCGAATACTACGCATTTCGCTTAACACTTACTCATCAGTGATGATTGCGCATTGCTTGGAATGATAAAACGTGCAGAGTGAAAAAGTACAATTTTTACAGTAATGACAACGCCAGTGACAGAAATATTTGTCGTTGAAAATCATTATATCCATTTTACTGTAACTTGCAGGCTGCGGCTGGCATGATACACGCAGATTTATCTCTGTAATGAAAGAGGTCCTATAACTGCACATTTACCTGTCGGAACCAGACTATCTCAGCAGAAACCCAGTTTGATACTAACGGTTTACCTGCAAGAATTACTAAAGTCCTCGGCAGGCCCGCCATCAGGGGGTGACGGGCGATACTGGCGTCCTGTGCCGGGCAGGCCCAGGTCACGCCAGGAAAAAAAAAAAATTACCCTCTGTTAAGCCGGTCCGCGGTTGTGAGGGAAGCGTTCTGTGCTCCCCCCAGCCACGCGGCTTCAATAAAGTTTGTTATAAAAAAAAATGTGCCAGCATATTAAGGGGCAAAATACTGGCATACTAAATGGCAAAAGAATGGCATACTGAGGGGCAAAATACTGGCATATTGAGTGGCAAAATACTGGCCCAGAAAATTTGTTCAGTAAGGGGCCCTGGTCCTCGGTTAAAAAAACAAAAACAGCATGGGATTTTAAACATGGCTCCACCAATGTGGAGGAAAAAACAAGATCCTCTTTAGGTTTGGGGGAAAAACAGCTTAAACTCAGTGATAGACAAATTGGCAGTAAAATGGACATACAGAAAGGGATAGGTACGTAACTATCATCCAGTCTGCTTAATCGGAGAGTCCCAAGGTTGTATTTATTGGATCACAAGTAGCCATTCCTCTCAATCACACTTGGCTTCCATTTTCTGAAATTAACCCAAATAGATACGTTCCACAAATGGAACGAAGTGCAAAAAGCACTCGTCACAAGAGTCTGGTAAGGCAGTCCATAGTTTAAAAACACTACAATGTTCACCAAATAAGAACTAAATGGTTACCATTTCGGGGCAGATAAGGCACCATCTCCAGAACTTTAGCTATACGACATAACATTATATAACATTGTGGCAAACCACTGGAAAATGGATTACAAATATTAAAACACCAACTGGTTTCGGCAAAAGGAGAACATAAACAAATGAAAACTTCACGTGGACCCTATATATCCTGCGAGGTCCCATGGCTGTCACAGGTGTCAAAAAATGAATGTACAGCATATATAGAATGGTGACCCATAATACATATAGGCAAACAAAGCACTGCGCAATTAGAAAAATATATAGAATAGTTTCTAAAATAGCCCCATAGATTGACTTCCCTAGTTAGCCGTGCACTATTATTTTAATTTATCTCTGTCCATAATATCAGCAGAACATTGGCGACTTTTACGCACCATGCCCCTCAGCGCTCTGTGACTTTACGTGGTCTTCCACTTCGTGGCTGCTGTTCCTAAGAGTTTGCAGGATACGTTGAAAGGTTTAAAGGGGCTGTATCACCTAAACATGGTATTTACTGTGAATGTAGAGAATAAAAATGTATAAAAAAAAAAAATGATGGAAAATGAGCTATACATTGTATAAACTACAAGCAAATGCCTAAATTAGGAGAGAAAAAATGTGCCTGTGGAGTCTCCTGCTTATGACATCACCTGTGGCACGGTATGCAAATTAGACATTTCCCATTGAAAACCAGTTCATTTGCATATTAGGCCACAGGTGATGTCATAAACAAGAGACCACAGACACATTCAAAACACATTTTTCTACTAATTTAGGCATTTACTTACAATTCTGCTAACACAATGTATAGATAGATCATTTTTAGTCTCCACATTCACAGTATAAGAAGTGTTTAGGTGATAATGTCCCTTTAAGTAACTCTCAGGCACAAGATGTTGTCATTATCAGATGACCCTTTAATTCTCTTTGCCATTAGGTGCGGGAGGAGGTTCAAGCGGAGGGGTCTTTCCACCAAGAACCCACCGATTTACCTATTAAACGACTGGTAGTTCTTCCTCTGGGACTGTGGACAATGTAACTATATATTGCTGTCTCTCCAACACACACGTGTGTGCGCCCCACTGTCAAATGTGCGCCCCACTGTCAAATGTGCGCCCCACTGTCAAATGTGCGCCCCACTGTCAAATGTGCACACACAGCCAAACCTGTAAAATTAAGACTTATTATACGTGGGGTATTAATCTAAACAGGGGTATTAATCTAAACAGGACATGAATGGCAGATTTTAAAAGAATCACTGGCTAGATTTATTTAAA
>CM069860.1:10856634-10966634 GCA_036172795.1 Pelodytes ibericus | reverse complement strand
GGCATGAATGTCTAAACTACTGAATTACAGACTCAACACAATCACACAACTGTATTCAGGGATCTTTCCCTACCACTGCAAATACAGAGAATAAATGAAAAAAAGTGATCAGAAATTATCTATACAATGGTGTTTTAAAAGGAGTCGTGTCTCCAGTTTATGACATCAGCTGGTGGCTTGATATGCAAATTAACTACTTTTAAATATGGGAAATGTGTGAATTGATAGATCAAGCCACCAACAGTTTAAACAGTTTTAGTTTATGCCCTTGTACTTCCGTTAACGCAAGATATAGATCATTTTTTTTATCTATTCTGTAGATTGACAGTATAGACATTTCGAGGGGAGTCGTGGAAGAGGAGCAATAGATCTGTCAGTGGGGTTAAAACTCTCAAATTGGTCTTGGTACATATTGGCTTCTATATTGGAATCTTGGAATAAAACAGGATCTCCTACCCGGTTTGCCAAAAACCCAGAAAAGTCTCCTGCAGACGCTGGCAATAAATAGTCTTTGCAGGTTATTTCACAACCTATCAACGTACAGCCAAAGAGCTGGAAGGGAAACCGTCAGGATTCAAGACAAATCAATTGACAACCCCAGGAAATGTTCTGCCCTGCCAAATATCACAAATGGGTTCTGGCTGGAATAATCTACCCGACTTGAACTAGCTTTTCCAGGAGACCTCGATAGGACCTCCAGACACGTCTGAAATTAAGCCCATCACATCATCACTTTGTTAAAAGGACACTTAAAAATATACAATCTGAAATGTCTTTGCTTACCAGGGCAAAATCTTGAGACTCTGGACTGCTAAAACCAGTATGTAGTTTTACTCAGGCAGAATTCCGAGTTCTGCCTTATTAAATTACCAGTTTTGTGCATCGTTCGAAAAATATATATTTTTTTTTCTCTTTCCGCTCTCTAATAGTGTTGAGCGAACCCGAACCGCACTGTTCGGGTTCGTACCGAACATTACGGTTTTTGGACTCCGGACACGGACATTTCACTGTATGTCCGTGTTGGAGTTCGGCGATTACATTGTATGTAATGCTATTGGCTTTCTATAAACCGAAATAGAGTCCCCATTCATAAGAAATTCTTATGAATGGGGATTCTATTTCGGTTTATAGAAAGCCAATAGCATTACATGTATTCCATAAGCCGAAAGTCTATAAACCGAACGACATTCGGTTTATAGACTTTTGGTTTATAGAATAGCAATAGCATTACATGTATTCTATAACCCGAAAGTCTATAAACCGAATGTTTTTCGGTTTATAGACTTTCGGTTTATGGAATACATGTAATGCTATTGCTATTCTATAAACCGAAATACAGTCCCCATTCATACGAATAGGTCAGTTGACCTAGTCGTATGAATGGGGACACTCACCCACATTTTACTTCATTTTGCAACCCTCTAGCCCTTTCCATGACTTTTTTTAGAGGCATTTTAGTGGCCAAAAGTTCGGGTCCCCATTGATTTCAATGGGGTTCGGGGGTCAAGTTCGACCCCGAACCCGGACTTTTTTCCGAAGTTCGGCCGAACCAGCCGAACATCCAGGTGTCCGCTCAACTCTACTCTCTAACTAAAGATTTTTTTTAATTAGCTCCGTTATCAAAACTATTTGTGTCTTAGAAAAGTACAAGCTGAACCCTCCCATAGTTGGGCTGAGATGGGGTGGGGTGGGGGTCTCCTTTCAGCTATTGGTCGTTGGAGGGGTGATGGGGCAGAATTAGGCAGAAGTGGCCTGTAGTTCTTCTCAGACATAACACTCTGGCATAGAATAATAATAAGGCTGGCTGCATCCTCAGCCATTCTGAACAAGCGAAATAATTCTACATGTACCAGAGTTCACAGAGTGCGTACACAGAAACCAGTGAATATACAAATGGAAAATACACTTCACGTCCAATGCAGAAGATGGAGATTCCACAGAAATCAGAACATAAAAGTAGATATATTAATTATTGACAACGTGCTCTTTTTTTAGCTCACAGAATATAACGGCTGAAATCCACGCTGTACGTATAGAAAAAAAAAAACACACGCAAGATAAATAATAGGCTCAATTTTGAGGACAGAAATAGCACTGGTATGTATACATCTACCCATGCCTGTTTACAGCCAAGAAAGACGTGTTTAAATATAATGATCACATGTATGTTGCCAATGGATTGTCATTGTGACGTACAAGAAAAAAAAAAAAAAAAAAAAAAAGTATATATAGTGCGATAGAAACGACGCTGGTAGAAAGTGAACAGTCTTCTATTCCAATGCTAAGTGGGGGGGGGGGGGGGGGTGTCTGGCTGCAAGGAGACTAGACAGATAACAGGGCTGTCCCAGTACGTGCTGGTTCAAATTGACCCACGGGAGACATGTCTTTATCTGTAGGATAATGTGCTGCACTATGATAGAGAGCAGAATGATACATCACAGACCCAATAGCGTCCAGTTTCACAACGGTATCAGTAGGACTTCCTTTTGGACAGCGAGGGAAGGAAGGGGCGTGCTCACACCCCGATACCTCTCCCGAAATCATCTTATCTTAAAGGACAGAATCATGACACTTTCCAGAGCGTTACTCAATGTGACAAAAAGGGTTTAAGATGACATACTGGGCCATTAAAAAAGGACTGTAACCGTGGCTTTAAGAGTGCTTCCCCACCGCGCCCCACCGCCCAGCTCGCTCTATTATTATCTTTTTACACTTCAGGCCAGATGCTCTGTGCATTTTAAAGACCTGGTTATTGCTCAACAGGTTAACTTTACCAGTTACTAGAAAAATCACAGACACAAACCCAAATTTGGTTTAGAAATGACCGTTCTCAGCTCATCTCACACTTTTAAGAGGTTTTTAAAAAAAAAAAAAAAAAAACATTTTCGACAATATACAAAATAGGAGTAAACATTTGGGTCAATAAAAGTTTCTTTTAGTAAACAATTGACACTACCCAAAAAAAAGGGCTGGATCTCAAGTAAAAGATAATAAAAACTTAGCGTTTGTCGCCCATCATTAAAAGACAGCAGAGGGAGTACAGCAGGTAGAAGTGTTAAAAATAAAAATCAAAACCCAACGCATTTCGTTCTTCATGGAAGCAGACTTCCTTCAGCCTCATTACTAGCAGCTATTCTAGACCTTAGCGGTGATTTGGACTATTGTGTAACAAAAGGATTAAGCAGATGGCCACATTGACTCTTTATGCAGGAATAAAAATTCTTTAAAAAAAAAAATACAGAATTCAGGGCTATAAGTAGTAAAGTGCAGCGTCATTAGGTCTATTTTTTTCAGGAATGCACTTTTTGAACAGGTGTAGAAAGCTGCGAGGTGGTCATTCTTAGCAGATGCCTTTTTTAACAGGATCGGTGACGTTAGGAGAGAAACAGAGCAATTTAGTAGCCAGGGAAATGGTAAGGATTTTTTGGGGATCAAGGCCTGTCCCAAGCATAACCCAAACATCAGAAAACAAAAATGAATATCTTCATGGCAGTAAGACACAATCTTCCCCAAAAACATTGTGATTTACCAATGGGCAGAGAGAGGTAGATAGATAAAGAACAAGACTACAAACCGGACGCATCGTAACTGAGCAGAGACTTCAAATTACCAATTACGCGTTTTACCGCAACTCTTCGGATTATTATTGTCATATTGCAGGTGAATTCATCACTCAGTTCAATTTAATAAATCATAATAATACTTTTATATAGCACCTTTCTCCCAGTGGGACTCAAAGCAATTATTAGCGCACGCCCCCCCCCCCCCGGAATAAACCGAAATGGGCAGCTGATAAACAACGTTTATTATTACCCAGCTTTTAGGTACTCATGTATTGACCTCAGAAGGATGAAGGGCTGAGTTGACCATGTCTGGCTTTCAACCTGCAAGTTTGAACAGGCTCTGCAGCTAGTCCATTTACCAATGGAGCAATCTCAGCCACTAGAGAATATATAGATAAAACACCTTGCCCTAGAGGGGCACCATGTGTGCCCATATGTCACATAGATACCCCAACACACAAATACATATACTGAAGACCCTCTTGATCAGGAAACTTTTAAACAGTCCAGCAGACTGCAAATCCCACCAGACAGCCTACAGCCATTGTGTACATTTTTCCCATGTGGAGGACTTTGGTCCTAAATAAAAAGCTAAAGTTATAGAAAATTGCAATCAGTTAACAAATAAAACCAGACTAGGATTCAAACACTGTAAATCCATGCAGCTGGCAGTCTGACTGGCTAACAAAAAAAAAAAAACCCTGAACATTACAAAGGGTACATTAAAAAAAAATACTAAAATCAATACAGCCAGATGTAAACGAAGGAAGGAGAAACAAATCGGGATTGGTTTGTAGAGCAGAAACAAGTGTACATAATGATTGTTATTCACCTGAACACACTATAAAATAAATATGATGCATCTCCTGTGTGTGCCTGACTTAACACTGTGCCAGCAGTGCCGCTAACCCCCGGGCAATCAAAACTGTCAATTATTAATGTAAAAGGGGTGGGTGAAATTCCGCTGTATCTGTGCAGTCCAATGTCTGTGACAAGCTAAATGGCTGTAGTCAACTCATCTGACAAAAGCACACGTTTTCATTTATTCCATGGTTGACATGCGGCATACAGCTGTACACTCGGAATTTTCAAAACAGGCCAAGGGGGGGGCGGAGCATTCTTATTTTCATGCAAAATGGAGCATATCTAATGCTGCCAAATGCAAAAAAAAAAAGTTTGTTTTTTTGGGCAGTGTTCGGACTGTAGAGGCAATACTTGCCCTTTAAATGTCAATACCCGCAGTCTAGTTGGATGGTGGGGTCTTCAGATCTGCTGTTTAAGTCTATCAAAAAATGTTGACAAGTTAACAGACACTATCTACTTCCATCTTACATCGCTCCTGGTTTAACTTAATGGTGTTTTATCTTTTAAATAAGTAAACATGAGGGTCTTAAAAGGGATTAGATCACCTAAACATTGCTTGTACGGTGAATGTAGGGGAAAGAAAATCAATATGTTACGGTTTGCACAATTGCAACCATATGCAGGGCTACTAAACTGGTCCATGGGATGAAGGATAAAACTTACCAGGAAAGGTTACAGCATCTTAACATGTATAGCTTGGAGGAAAGACGTAACAGGGGGGATATGATAGAGACATTTATATACATAAAGGGAATCAACACAGTAATGGAAGAGAGTATATTTAAAGGTAGACAAACTACCACAACTAGAGGACATAGTCTTAAATTAGAGGGGCAACGATTTAAATGTAATATCAGGAAGTATTACTTTACTGAGAGGGTAATGGATGCATGGAATAGCCTTCCAGTAGAAGTGGTAGAGATTAATACAGTCAAGGATTTTAAGCATGCGTGGGATAGACACAAGGCTATCCTAGATATAAGATAAGGCCAGGGACTAATGAAAGTATTACTTTACTGAGAGGGTAGTGGATGTATGGAATAGCCTGCCAGTAGAAGTGGTAGAGGTTAATACAGTGAAGGAGTTTAAGCATGCATGGGATAGGTATAAGGCTATCCTAGATATAAGATAAGGCCAGGGACTAATGAAAGTATTACATTACTGAGAGGGTAGTGGATGCATGGAATAGCCTTCCAGCAGAAGTGGTAGAGGTTAATACAGTGAAGGAGTTTAAGCATGCATGGGATAGACACAAGCCTATCCTAGATATAAGATAAGGCCAGTGACTAATGAAAGTATTACTTTACTGAGAGGGTAGTGGATGTATGGAATAGCCTGCCAGCAGAAGTGGTAGAGGTTAATACAGTGAAGGAGTTTAAGCATGCGTGGGATGGGTATAAGGCTATCCTAGATATAAGATAAGCACAGGGACTAATGAAAGTATTACTTTACTGAGAGGGTAGTGGATGCATGGAATAGTCTTCCAGCAGAAGTGGTAGAGGTTAATACAGTGAAGGAGTTTAAGCATGCATGGGATAGGTATAAGGCTATCCTAGATATAAGATAAGACCAGGGACTAATGAAAGTATTACTTTACTGAGAGGGTAGTGGATGTATGGAATAGCCTTCCAGCGGAGGTGGTAGAGGTAAACACAGTCAAGGATTTTAAGCATGCGTGGGATAGGCACAAGGCTATCCTAGCTATAAGACCGGGAACGGGGGACTAATAAAAGTACTCAACAAAAAAAAAAAATTGGGCAGACTAGATGGACCGAATTCTTATCTGCCGACACATTCTATGTTTCTATGCACAGCTTAGAGGACTGGGGTCTCCTATATATGACATCACTTTCCAAACTGAATGAAGAATGTGTCATTTGCATATTATGCAACAAGATGAGGTCATAAACCAGAGACAACACAGAATAGTATGAAACCCATTTTTGTTTCCTTTTAGAATCTCTTGCAATGATGCAACAATTAAATATAGAGCACTTTTACAACTTCTGCAAATGCATTGCCGTTTATAAAAAACACACACAATTACACTTGCCGTTATAAGCCTCATTCCTATACATTTGAAGGCCCCAAACCTCCATCCAGAAATTCTCCCTTAAATTACGGTACGGTTTATTTGTCCCATTTATGCATTTTTTGCGGGTTGCATTAATTTGAACTTGAGGTCATGTGACAAGTACAGCAAACGGATCATCTGAAACGCTTTGCGGTCCGGACCATCGCAAACACTTTCTTTAAAGCCTGTGCGTATATTTAGAACAATTACAGAAATAAATAAAATAACTTCTGCTTTCTGATCACAGGCAACGGCACTGAAGTTACTGTTCAGTCAAATTGGAATAAGTAAATATCCAGCATTATTCATATGGTTAAACAAACATCTATAACAAGGCTTCAAAGTGGGCACTCCCCTTCAGACTACATCTCCCAGAATCCCGAGGAAGTCAACAAAGGCCGGTTTAGCATTATGAGAATTGTAGTACTACTGCAACTTGCCCAGCCCTATTCCAAAACACTAGTGATAGAAGAAACTCATTAGAATAAATAGTTATATATATATATACTAATTTGAGGACAGTGAGGGCCAGCCGGAACACTGCATGTGTTTGAGAACTACATATCCCATCATTCTCTTTCAGGCTCGTGGCTGGCAGAGAATCATAGGACATGTAGTTCCCAAACATTTGCAGTGCCAAGGTTAGCCATCACTGCTTTAGACCCAATCAGGAGCTAGGAAATGGTACTTACACATAGTTCTATGTAAATGATATCATTTCTAATATATATATATTGCTGTATGCTACCACACAGCCTCACCACACCACACTAAGCTATGAATAGGATGTAGGGTATAGGAGACGAGGTACTATATTACGCTTGTCAGTTACTATATCAAATCATATTTGTGGTATTCTATGGCATTGTGGGTTTGTTTGTACTTCCTGTGCTGTAATAACATTGCAGAGTTTAAAGATGGGCTGTACAGAAATTACATATATAGATTAGTCCAGCTTAGTAAAAAACCAGGCCATTAAAGGGACAGTATCCCCTACAATATTGTTTTTTTTTTTTTACTGTGCATGTGGAGAATAAATATTTTTTTTTTTATTGTATTCACAAAACTGCCAGCAAATGCCTAAATTAGGAGAAAAATGTGTTTTAAATGTGACATCACCTGCGGCACGGTATGCAAATGAACTGTTTTTTCACTGGAAAATGTGTAATTTGCATATCAGGCCACATGTGAGGTCATAAGCAGGAGACTGCCACAGACACATTTAAAAGCCATTTTTCTCCTAATTGAGGCATTTGTTTGTAATTTTACTAATACAATGTATATATATCATTTTCAATCATTTTTTATGTTCTAAACGCACAGTAACAAACATTTTTTAGATGCCACAGTCCCTTTAACACACAATGATGTGCAGTGACCTAGAATACGTACTCACACGGCAAGTCTAGACACTAGTAAGAGCATGCAGTCCCTGTGTGCTATGCAACATCGGGGTCTGCAAAAAGGGTTAATTAAGTAGAATGCCCAGACTGAACACATTCCCCTGTACAGGTCTGCACTTGCACCTGGGAAGTAATGATTGGTTGGGTTCAAATGAAGGGAAAAATGACTCCGATCCTACAGACTACATCCTGTGCATTCCTTCAATGCCAGCTTTGCAAACCCTACCAGGGCAACATTCTATAGGAATCCAAATACTACTTCCAGCTGCTAATGGACTACAGCTCCCATCAATCTCTGCCATTCGGAGCCTGTCCAAGAAATATAGGACATATATGCTGGAGGGTCACAGCTGGGCCCCTACACTGTGTAATCCTATCCTTGTATTGGGTCTTAACCCATTAGCTTTAGAATGCACACCTCTCAGGCAGAGGAAGGGGTTAATCATTAGCACCAATAAATCTGATTAACTGAAATCCATAGGATTGGAAACCTTCACCATCCTCTGGCAAAGCCAAGAACCGCCTGTGTTGGTTAAAAGGAGATATGCTACATAAATAAATCTGCAAAAAGGGGACTTTTTGGGAATGGAGAGAAATGGAGTCATAATTTGAGTTTTGTGGTTTATTTAAAGTCAGTAAAACTACTGTAGCCATTATATTCAACCTTTCAGCTGAGTGTCAAACATTTTCAAAGCTCAAAGAATCATGTGACTGTACTGTGATGTCATTGCCAGCCCCACCCCTGCGGAGCCTTTGATGGCAAAAGCATGCATATTGAACATTTGGGGTAGTGTACACCTACCACATTACTCAAATAACTAACACATACCCATAGGGATTGGGTTCGTACAACTATAGTATTAACAAAAGTGGACAGTTTGGGTAAACGTGGGTGTGTCTATTCATAGACTGCACCCAATTTTCCTCCCACACCATGCCTCGCCTCCCCCCCCCCCCCCCCCCCCCAAAAAAAGGTTGAATTCACACAACTGACAAGTCTGCATTCTAGGAAATCTACACTTGCCTAAAATATAATAAAAATACAGTTCTCTAGATGCATCACTGGAGAGGTTAATATTGCCAAACACACATAAGATGGGAATAAACCTGTTTCATAGCAGGGGTTCCTTTGTCTTTGGGTCAGTCGAAGCTTGCATGGTCTGGTAACATGGTTTCAGTTTCAGACATGGGAGAGTGGCTACTCTGCAGCTCTCAACTTCCTCAAATATTATACCTCTCTCTCTCAAAGCGGGTGCAAAACTATAAATAGGGTGTGGCACGTGAGCCTGCTGTGTTGGTGGCTTTCTGAGAATGATGGCAGTGGTGTCAGTGGTGTATCTTGGTTTTGTGCTGCTCTAGGCAGACAAGATTTGGGCACCCCCCCTACCCACGCTGAACACCTACGACATGCCCCATCATCAACAATGCACACATATTAAATGCCCAATCACCCCCTTTACATGTCACCATCACTCTCATTACATACCCCCACCACGTCCATTACATGCCCCCATCACCCCGATTAATTGGAAGGAGCTAAAGCTTGCTGAACGGTGGGGGAGGGAGCAAAAATGTTTGAAGCACCAAAAGTGTGCTTTAACACCCTTTGGCAAAGTGCCGCCCTAGGCGAGTGCCTTGTGGAAGATACACTACTGAGTGGTGCCCCACTCACATCAAGAAATGCTGACAAAAGTACCTTATTGAGGCCTCTTTGCACTGTATATCACTCAGGAGGCAGACATGCTGTTTAGACTCTATGCTCTGTATAGCTCTATCAGGGGGCAGACATGTTGTTTAGAATCTTTGCTCTGTGTATCATTTAGGAGGCAGACATGTTGTTTAGAATCTTTGCTCTGTATAGCTCTATCAGGGGGCAGACATGTTGTTTAGAATCTTTGCTCTGTGTATCATTTAGGAGGCAGACATGTTGTTTAGAATCTTTGCTCTGTATAGCTCTATCAGGGAGCAGACATGTTGTTTAGAATCTTTGCTCTGTATAGCTCTATCAGGGGGCAGACATGTTTAGAATCTTTGCTCTGTATAGCTCTATCAGGGGGCAGACATGTTTAGAATCTTTGCTCTGTATAGCTATCAGGGGGCAGACATGTTTAGAATCTTTGCTCTGTATAGCTATCAGGGGGCAGACATGTTTAGAATCTTTGCTCTGTATATCACTCAGGGGGCAGACGTGTTGTTTAAACTCTTGGGTCAGACCTTCCGTTACCTGACCCAAGATATCTGCTTTCCTTATAGAGCTATACAAGTAAAAGGGACTCTAGAAAGCAATGTATTTGTATTATTTCCTTACAATGCCTGCCATGGGAGCAATCTTACAATTAAACAATGTATTTTTTGCAGACACAAAAAACTAACACAGGATATAAGGAGTCACTTTTCAGAGCTAGCAGACTGTGGGGACTGTACTGCTTTGCAGCAAATTCTCAATTTCTCATCAGCACAAATGGCTAATACACAATGCTCAATCCCAAGCACAGGACTGGGCAGATACAGTGACTTCAACTCCTGCCTCTCTCAGACAGCCTTTAGAGATAGACAGAGTTGAATACATTGTATAGCCCTGATGTAACACATGTTGGTTACGTAACAGAGTGAGAGCAGTGCATCCTGTTTGCCCAATACCGTCTCATGCGATGAGCCCAGCATGTTCAGTAAGTCAGACATTGGCGTTTATCTCTGGATTATTGTAAATACAAGGTAAAGTATACTAACCTTGACACTGGAATCCCTGTTTTCCAAATCCCCTGCAAAACAGAAAGAGGGGGAAAAAGAAAAAAAAGTGAGGAAATCACATAAAACACAGAATATATATAATAAATTGGTCACCTCTGGGATCGGCAAGCAAGTAACTATTTACATGTCCAAAAAAAAAAAGACTCTGGAACCTGAACAACTTCTATACTATGAATGTAGACAATATAACAAAACAAAAATCATCTGTACTGTTACTTATTAAATTGGAGCAATCACCGTGGTAACCAATGAGTTCCTGCACTTGAGATCAGTATTTAGATTCAGATCTTTGCACCAGAATTAACTTTTCCGAATAACCCCCGATGACTACATTCAGCAATTAATGAATAGAGGTGAATTGGCATGGGAAGTGCAATAAAAGTAAAATAAAAATAAAAGGTATTAATAGTGGTCATACAATATACAGTGGACATACAATAATCACACAAGAGAGAGACAACACACTGCATAACAGTCTACACTGGCAGTCATTGTGAGAGACCGTATATCACATTAAACCAGTGTCTGGTACAAGTGAACTATTTAATAATATTATTATTTATTATTATCATCATCATAATTATTAATAATAATTAATATTATTCGGTTGCGGTTTACAATAAAATTATTGAGCGCATCAAACACCCCCAAACTCCATGGGAAAAGCAGTTCATTTACATACCAAGCCACAGATGATGTCATAAAGAGGAGACACCACAGACATTACAAAACAAAAAAAGAGTTCAGGACACAATATCAGTGGTACTGGATTCATCCCAATGCCTTTTTTAATTTTAATATATACACACAAACACACACACACACATACAAACACACATACAAACAAACACACACACATACACACACATACAAACAAACACACATACAAACAAACAAACACACACACACACATACAAACAAACACACATACACACACACAAACACACAAACACACAAACACACACACAAACACACACACAGCCAAAAAATAATATTTACATTCCTTTCAATTTTTTTCAATATTTTGGTTGTAATGTTCTGTTACTAAATATAATAAACATTTTAGTTTATACACAAGAGGCTTCTTTTTCTGTAGTTTGTCCTACAATTGTAATATGCTGCAATTTTAACATAAAATGAGTGGATTTCAGATTTTGTATGCAGTGCCAGTGCCAGCCTTCGCTTATTGGGAATGGGGATATACATGACAGTCTATAAAACAAATGCAGTCAACTGGCTAAAGAGCTCGATGAAACAACAGCAAACAATCTCATCCCAAAACAAAAAAAGAAGAATAAAAAACAAACAAAAAAAAAAAAAAAGGTGAAGAAGGAATTTCACACCGAATCTAAACACTGTTTTTTATAAAATTCCAATAAATTGTTGGGGGGGAAAAAGGCATTTCCACACAATTATGTGTTTGAATAATTCGGGTTTTTAAATACGCTTAAAATTCAGGATATGGTTCCAAAAACATCAGATACGTAGACGAAAAACAATAAAAAAAATACATTAAAAAAACAAACAAAAAAAATCCTATCCCCCCCCCCCCCCCTTAAGTTTGAGACTGGGGATAGAGGGCTATGTGGCGGAATGTTTCAATCAGAGACAATGTCATACATTAGAAGGGACGACTTTCTAATCCAAAGCACCAATGGACAGGCAGACTACTACAAAACCCTTACTACAGCCATCATAGCGCTGTTATTGATGCAGTCCCAGAGTTCCCCCCCCCCCCCCTTTAACACCATTCATTCAAATCCTTCCAGATGTCAGCCGTGCCGCAGCCTGAGCATTACAGAGCATCTCTGAGCTGCAGACACCATCCTTGCAGCAAGAATAAATCACAGAAATAAAAAAAATAAAGTGAGATCAGAAACAATGGAAAATGTTCTGCACCAAACAAATACAGTTACTATGCTATGCATCAGCTCATGTTTACAACACATTCAACACCCCCCCCCCCCCCCCCATGACCTCTTCCTGTGTGGCATTGCAAGGGGACCCTGATGTTATCTGTACTGTAGAAAAGATGCACATGATGGTTCCTTCTGCCCACATCACCCCATATTATCCACAATGCCAATGGGTGAATGCACCTGCACCCATGCATTGACTAAAGGGGGGGGGGGGGGGGCTACCAGATTAGAGACATACTAGCAGATACAGAGTTAATGTATGAGTAGGTGCCTGTACCATTTGGGATGCTCCTTACCCCCTCAGCATGCCGGGGAGGGGAGGGGGGGGGCAATACTTGAAACCAGGAAGCTACTGTAATAATGGGCTGTATAAAGGGTTAATTCTGTAGAAATGCCTCCAGAGGTATCTGTTGTGCCATTCAGCAGGCAAGTATCTACTGTCAAGGTGCAGAGAGTTAAAGGGGGACCTGGGGAAGGGGGTAAAAAAATACTACAGCCCTGGCAGTAACTGGTTAATTGCAAATCTGTCTATTAGCATGGGTTAATTGCTTTGACACCAGACCTCAAGTGACAGGTTGGGATGAGATGTAAGAAGGAATCTGGGCACTGCAGGGAGCATCAATGCACCCCCCCCCCCCCCCCTTCCCAGGATAGAGAAGGAAGGGGGGGGGGGGGTGACAGGGGCATTTAAAGAGTTAGTTTAACCCAGTCAGTGCCAGTTGTGCAAAACACAACCATGATTTATCTAAAAATATCAAGACTGCAAATATCAAAGTCAAAAGCTTTAGGACCCACCTCCATTAAGGGGGCTCCATTAAACGAAGACCCCCTTCATGGTCAATGCACTGAAGCCCCCCCTAATTCCAAGCACATTCCTTAGGAGGGCAGAGCAATGCTTGCATGACAGGGATGCCCACTTGTGGACTGCAGCTCTCATCATGCTCATCCAGGCCAAGGGGCTGGCTCAGCTTCATGGGACTTATGATGCATCTTTCCCCCCCCCCACCCCCCAGGTAGAGCCGTCAGGTGGGCTGTGCCCCCTACTCACCAGATGAAGTCGGTGCAGTGGCTGCAGAAGGTGGGCTGCTTGAAGAAGCGGGCAGTGAACTTGTGCTCCTTCACCTCGTGCACGTTCTTCTGCCGCAGGGCCCCCTTCCTGGCGAAGCGGGTGGTGGTCTCTTCGGGCTCGCTAGGTGCGGGGTCAGCCATGGTGCGCTGCGCGGTGCGGTCTGTCCGCTCTCCCCCGGCGCACTGCGCTCTGCACAGCGCTGCCTCCCCGCACCGCGCGTCACCCGGACCCGCCCCCAACATCTGCATAAACACGCCCTTCACCGCCCGCATGGCCACGCCCACCCCGCTCACACACACCGCCTCTGCCTGGCTGCAGATCTCTATTTATCAGGTAACCTCTCACCCCCTCCTCTGATACTCACAGGGTTAAAGAGACTGTGTCACCTAAACACTGCTTATACTGACTGGGCATGGACAGAATAAAACAGGACTGACAATGATCTGTACATTGTGTGAGCAAAACTGCAAGCAAATGGCTAAATTAGGAGAATAATGTGTCTGTGGTGTCTGCTGCTTATGACATCACCTTGTGGCCTGATATGCAAATTACACATTCCCCATTGAAAAGCAGTTCATTTGCATACCGTGCCACAGGTGATGTCATAAGCGGGAGATTCCACAGACATATTTAACACACATTTTTCTCCTAATTTATCCATTTGCTTGTGATTCTGCCAGTACAATGTATAGATCATTTTCAACCCTTTTTTATTCTGTACATGCGCAGTAACAAACAATGTTTAGGTGAACCTGCAACCTGTCCTGCCACTGCTGGGGGGGGCCAGGTGACCTCTGTGTCCACTGCTGGGGGGGCCCAGGGGACCTCTGTGTCCACTGCAGAGGCCAGTTAGAGCTTTTTTGATATATATATTATGTACTTGTTTGTACTATATATATATATATGGTGTTTTGGGCTTTCTTTAGTTATGGGGAAGTTCTCCTGGGCGCACAATCCAACCCTTAGCAGCAGACCCTCCACATCAGTTCTCAGATGAAGTCTGGCAGCATCCAAATACATAGTTGCCAAACATCAGCCGTGTTTCCAGGGACACATATTTGTTCCACATGCTGCAGAAAGAGCATGCAAAGTGCAGCCCAGCAGTATGTAGGATGGATATACGCACAGACACAATCCAATTAATTAATCAGGGTAGTTCCTATGAGATCTCCTCCCTGATTAATTCATTGGATTGTGTCTGTGTGTATATCCGTCCTACATACAGCCGGGCCGCACTTTGCATGATCTTTCTGCAGCATGTGGAACAAAAATGTGTCACTGAAAACATGGCCGATGTTGGCAACTATGCAAATATCATGATGGAAGACCTTGATCCGCTTTCTTGCACTGTCAGAAAGTGACCTGAGGAGGGGAAGCGCATTGCTTGGTGAAATGGGGGGGGGGGGGGGGGGGGGCATTTTCTCACCGGGGGTCCGATTTTTTTCTGCAAGGTTTATTTTTTTTAGTTCCACCCCGTCCCCCCCCCCAAGTGATGTACTGGGGGGGGGGGGGGGGGGTCTTTCCGATCTAGCGGCAAATAGTTCCTACATTTTACTTTTTTTCCCCGATCATTTCATGCTGACACATTCTGTTTGTTCATAAGACATCTTGTCACATTCAGCTGGTTCTTCGTCCATTAGCAGCCACCTCTCCCCCCAAAAAATAATAATAATTTTCAGTTGATTTCACCCATTCTGTGAATTTGCATAGAAGCACAGCGGGGGGGGGGACGGCTAAAATCTGCAACGCACCCAAAAGTTGCTGCACATTGACTAAGACCCTCAATGCTTTCAGTAACAGTATGTGGGATTTGGAAAGCTTCGTGGCCTGTTCGTCTGCCCAGTAATTAACTTGCTGACCTTGGTCTTAGTTTATATCCAGGGAAGATTCACTAGATTAACCTCTACCACTTCTGCTGGAAGGTTATTCCATACATCCACCAGGACAGGGGGTTTACCTACCCAAATTCTCTGTCTCTCATTTTACATCTAACATTCCAGTTTTGACATGTCTGTGGTGTCTCTTGTTTATGACATCACCTTGCAAGTGAAGGCACAAGGTGAGGTCATAAACAGGCTATGCTGGTTATATAATTTAGATATATATTTTTTTTAATCTCCATTCTGACTGGATCCATGTTGAGCTTCTTCTATGGAATTGCTTTTCCTAGCGTAGCAAGTTCCATTTTTGTACCAACAATGGTCAAACAACACATATATAGTATGTCTCTTTAGTGACATATCTTGAACATATGGTGCGTAGGACGCACTATATATATTAAATTATAAAAAAAAAATACGCAAATCTGGAAATAGAGGACTCACCATAGGAATATTCCTGCTGATTGTTCCACTTTTCGAACCTTAATTGAATTGCCCTGTTTTTTCTTGTTAAGGGACTGTCTGGTGCCCAAAGGGCAGCTTACAAATATTAATGCGTTTTAATGTGCTTTCAAAGTACTTTAAAATGCATGTTTTACATTTTGCATTGCTTACAATATAAAATACTTACAGCGAGGACTGCCCACACTAGCTGAGTAAAGTGGTTTCTTTTTTTTTTTTTTTTCTTTTTGCTGGAGGAACCAATGAGAATAATTTCATTCAAATGAATGTAAATTCCTGTCTCCCTAATGATGTCACCAGGCAGTGTGTGGCACTGTTAAGAGACTCTGTACACAAGCAAGTTTGTTACAGTCCACACAATGTATTCTATTCCATCAGCACAGGAAGTGACTAAATGAAACAAATCTTTATATCCTCAGTGTCTATATAATCAGTGCTGCCGCACCTGCAGTAAACATGCAGAGTAATCACTGGGGAGGGCTTGAGTCAAATATTAAAAATGTAATTTATGGAGAATGCATCAAATCACACTGGAAAAAAGCCTGTGCACTATACAAGCAGTGATCTTCATCTTGCACCAAAGTGAGTTTGGAGACTAGACTGTCCCTTTAAGGTCCCTGTTAGCTGCATTGATTTGGGAATGCAGTATAGTGCCATGGTAGATCCAATGGTTTGTTTACAAGAGGACCATTCAGTGTTATTCAGACACCTCTGTAGTATATGTTATCTGTCTCCTAACAGACGTAACCCATTTTGCACAATCTAATACTTCAAACGGCAGTAGATCCACTCTCCATGTCTGAAACTGTGCCACCAGATCTGACAGGGTTAACCCAGGGGTTATTAGAATTCTTCTAACACTAGGTCAAGAGGGGTTAATAGAATGGGGTCATCGACTGTACAATGCCTGGGAAGCAGAGAGGGTTTAATATTGTAAAAGATATTACACCCTATCCTTCTGTATTTTCATTACTACCCCCCCCCCCCCCCACCCCCTTGCAAAATGGATTGAAATAATTTATCATTGCCTTTTATAAGTCATCGCTCAACTGTATTTGTGAACATATAAAAAAATAACAAAATAAAATAGTTTAATAATCTCAAATTTATAAAGGAATATTGGACTGGTAGAAGGGGGGTGGGGGCTGGCAAGGAGGGCAGAGGAGCATTTGTATATAGCCCAACTGTCCTGCTTTGCCTGGAAGTTTCCCGATCTGAGAGGGTCTGTCCCGCCGTGCTCTTCCTCCATCCCGCTTTTCGGCAAAGAGGTAGAGCTTGGCGGGGCTGTGGAAATTAGGACCGTTCCTGATTACATTCTCTGGGGTCTGGGACACAGAAGACTGCCTACTGCGCATGCTCAGTAACGCTGACACTCCCCCTGCCAAGCTCCGCCCCCCCCCCCCCCCCCCCAGCATCCCGATTCGCCATCACACACTCAGTACTTCCGAAAAAACACGTCATCCCCGACGGCATGTCTGTAAATATCCACTTTATCCTCGTTCAATATAATAGAACCGGTATGACTCATTTTTCATCATTTTTTTTTTTTTATTCTCTCCGTCGACAGAATAAATAATATTACTGTCAACGTAGGGAATAAAAATGCTGAAAAACAATCTATACATCCGTGTTAGCAGATTGGCCTGCAATATGTTTTTTTTTTTTTTAAATGTCTGTTGCTTGTGTCTCCGGCTTATGACATCACCTGCGGGTTGATATGCAAATAAACAACTTTTGCAATGGGGAAATGACTAATTGGCCTATGAAGCCACAAGGTGATGTCATAAGCAGGAGACAAACCCAGACACATTGAAAACATTTATTTCTCCTATTTTATGCTTTTGCTGCCAACACAATGTCCAGATTATTATGTATTATTCTCTAATTTGACAGTATAAGCAGAGTTTAGGTAGACACAGTTCATGTAGCTTAGCATCCTATCAAACCAATGCTCGCTACCCACGTTTTTTCTAGCCTATTCTGTGATGCTGTACAGCTATCTCTTCAAACCACAGGAGGAATCATTCAGTTAAGGCGGCAGATGTGCTAGAACATGTCCCTGGATCCTATAGAGGCAGGCAGTGAGCAGGTCATTACCTAAGGGGTTTGTTTTACTCTGATTATATAGAAATGGAGATGGGCTGCGCCCCAGGTACATGTGAATACCGATTAAAGTGGACACATGCCTGTCAAGATGTATCACACGTTATTCTATTAGAGTAACTGGAGATACTGAGGATATAGTGTTGTAGTAAAAGGCACTTTTTTTTTTTTAAATATTTTTTTTGGGGGGGGGGAAATGTTTTTGCTGCCTTCAGAGTAACAGTGATAATGTTTTTCTTTATCATTTATTGAGGCTCAGGAGAGATACTGATAGGGTACCTTATTGAGCCCTCTTTGTTCTGTATAGCTCCATCAGGGGGTGCACATCTTGGGTCAGATTTTCACGCATCTGATCCATCTGACCCAACATTCTAAACAACATGGCCGCCCCCCGGATAGCGCTTTACAAGCAAAGAGGGCTCAGTCAGTTACTTTATTTGTATTCTCTCATTAAGGAATTTCTATTTAAAATGTCTGCACTTGATGCCATCTTTCAATTACTCAACAGAATGTCCAGAAAGGAGCTCTGGAGACAGTTGGCTAGCTCCCCCACTTCATTGTTTATTTTCCTTTCCTCTGGGATTGGCGTGGAGACAAGTAAGCACCTGTGATCTATTAGCTTATTTTATTAGCTATTATTTTTCTAGAATGCATAAGCAATCACTGCAGAGGAGCATCAGTGAAGGTGACAAAATAGTTTTAAATCATATTGCTAATGCATTCCATTAGCAAATTAAGTCTGATCCATTCTGATTCCCGACGGTACAGTTACCCCCAAAGGCTCGTGTTTTATAAGATCTATAATGGCCGAGATCAATTGCACAATATTCCCACTCCGTAACGATCACATAAAAGCTGTTTGTACATTTTGTTTGTATTTATTGTGTATTAAGTCTGAGTATGTCTCCACTGGATTACTGCGCTAAGAATAACATTAAAAATTCTGTCTTTAACCTGCAAAGTCCCACCACTCCTCGGCCCTTCCCTAGATTGTCTCATTACCCAATACCACCCTGCGCGACCGCTACTCTTCTAAAATGGAATAAGGCTCTCGTACAACCTCATCGCCTCTGCCCACTCACTCCTGACCCCTTTCTCTGGAATTCCCTTCTGGGGAGTATCCAACTCTCTTCCTCATTCTAAGCCTTCAAAAAGTCCCTAAAAACTTCTTCTTGCTAGAAAACCCATCAATTAAACTTTAGCCAAACCCTCCCGCTGTCCCCAGATATTGCTAGGATCACAGAAGCTTACTATCTATCCAATTAGAACACCCAATTAGCCAAACCCACCGAGCTCTCACTGATACTGTTAGGAATTACGATTCATCCAATTACAACATATATTAATTAACCTCTGGCCAAACCCACTTATCTTCAACTGTCCCAACTATTGTCACTACCACCACTTTCCCCTTTGACCTCTTCACTCCCTTATGTGTCTCATGTCCCCCACTCCCTCTAGATTGTAAGCTCTCTACTTCATGTATCAGTCTGTTCTTGTTTGTCTAGCATAGTATGTAGTCCCTCTCTATGCTCTGTACCTAGCGCTATGTAAAATGTTTGCACTATATAAATGGTAATATAATATTATGGGTATTGGGGGGGGGGGGGTAAAAACCCTTGCTCTGTTTAAAAATAATCTCATGGCAAGTTGGCGGTTTATGTGAAAATTGTTTGCTTTTGTCAAGACCAGATGGTCTCTATAAGGCTTATTTCAAAAGAGTCTTGGGGTCCAGTAGGTTAGAAAGTTGTCTTTTTTTTTGCTATGGAGTGGGGATGAACACAGTGGGGGTTACTAGAGGTTCTACTGGCAATTAGTGGGTGGGGTTTACAATCTAGCACCACCCATGCTTTGTATATCCCCCACCCCCGATTAGATTATGTTCCATCCATGAGATGTGCATCTTATTTTAATTTTTTTAGAGGTTGGGGAATGCTTCTGCTAGCTTACCTAAACGAATACCCAAGCGCAGAATGGCAGGCAGTTTGTGAAAGTGGGGGTGAGGACTGGTTAATCCAAAACTACGTACAATACAAACTAGTTAACTCAGCTCTGTGAACTCAGTAACAGACCTAGTAGTCATATAGGCTGAAGCTGGACACAGCAGTGAGACATCAAGCTGATCAAAGGTGGTGTCTTGTGCTTATGTTTGGAAACCAGTTACTACTTTTATCATAGTTACCAACATCGGCCATGTTTCCCGGGACACATCAGTGTTCCACATGGTGCAGAAAGAGCATGCAAAGTGCAGCCCAGCAGTATGTAGGATGTATATACGCACAGACACAATCCAATTAATTAATGATGGTAGGTCCTATGAGATCTAAACCCTGATTAATTAATTGGATTCTGTTTGTGCATATATGCATCCTACATGCTGCCGGGCTGCACTTTGCATGCTCTTTCTGCAGCATGTGGAACGAATATGTGTCTCTGGAAACATGGCCGATGTTGGCAACTATGCTTTTATATCCGCACAGAGATACTTGAAGAGTACAAAGTTTTTAGTAATTGTAACCAAGATGAGGTAAAGATGGCCGCCCCAAAAGCTTTGTCGAACCTGCCAAGGAGACTGTTTTGTCCGTAAAGGTTAAAAAAACAAACCACATCCCTGATTTGAATAGGCCTCAATTAACTAAACCTTCAACTGCTTTACAAGGAAAGCCCTGCAGAGATTTGTAACCCTATATATATATATATATATATATATATATATATATATATATATAACATCCTCCAGAACAAATTGTGTATGAAGATTAAAAGATATGTATTTAGAAACATTGGTCTGTAAATAAACGATCCTCTGTAAATATAATGTGTTGTGTTTACATATGTTTAAGAATAGTGTTTGTATTCTAAAACATAACAAAAAACCCTAGGAGCTAAATAACATATCCATGGGAGGTAAGTATGCTTTAAAAACTCTTTACCCTATTACATTCCCTCCGGGCAAGGACTAAATATTATTGGTTGATTCACAATCCTGGATATGTTTAAGGAAAAACCTGTCTTATTAAAAGTACTTTCAGAAATGATCCAGAACTTATTTTATTCCACAATATTACCTCTGTAAAACTCCTACTGCCTACTTCTGCTGTTTGTTGCAGTAGATAATGCGACATCCAATATAATAAAGTACAAGTGTCTCTGCGTCCAGTCCCTGTGTCCGTGGGATTGCGCTACTGCGCATGCGCCCCACAGACAGCCATTGGGAATTGGAGCGCTGAGACTTCGGGCGGCCGGGCGAAACTGTTGAAGCGGCGGGTGTGGGCGGGCACGCGGCGGGTGCGCGCTCGCGTGGGCTTACTTCTAAGCAGCAGCGGCCGTTACAAGTGGCGGCGGGCGAGCGATGTCAAGCGAGAGCCGCTCGGTCAGCTCTGCGCATGTCCCCGACGTTGCTAGGGCAACAGGGACGCTATGCGCAGAGCTGGCTACGTCATGCGGCTCTCGCGTTGTTAGCAAAAAAAAAAACACGTGTAAAAGAAATCTGCCACTGAAAGTGCGTTATCAACAAAACGAGACAAAAAAAGAGACATCAGAAGGGCTGGTGCACACTTAAAAGTGCTAGCGTTCTCCCAAACAAACTTTGCGGTTTTCTTTAAAAGTTTTACAGATCAGTTTCAGGCACTTGCCTAAAGAATCTGTAAGTTTAATAAATGTATATAGAAGCGTTTTAATGTAGCAATTTCAATTTTTCTTGCGAAATTTGAGCTGAAATTTTGTACTGGAACAAGTCTGTTTTTACAAATGTTTGACCACATATGTTCTAGCGCCCGTTAATTTAACGGGCTTAATGTCCAGTAATATTATAATTTCACCCGTCCTAATGTCACCACACTTCTTCTCGTTGTTCCGTTAGATGCAGCCATACGTAACGGACGACCGTTGGCCAGATAGGAGTTTGAGGTATGGTATTTGAATTCTTTAACCCCTTAACGACAGATGACGTGCCAGGCACGTCACGGCAAATCGAGGACTTGCCGACAGCTGACGTGCCTGGCACGTCATGCACTAAACTGAGTAAAGAAAGCGACCAGCGGTCGCTTTCTTTACTCTAACGGTGTTGCTACAATGCCTCTAGGTAGAGGCATTGTGCAACACCCCCCAAAAGTGCAGGGGCGCGCTACGATCACTCCACGGAGTGATCGTAGCAGCCATTTAAAAATGGCTGCGCCCACTGCACACATGTGCTTAGAAAGCGAACGATCGTTCGCTTTCTAAGCATCTGCGGTGTTTCTAAAGTGCCTCGCTAGCGAGGCACTTAGTAACACCTTGATGCTCCCCAGAGCCGATGGTGGTCGCTCTCCTGAGCGACCCCATCGGCTCAGTAGAAGGGAACGCTGCCTATACAGGCAGCGCTTCCCTTCTAATGGCAAGAGCATCGGAAGTGAAAGTATTTCACTTCCGATGCTCTAGGGGGAGCCAATCGATGCCGGCACAACAGATCTATGTGATCTGTGTGCAGGCATGTATGATAAGTGCTCTGATGAGCACTTATCATACTGTCAAAGGCAATATTAGCAAATATTGCCTTTGACAAGTATTGATCTGCCTCCCTCACCTTACTAGTTATAGTAAGGGAGAGAGACAGATCAGATAAAGTAAAAAAATAAAATAAAATAATAAAACAAATATTTAATAAAATTTTAAACACCAAGGGCTTTTATAAAAGCCATTTAACCCCTTCCCTGCCATTGATCGCTGTGTACGCAGTGATCATACACAGCAGCACATTTTTTGCTGTCTGTGCATTTTTTAGGGGTTAATTTTTTTTACTGTAATTCATTACAGTATAAAAAAAAGCTCTTTTAAGAGAGATTAACCCCTTTCTTGCTGTAGATCACTGCCTAAGCAGAGATCTGACGCAAATGCAGCAATCTTGCTGCAGAAGCATTTTTAATTTTTTTAAAACTTTTTTATTACATCCGTCACGTGTTAATTATACCCGCTAGGGGACTACGTTTAACGTAATTTTTTTTTTAAATAAGAGCTATTAACCCCTTCCTTGCCGTATATCACTTCCTAAGCAGCACATATGGTCACTGCCTAAGCAGTGCATATGGTCACTGCCTAAGCAGCGCATATGGAGCAATCTAGTCGCAGAAGGATTTTTTTTTTGCTATCAGCATTTTTTTTGTCAGACTCGCTAGGGGTTAATTATACCCACTAGGGGATTACGTGTATTCCTTTTGAAGCTGTCTGAACACGTGTATAGCGATCAGTAACAGCCGATCAGTGGCAAAGGTGGTTTGGTGATTTCTCAGATGAGCATCACCATTCGTCTGGTTCGATCAATATTGGTAAATATTGTTCTGACCCATATGGATCTGCCTCCCTCTCCTCACTTGAGTTTTAGTGAGGGAAAGAGACAGATCTGTATAACATAATTTTTTAATTGGAATAAATTAAATAAAATGTTAAAAAAATTGTGAGTCCCAAGGGCTTTTATAAAAGCCATACCCTTTGTATAGTGTAGTGTATTAACCCCTTCCCTGCCACTGATCAATGCACAGCAGAAATTTTTTTCTTGTCTGTGCATTTTTAGGGGTTAATTTTTTTGTACAGTACTACAAAGGCTCTTATAAGAGCTATTAACCCCTTCCTTGCTCTACATGTTCAAATTCCAAGTTTGAAAATCAAAAAGCGCACCTCTCAAATGTAGCCTTTCAACACCCAACAAAGCTGACAAAGCTATGCATGGGTGGTATCCCTGTGCTCGGGAGATGTTGCTGAACATATATTGTGGTATTGTTTGTCAGTGACACATACCGAAATATGTGAATTTGTGTCTAAAGTACAATGTATGTGGGAAAAAATACACAATAAAATGACTACCACAAACTTTGACAAAGGCTGGTGGTAGAATTGGTGCATGGAAAGTGTTAAAATAACACCATTTAAAATAGCCTAGGGTGTCTACTTTTACAAAATATATACTTTTTGGGGTAAAATACACTGTCCTACTTTAAAAAAAAGTCCCAAATGAAAGATGGGCTCAGGCTGGCTACACGTCAATATTCCAAGTTGAAAATGCGCACCTTCACAATGTGGCCCTTTTAGCCCCCAAACAACCCAACAAACCTATGCATGGGTGGTATCCCTGTACTCAAGAGATGTTGCTGAACACTTATTGGGGTGTTATTTGGCAGTGACACATACCAAAATCTGTAAATTCATGTCTGAAGTACAAGGTTTGTGAAAAAAAAACACAAAAAAATGACTACCACAAACTTTGACAAAGGCTGGTGGTAGAATTAGTGCATGGAAAGTGTAAAAATACCACCATTTGAGATAGCCTAGGGTGTCTACTTTAAAAAAATATATGGGTTGATGTGGTAAAATACACTGGCTGGTTTCAAATATGTCCCAAATGGGACATGGGTGCAGGCTGTCTGCATGTCAAAATTTCAAATTGGAAAACCAAAAACTTCACCTCCCAAATTTGGCCTTTTACCCCCCAAACAATCCAACAAACCTATGCATGGGTGGTATCCCTGTACTCAAGAGATGTTTCTGAACACTTATTGGGGTGTTATTTGGCAGTGACACATACCAAAATCTGTAAATTTATGTCTGAAGTACAAGGTTTGTGAAAAAAAAACACAAAAAAATTACTACCACAAACTTTGACAAAGGCTGGTGGTAGAAATAGTGCATGGAAAGTGTTAAAATACCACCATTTGAGATAGCCTAGGGTGTCTACTTTTAAAAAATATATGGGTTGATGGGGTAAAATACACTGGCTGGTTTCAAATATGTCCCAAATGGGACATGGGTGCAGGCTGTCTGCATGTAAAAATTTCAAGTTGGAAAACAAAAAACTGCACCTCACAAATTTGGCATTTTAGCCCCCAAACAACCCAACAAACCTATGCATGGGTGGTATCCCTGTACTCAGGAGAAATAGTAGAATCTATTTAGCATGTTTTTTCGTTCGCTATTGTCGATGAGGAGAAGTTGTTTCAAATAAAAACAAAGAAATTTGTGTATTTTTTTTTTTTTTACCATATTTTATTATTTTTTTTTAATAATATGATAAGATATGATCAAAAATATGGCATCCATAGAAAGCCCTTTTTGTCCCGATAAAAACAATATATAATATGTGTGGGTACAGCAAATGACGAAGAAGAAAATTACTGCTAAACACAAACAGCACAGAAATGTTAAAATAGCCATTGTCCAGAAAGGACAAAAATGTTTCAAAGGCTCTGTCCTTAAGGGGTTAAAGAGTTGACAATATATATTTTTTTTTTTATCATCTACCAGTATTATATTCGTTCATTGTCCCAAAAATGGAGGATCTCTTGGTGGCAGTATCAAGAAGCCAAAGAGGTATGGTTTTATATTGTTTTTCTTATAAAAAAAAAAAAAAAAGCCAATTAACAAAGGTATTTAAAATGGAAGGCCAAAGAAGACAAGTTGGAAAAGTCAAAGGTCATTCGCCTGCAATACCCTCTTTCATGAATAAAGCGCATTGTTTCCCCTTTATTGAGCCCCCGTTACCTGGGAAAGGTTAAGGTTTGTAGCATTCCTCGCTAACACACCTACGCAACAGTTGCACAATACCGCTGTAGGTATAAGTACTACAGTGAGACGGGGAAAGAGCCAACCGGCAGATATGTATCTTTTTACTAATTTCTTTCTAATCCCGCAGAGGAGACAGAGGATTTTTTTGTTTGTTCACACTTTCCTAACCCTAGATAATGCCTTTGCATCCCAGCAATAGCCTGACTGCTAGTTAGCACATGCACAAGTATGTAGGCCTTGACAAAAGCCCCAGGGAGTTCTGGGTAACCTGCCTAATACAGCTGTGCCTGTTTTTTGTATGGCGCTTATGAGAAGTAGTCTGCAAAAGAAGGTTTCCCGAGTATGGGTCTGCTGGCTACAAGACAGCGGAACGCGTCGAGCAAAGGCAAGCTAAGTGATAGATGTGTTTTTCAGCAGAAGGAGCTGAAGATTAGTGAGGTGTGTGATGGAATCAGAGGGGAAATAATACAATTGGGCATCTGGCCAGGGAAGTCCCATTACTTTGGACAGCACTGGATGCAGCTCAATAATATAATAGATGGATCTAGAGTACATCCAGCACCTACGTACAATTGTAACTGGTACAGACCAACCTGTAGCCTCCGTTGGCGGGGAGAAGGTACAGGCTTTCCTAAACAATTTAAGTCTGGAGTGTGCGTCGGGTTACCCGGAAGGGCAAATAATAAAAAAGGAGACAGGGGGATTTGGTTACGGGCAGACTAGATGGAAGGGGACTTGTATGTCCAGC
This sequence comes from Pelodytes ibericus, assembly GCA_036172795.1. Lineage (NCBI taxonomy): Eukaryota > Metazoa > Chordata > Amphibia > Anura > Pelodytidae > Pelodytes > Pelodytes ibericus. Next base: position 10,940,265 of record CM069860.1, on the reverse strand, counting down.
CTCTGTATTTTTCTGTCTCTGCTTAGGGGAAGTGGCGAGACCCCTCACTTCCTGTCTTGAATTTCTAGGGTGTTACGACCTCGACTGGTATTTAAGGTTCATGGGCGCGGTCTGTCCAATACGCGTAGGCGTCCGTGTGACGATGTCGCGCATTTTTTTTTAGTAAGGGGACTCGCAACACAAAAGATTTTGTTGCGTGCGTCTTGGGAGTCAATAGATTTCTCGGAAATCAGTATTATCGCACAAGAAGCAGTAGAATCGGTTTCTATGAATCAGGGGGAAAAAACATTTTTGTAGAGCTAAATATATATATATATACTTTGGGAAGATTTGGGACTTGCTTATTTCAACTTTTATTGGTCTGGGGACTAGGCCTTTTATAGCACATGGAGGCAGCCATTAGTTTATTCTTGTCTGGTCACTGACCATGGTTCGATCTGAAGGTGACTTATGATTGGCTCAGAACACCAAGCAACCAATCAGAATACAATTCTGATTTCATACAGGAGAACCCCACAACTTAGACCTGCTCATTCCAAAGTCTGATAGCTTGCCAGAAGCGGTACCTAATATTAAAGCAACACTGACTCTTTAAATAGAGGATTGTTACAGACCTGATATATATATTTATAAATATATGTAAAAAAATGAATTCGGAGTTCAGCATAAATGTAATATTATGCTGGTGTTGACAGGCCTGTTTGTAATTTGGGCTGTTAACCCCCGGACGTCCCCGTCTGTCAAGCAGTATGTGGATTTCTTGCAGTCTCTTTCTGTGGCCTCTCTGTTATCTGCTTCTTTTTCACTTCTCATTTTTGTGCTGAAACTTGGGACATGAAGGGGGGGGCGACAAAAAAAAAACTCCGATACAGGATGTGGTGATGGGCAGCTGTAAGTAATGTGTAAACACTGTACTTATACTGTATGCTTTAATATCTCTGAGTGCAAGCCTTCCCTCCATAGAATGTTATCCTCTACAGCATTGCCTCCAAGTGTCACTGCTTACACGCTGATCTGGTCACTGACTGCTACTCATTCGTGGCACAGTGAGAGACCCTCACTTTATAGGTAATTAATAGGAGAACCTTAGCTAGGTCCCCTCTAGTGATTGATTACTATGTGAAAACTAGAGTCTCTCTCTGCACTCACACAAAGACCATCCATCAGAGTCTCTGCTCTGATTGGCTGTCAGCTTGTGTCTCAATCAGCTCTACCTCAGCTGGAGAACTGAGTGTAACCCCCAATTTTTTAAAGAAAACGTTAAAAAAAATAAAACATCATGCCAAATAAGTTTTGGCTATATTTGCTTCGGATCTACACTTACTATTAAAGTCAATGAGCTAGTTTAATTTTTCAGAATGAATTTTTTTTTTTTTTTTTTATCACATAAACCAAGCACAGTGACTCATTAAAACAAAAATCACATGGTTTTCAAAGGCATTTCTATGATTCAAAATTGAATTGTAAACTTTCTTTTGGGGGGGAATATTTAAAATTCAGTGAGAAATACCTGCATTTTATTCACATCACATTTGTTTCTGGAATAGAATAATGAAACATAGAAACATAGAATGTGTCGGCAGATAAGAACCATTCGGTCCATCTAGTCTGCCCAAAATTTTTTTTTTTTTGAGTACTTTTATTAGTCCCCCGTTCCCGGTCTTATATCTAGGATAGCCTTGTGTCTATCCCACGCATGCTTAAACTCCTTCACTGTGTTTACCTCTACCACTTCTACTGGAAGACTATTCCATGCATCCACTACCCTCTCAGTAAAGTAATATTTCATTAGTCCCTGGCCCTATCTTATATCTAGGATAGCCTTGCGTCTATCCCACGCATGCTTAAAATCCTTGACTGTGTTTACCTCTACCACTTCTGCTGGAAGGCTATTCCATACATCCACTACCCTCTCAGTAAAGTAATACTTTCATTAGTCCCTGGCCTTATCTTATATCTAGGATAGCCTTGTGTCTATCCCACGCATGCTTAAACTCCTTCACTGTATTAACCTCTACCACTTCTACTGGAAGGCTATTCCATACATCCACTACCCTCTCAGTAAAGTAATACTTCCTGATATTACTTTTAAATCGTTGCCCCTCTAATTTAAGACTATGTCCTCTAGTTGTGGTAGTTTTTCTTCTTTTAAATATACTCTCTTCCATTACTGTGTTGATTCCCTTTATGTATATAAATGTTTCTATCATATCCCCCCTGTTACGTCTTTCCTCCAAGCTATACATGTTAAGATGCTTTAACCTTTCCTGGTAAGTTTTGTCCTAATTAAGTCCTAATATAGGATAAGCCCATTCAAAATAAATCTGTTCTTTCCCCCAGGATTTTTTAAATAGCATATTTCACCGGCAAGACATGGGAATTGGATCCCACCTGCCTGGGATTACATGGTTTTGCTGTTAGCATAATGCAAAAGGGGAAAATTAATAATGAATAGAGTCAAAGCTATGCAAAAAAATAAAATACTCTCCTATAGACACTGTGCTAGACCAGGACCGGTTGTGTATTTATATCTTTTATTTTGCATTATCTGGACCACGCTGCAAGAAACCGATGAACGGTTTATCAGCATACGTAAGTAGGCATAGGCTGGTATTTACGAAAGAGGGAATTTCGCGTACAAGGCCAAAGTAGCCGAGTACCGAAAATTCTCTCATTCCGCCGGATTGAAGGAGTTTTCCAACTCGGCTACTTTGGCCTCAAGTTTGAACCAGGCCCGTCGTGTTTGCAGCATGTCAGAAAACATTGCCCACCCAATGAACAGTGCCGCACATTCCAATCAGCGCATGACTAGCAACTCCATACCTGCCGACAGTCCCGGATTTTCAGCACCTCTCCCGGCATGTCTGGCCATGCTCGGCATGGCTGCTGCTCGTGCGCCAAACTGTGGCGGACGCTCGTTAATGTGGGGTCATGAAGAGGGACCATACCAACACATGTTTCTTCATTTTTTTTTCTTCTGTTCATTCACGGTATGAGCAACGTTTTGGCTTGACAGAGCAAGGCCAAAGTAGCCGAGTTGGAAAATATCCTAACAGTCAGCTCAACTTCAGCCTTGATGTTGCGCTTCCCTTCTCAACTCCCTCTTTCATGAATAAATGTGGTTTGTATAGTTGAGCATGCAAAAAAAAAAAAAAAATTATAATGCTAGTGCCACCTACTGGCCTTTGGATGAAAATGCCTTGTGTACAACTGTATGCTCAGGATGTCATCAACCAGAGCCAACACAGACACCTGTTAAAAAAAAAAATTCTCTTAATTCCTGCATTATCTTTCCATTGTATGTATAGATCTTTTTCTTACTTTCTACTGTCTACTTTCCCGGTATACACTGTGTGCAGCTGTCCCTTTTTAACAAAAAAAAAAAAGAATATTCTCTGTTAAATCGTTCAGTCTCTGCCTGTAAAACCATAAACGGAAAGGGTTAACCCCGACTCCTTTGCTCCGAGTTCCCCCAAAGCGCTAATTTTGCCTGTGTTGCAATCTCCGAGAAGTCTTTGTCTTACGATCTGTCGAGTAATACAGCCAAAGTAATCAAATACTAGGGCACGCAACATGCTAATTATCCTTATAAATAGAATCTGCTCTTTCTTCACACTTTTTACTAAAGGGGGGGGGGGGGGGGACTCTGGAGATGATCTGTGTTGAACAGACTCAGTGGGAAGAAGAAATTAACTCCTGCACATCTCAGACCAGCAGGGCCGCGATACAGCCGGTATTCTACAATGGGGCTTGGCCATCCTGGGGCAGGGAACACCCAGAGGAGGTCTGTGCTTGTGCACAGACATCCTTAACAATGCAAATCTATTTACTAGCAAAACTTCAACAAACAGGCTGTGATTAAATGTAATGCATTTTTAAACATGGTTACTTTGCAGAGGGATACGTGAGGCCTTACAGATGCATTTTGGATTTAATTCATTATCAGCTTCATTTTCCTCAAAAAGAAAAAAATATCTGCAGGGCTGAATTCAATTTTTAGCTGGTGGAGCTAGTGACAGGTCGTAAAGGATGTATTATATAACAGATACCATTGGTATGACCAAAGAAGTGACAAATACTGGCATTTTTATAACTCCCTTTCCTGTTTCCTTCATGTTCTTTCCCCAGCCCATCTCATGGTCCAGGCATGCACTGGGATGTCACAAGTGACTACATATAGAATAGCGGTGTTATAATACAGAGGATCTGGAACACCAGGTCAAAAAGTAGAGCCATCGGCAGTGACATTCCTTTGGTTTTTGGGTAACTGCTCTCTGTTTAGAAATGCACTGATTAAACAATGCAGACTGGTGACTGGTGACTAATCCGAGGAAATGAAGTCTTTAATAGACAATATAGAATATAAAGGGATATAGAGGATGGAACATGCAACCTCTGGGGGGTCTACTCAATAAGTGTTAACGCCATGAATATTTTATAAGCCCTCCCTGGTTAAAGGATTATTTTTCTCACCTTCATGCAGATTCTTTAACCCAGGGCTGGCAACTGATTTTTTTGTGACACTTTTAAGGAACTCTCATATCATAGAAACATAGAATGTGTCGGCAGATAAGAACCATCCCCAGTTCCCTATCTTATATATAGGATAGCCTTATACCTATCCCATGCATGCTTAAACTCCTTCACTGAATTAACCTCTACCACTTCTACAGGAAGACTATTCCATACATCCACTACCCTCTCAGTAAAGTAATACTTTCATTAGTCCCTGACCTTATCTTATATCTAGGATAGCCTTATACCTATCCCACACATGCTTAAACTCCTTCACTGTATTAACCTCTACCACTTCTACTGGAAGACTATTCCATACATCCACTACCCTCTCAGTAATGTAATACTTTCATTAGTCCCTGGCCTTATCTTATATCTAGGATAGCCTTATACCTATCCCACGCATGCTTAAACTCCTTCACTGTATTAACCTCTACCACTTCTACTGGAAGACTATTCCATACATCCACTACCCTCTCAGTAAAGTAATACTTTCATTAGTCCCTGGTCTTATCTTATATCTAGGATAGCCTTATACCTATCCCATACATGCTTAAACTCCTTCACTGTATTAACCTCTACCACTTCTACAGGAAGACTATTCCATACATCCACTACCCTCTCAGTAAAGTAATACTTTCATTAGTCCCTGACCTTATCTTATATCTAGGATAGCCTTATACCTATCCCACACATGCTTAAACTCCTTCACTGTATTAACCTCTACCACTTCTACTGGAAGACTATTCCATACATCCACTACCCTCTCAGTAATGTAATACTTTCATTAGTCCCTGGCCTTATCTTATATCTAGGATAGCCTTATACCTATCCCACGCATGCTTAAACTCCTTCACTGTATTAACCTCTACCACTTCTACTGGAAGACTATTCCATACATCCACTACCCTCTCAGTAAAGTAATACTTTCATTAGTCCCTGGTCTTATCTTATATCTAGGATAGCCTTATACCTATCCCATACATGCTTAAACTCCTTCACTGTATTAACCTCTACCACTTCTACTGGAAGACTATTCCATACATCCACTACCCTCTCAGTAAAGTAATACTTTCATTAGTCCCTGACCTTATCTTATATCTAGGATAGCCTTATACCTATCCCATGCATGCTTAAACTCCTTCACTGTATTAACCTCTACCACTTCTACTGGAAGACTATTCCATACATCCACTACCCTCTCAGTAAAGTAATACTTTCATTAGTCCCTGGCCTTATCTTATATCTAGGATAGCCTTATACCTATCCCATGCATGCTTAAACTCCTTCACTGTATTAACCTCTACCACTTCTACTGGAAGACTATTCCATGCATCCACTACCCTCTCAGTAATGTAATACTTTCATTAGTCCCTGGCCTTATCTTATATCTAGGATAGCCTTATACCTATCCCATGCATGCTTAAACTCCTTCACTGTATTAACCTCTACCACTTCTACTGGAAGACTATTCCATACATCCACTACCCTCTCAGTAAAGTAATACTTTCATTAGTCCCTGGCCTTATCTTATATCTAGGATAGCCTTATACCTATCCCATGCATGCTTAAACTCCTTCACTGTATTAACCTCTACCCCTTCTACTGGAAGACTATTCCATGCATCCACTACCCTCTCAGTAAAGTAATACGTCCTGATATTACTTTTAAATTATTGCCCCTCTAATTTAATATCAAACACTGTATACACTGTGAAGGTAGAAAAAAAATAAAATAAAAGATCCATACATTGTGTTAACAGAATTGCAAGCAAATGCATGGGTTATGATAAAAATGTTTTTTTTATTTTTTATTTTAAATGTTACCTTTCTCTTCTGCTAATATAGAAGCACAAGTGACAAAGTAGTTTTCCCTTCTGTGAAGATAAACTTGCAGGTGCTTGATTTCCCAGTTCATCCTCATGATGTTTCCTGGGAAGCAGGCTCCCCAGTTTGGTCGGCGACTGTCTGTGCAGAAAGACCTTAACCTCGCACAATCCAGACCCCGATCAGAGTAGCGGTGAGACCCCCGGCTCTGATTGGCTGTTCCATCCTCCCCACCAGCTGTGAGACACAGAGGAGAGTATACACGCTTTGGTCTGTTAAGATACACACCAGGTTTACTTGGGAGACACAGGACATGAAAGAACCAAGGGTTACATTTTTTTTAAAAATGATCCTTTAACCCCTTCGCGACCTTATGACGAGTTAACTCGTCATGCAGTCTAGCCGGCGGTGCGCTCCGTGTGCACCGCCAGCTAGTCTGCAACGGGTCCAGGGCTAAGCCTCGCACCCGAGGCAAAGCTCCTGGACCCGATCGGGGGATTTTCGGGCATGTGATCGTGGTGATCGAGTGATCACCGCGATAACATGCAAATTAGATACAAAGATCACACACTGACTTTGCCTCTAATTCACTCTCTGTGCTTCACATTCTTATAGTGACGCACAGGGAGTGACCTGTAAATAAATTTAAAAAATTAACCCTTTCATTGCTGATCACAGTTTTTAACTGTGATCAGTTTCTTTCCACTTTATGGCCCTCATTTAGTTTTTTTTAACACATTTTTTTATTTTTACAATTTATAAAGTTATTATTGGGAAAATAATGGGGAAAAACTTTTTTTCCCTCAAAAATTTCCTCTTTTATATGTATTTTTTAAGACTAAAATGTAAATCATTGTTATGTATAGGGTATCAAAAGAAAGCTCTAACTCTCCTTTAAAAAACAACATATAACTTGTATGGGTGCGTTAAATGAGAGAGAGGAAAATTATGTTTCAAAAACCGCGTATTAAAAATTGAAAAACGCTCTGGTCCTTAAAGGGTTAATTATACATTTCCCATTGGAATGAATTAACTTACATATTAAGCCACAAGGTGATGTCATAAACAGGAGACACCACAAACACATCAATAAGAGACACCACAGACACATCAATAAGAGACACCACAGACACATCAATAAGAGACACCACAAACACATCAATAAGAGACACCACAGACACATCAATAAGAGACACTACAGACACAACAATAAGAGACACTACAGACACATCAATAAGAGACACCACAGACACATCAATAAGAGACACCACAGACACATCAATAAGAAACACCACAGACACATCAATAAGAGACACCACAGACACATCAATAAGAGACACCACAGACACATCAATAAGAGACACCACAGACACATCAATAAGAGACACCACAGACACATCAATAAGAAACACCACAGACACATCAATAAGAGACACCACAGACACATCAATAAGAGACACCACAGACACATCAATAAGAGACACTACAGACACATCAATAAGAGACACCGCAGACACATCAATAAGAGACACCACAGACACATCAATAAGAGACACCACAGACACATCAATAAGAGACACCGCAGACACATCAATAAGAGACACCACAGACACATCAATAAGAGACACTACAGACACATCAATAAGAGACACCACAGACACATCAATAAGAGACACTACAGACACATCAATAAGAGACACCACAGACACATCAATAAGAGACACCACAGACACATCAATTAGAGACACCACAGACACATCAATAAGAGACACCACAGACACATCAATAAGAGACACCACAGACACATCAATTAGAGACACCACAGACACATCAATAAGAGACACTACAGACACATCAATAAGAGACACCACAGACACATCAATAAGAGACACCACAGACACAACAATAAGAGACACCACAGACACATCAATAAGAGACACCACAGACACATCAATAAGAGACACTACAGACACATCAATCAGAGACACCACAGACACATCAATAAGAGACACCACAGACACATCAATTAGAGACACCACAGACACATCAATAAGAGACACCACAGACACATCAATAAGAGACACCACAGACACATCAATAAGAGACACTACAGACACATCAGACACATCAATAAGAGACACCACAGACACATCAATTAGAGACACCACAGACACATCAATAAGAGACACCACAGACACAACAATAAGAGACACCACAGACACATCAATAAGAGACACCACAGACACATCAATAAGAGACACCACAGACACATCAATAAGAGACACTACAGAAACATCAATAAGAGACACCACAGACACATCAATAAGAGACACTACAGACACATCAATAAGAGACACCACAGACACATCATTAAGAGACACTACAGACACATCAATAAGAGACACTACAGACACAACAATAAGAGACACTACAGACACATCAATAAGAGACACCACAGACACATCAATAAGAGACACCACAGACACATCAATAAGAAACACCACAGACACATCAATAAGAGACACCACAGACACATCAATAAGAGACACCACAGACACATCAATAAGAGACACCACAGACACATCAATAAGAAACACCACAGACACATCAATAAGAGACACCACAGACACATCAATAAGAGACACCACAGACACATCAATAAGAGACACTACAGACACATCAATAAGAGACACCGCAGACACATCAATAAGAGACACCACAGACACAGCAATAAGAGACACCACAGACACATCAATAAGAGACACCGCAGACACATCAATAAGAGACACCACAGACACATCAATAAGAGACACTACAGACACATCAATAAGAGACACCACAGACACATCAATAAGAGACACTACAGACACATCAATAAGAGACACCACAGACACATCAATAAGAGACACCACAGACACATCAATTAGAGACACCACAGACACATCAATAAGAGACACCACAGACACATCAATAAGAGACACCACAGACACATCAATTAGAGACACCACAGACACATCAATAAGAGACACTACAGACACATCAATAAGAGACACCACAGACACATCAATAAGAGACACCACAGACACAACAATAAGAGACACCACAGACACATCAATAAGAGACACCACAGACACATCAATAAGAGACACTACAGACACATCAATCAGAGACACCACAGACACATCAATAAGAGACACCACAGACACATCAATAAGAGACACCACAGACACATCAATAAGAGACACTACAGACACATCAGACACATCAATAAGAGACACCACAGACACATCAATTAGAGACACCACAGACACATCAATAAGAGACACCACAGACACAACAATAAGAGACACCACAGACACATCAATAAGAGACACCACAGACACATCAATAAGAGACACCACAGACACATCAATAAGAGACACTACAGAAACATCAATAAGAGACACCACAGACACATCAATAAGAGACACTACAGACACATCAATAAGAGACACCACAGACACATCATTAAGAGACACTACAGACACATCAATAAGAGACACCACAGACACATCAATAAGAGACACCACAGACACATCAATTAGAGACACCACAGACACATCAATAAGAGACACCACAGACACATCAATAAGAGACACTACAGACACATCAATAAGAGACACCACAGACACATCAATTAGAGACACCACAGACACATCAATAAGAGACACCACAGACACAACAATAAGAGACACCACAGACACATCAATAAGAGACACCACAGACACATCAATAAGAGACACTACAGACACATCAATAAGAGACACCACAGACACATCAATAAGAGACACCACAGACACATCAATTAGAGACACCACAGACACATCAATAAGAGACACCACAGACACATCAATAAGAGACACCACAGACACATCAATTAGAGACACCACAGACACATCAATAAGAGACACCACAGACACATCAATTAGAGACACCACAGACACATCAATAAGAGACACTACAGACACATCAATAAGAGACACCACAGACACATCAAAAAGAGACACCACAGACACATCAATTAGAGACACCACAGACACATCAATAAGAGACACCACAGACACATCAATAAGAGACACCACAGACACAACAATAAGAGACACCACAGACACATCAATAAGAGACACTACAGACACATCAATAAGAGACACCACAGACATATTTCTTTAATCCATGCCTTTGCTTGCAATTCGCCTAACACAATGTATAGATCATTTCTGATATTTTCCAATGCTCTAAATCTATAGTGTATATATGTTTATTTAATGAGTCCCTTAAAGAATAACGTTGCTAAATAGTAATAAAAAAAAATTGCAGTGGATTTTTATTTTATGTTATAGTTTTTGCTCTTTCATTAAGATCTCTCGGGAGGAAAAAATGAAGATCTTGTTCAGCACATATTCTCTGTGTTGCAAGAATAAATAATTGACCTATTCTGTACATCTCCCAGACTGCTAAGGAAACCCCTCTTATCTCATCTGGTCCAGTGCCTTGCACAGGATCCGCAGAGAGTCTTTCTTGAAAAGAATTACGTCTATTCTCCCATTCGATAGGCTTTTTGGTTTGTTTGGTTTTTTTTTTGTTGCTTTTTTTTACATCAGTCTTTAGAAAAAGCCTCCTGACTGCCTCATACGCCTCGCAGATTAATGGATGCAGTGGATAACGGAACGGTACCCGCAGGCAAAAAGAGGAGAGAGAAGGGAAAGACAGCAGGGTGCTTGTGTTTAACTTCTCGGATGGATAAGTTATCTGCATCAGCGGTCGCTTGTCTCCTTTTAGTCAAGAGCGAAGATGAGAAATCCTGCAGAACAGTGCGCTGGACTGACCCCTAGCGCATGTTTAGCTGGGATTTTATTCTAACTCCGAACCCAAGAGGAGAAATGGCTGCCACTTTCAAACTTAAAGCCAAAGTTTCAAACATTCTCCCATTTGTCTATGCTTCAAACTCTGCCAATAATTCCCTCTAAACCTTCCCACAGCGTGTAGTCTTAACGCCTGGAATGTCCCCTTTAATAGTCAATGTATGGATCTATTTACCACCCGGGTGACTGAGGATCACAAGGGGTGCAGTGCACATCCGCTGGGTTGCCAGAGATCGCCCCCCCCCCCCCCCCCAAAAAAAAAATCCCATGACAACGAGCGCGTTTCTTGTGCGCAGTCCTCTGCCTCACCCCACAGCGGCGTTTTGCTGGGTTTTATTACTTTATGATGCATGTAATTTAGTGGAAGTTGTGATTTAACCTCAACGGCCAAGAGGAAGATGGGGATTTGTTAGTTAGCCAAATGGACTTTTGTCAGTAACGGAGGTGGAAAACCATAGTTGCCAACAGTACTGAATTTGACAGGCAAGTCCTGTTTTTTTTTATTTTTTAAGGGTCCTGTCCTATAAAATCAAGGTCTGTGCACAGGCAGCATTCTGTTTAAACTGTGTATGTCTAAAATACACAAAAGGGGAAAACTGAGCTCCAGATGACCGAAATCTGTACCGGAGAGGGAGGGACTCATTCTCCCGGGACCGTTCCTTTTAACCCCACCCATTTTCGTCCTGGGATCCATGGAAGCCAATGGAATGTTCCGAAGAATATTTGCTCTTGATACATAAACCTCCAGCATCGTTGACCCCCGATCTTCTATTCTGTTCAGTTGGGGAACTCAGTTGATGTTCCTCCAAAAGTTTTTGCTGGGGGAAGGTTGGCTGAGGATTGTAGTAGCTGCAGTCCAATAACAACTACTGCCCACGCCAATATACAGGAAACATAAAAAAACACAGCCTGTTTGTATATAAACCATGACTGTAAACATATTTAATCCTTATTTAAATTATTGGAATTCCTATTCTAACACAGTGGTAGCTGTGTAGCTATACATACACCAGTATAAACCATTTACAAATATCATACAGCTTTAAGACAATAGACTTCTAAATACTTCACTCTCTTAAGGTGGAAAGTAATTTATATTAAATAGTTTTTTGGTTTTTGAAACCAACACAGAGATAGCAGGGCCAGATTCAAATCATATGTGCCCTTCCAAACACATGTTCATCCCCTTAAAAAAATAAAAAAGTAGAGAATTGGAAGACTTAGAGTTGCTACCCCAAAGTGTCCCTATATAGGTGGGATAGTCCCTATGTTGCACCTTAACCTCTCTTTCCTCCTCTATTGTCTTTCTTTCCTCACCTATTGTCCCTCTATCCTTCTCTATTATCCCTCTTTCCTCCTCTATTGTCGTTCTTTTCTCCTCTATTGTCTCTCTTTCATCCTCTACTGTCCCTCTTTTATCCTCTACTGTCCCTCTTTCCTCCTCTGTTGTCCCTCTTTCCTCCTCTGTTGTCCCTCTTTCCTGCTCTATTGTCTCTTTCCTCCTCTATTGTCCCTCTTTCCTCCTCTGTTGTCCCTCTTTCCTCCTCTGTTGTCTCTCTTTCTACCTTTGTTGTCCCTCTTTCCTCCTCTGTTGTACCTCTTTCCTCCTCTGTTATCCCTCTTTCCTACTCTATTGTCCCTATTTCCTCCTCTGTTGTTTCTCTTTCCTCCTCTGTTGTTTCACTTTCCACCTCTGTTGTCTCTCTTTCCTCCTCTGTTGTCTCTCTTTCCTCCTCTGTTGTCTCTCTTTCCTCCTCTGTTGTCCCTCTTTCCTCCTCTGTTGTCTCTCTTTCCTCCTCTGTTGTCCCTCTTTCCTCCTCTGTTGTCCCTCTTTCCTCCTCTGTTGTGTCTCTTTCCTCCTCTGTTGTCCCTTTTTCCTCCTCTATTGTCCTTTCTTTCCTCCTCTATTGTCTCTCTTTCCTCCTCTGTTGTCCCTCTTTCCTCCTCTGTTGTCTCTCTTTCCTCCTCTGTTGTCCCTCTTTCCTCCTCTGTTGTGTCTCTTTCCTCCTCTGTTGTCCCCTTTTCCTCCTCTGTTGCCTCTCTTTCCTCCTCTATTGTCCTTTCTTTCCTCCTCTGTTGTGTCTCTTTCCTCCTCTGTTGTCCCCTTTTCCTCCTCTATTGTCCTTTCTTTCCTCCTCTGTTGTCCCTCTTTTTGGGGAGCTCAGAATTTTTAGTTTATATGAGGGTATCACAGATCTCCACAGCAATTAAGTCAGTTTAAATGTAATTTTATTTTTTAAATAAAATACTTTATTCTTGTTCTAAATAAAATTACCAAGTTACATAACTAGTTACCAGTTGGCCATAAAGTCAGTGGAAAACATTTAGGTGAAGCCCCACCCACAGCTGCACCTTCAGCCACTCCCACAAAAATAAAAGTGTCCCTCTTTGGACATTTGATGATGGGAGGTATACCACTGTTATGAAGCCAATCTATGGCATCAATATTATTACCTTATTTTAATTTTTTTAAAGACAAGATGGCAGCCCTAGAAGTCATTATTGGTGAGTGGACTGTGAGGTCTTTCAGGATTATTAAAAACACATATTTGAGGCATAATCACCTCTTAAAACATGTAGAATCCTTCTTTCCGCAGTCTTTTTCGATGTATATTATTGCAATCTACAGATATACACCATGGTAAATGTCAACATTCGCCATGCTGGGCAGACATTTTGATTTAAGCCAATGTAGCTCGAGTAGATATTAGAAGCCATTCAGTCTGGAAGGTTATTTCTGAAGGTCAGTTGTGGGGGCAAAGTTCTAAAAATGGAGCAGTCGCCGTGGAGACCAATGGAAACTTCCTTCTTGGCAGGAAAACAAAATGGCTGCCGTTGATTCGTCCCTGCCGTCCCGAAGAATGGTGGCAGGAAAGGCTACACATTCTTTTAACATAATTAATTAAATGACTTTATTTGGTGGTCGGGGGAGATGTAATTTAATTTTACCAGATATTATCTAACCATTCCATTGGCATTAGGCCGGCATTGACAGATTTATTTCTTTTTTATAAAAAAGTATCGGATGTTTGTGTATTTAATAAACCACACAGTGGTCAAAAGGCAGTGGGCATATTAGTTATATTGAGAGACGTCATGTCAATAAAACCAGCTATTTTTTACTGTCCCGCGATAGTTTGCCGTATGGGGAAGTGTATTCTCTACCCATCGCACAGGTGACGACTAGGGTTGCCACCTGGCCGGTATTTTACTGGCAGGCCGGTAAAAAATTGGCATCAGGCCAATGTTAAGTCTATGGAGACAGTAGCAAGGCCGGTATTTTTCTGAAGAAAAGGTGGCAACCCTAGTGACGACCCAGAATCCTTTGGGGCCAGGAGGAAAAAAAACAAACAAACAAACAAAAATCTTAAACCATACACATGAGTTATAAAAGAGTGCCCCTCCTGCCCCAAATCGCACTTCTTTGGTTTAAGATGCCCCCAGACATGTTACAAGTCTCGTGATGATATCCATGATCCTGGGCATGTTTGTTGACAGCAGTGGCCCTAGGGTCAAAGTTCAAAGTCTTTAGGGTGACTGTAGAGTGTAGTTGAGTTTCGAGTGGTTGGGAACATCCCAGGTTATCTTTGCGGAGTGCGTCGTAATCCTGCTCTTCTCACCCTGCGGAAGCCCCGGAGCAGGTAGAAGTGTTGGCTTTTTTTTTCCTGCCACATCATTTCAGAAACAGGCGGACTTTCTTGTCTCCCAGTAGAAGCCTTCAGGAGAGAGGGTGACATGGTTACAGACGGGGGTAGCGCCAATACTTTTGCATGGTGGATATATAGACTGCACTTTATGATCGCCAATGTAATAAGGTCCTTCACAGACCTCTAGCCACGGACACTCGGGGCTGTTCGCTAAAACAGAACTGACAAGTGAACTGCAAAAAAAGCAGGCCTTAAGGAGACCCTGCCAGCCTAAACATTGCTTATACTGTGAATGTAGCGAATTATTATTATTATTGGGGTTAAAATGTGTCTGTGGTGTATCCTGTTAATGACATCATCTTCATATGCAAATGACACATTGACCACTGAAAATGAGTTAATTTGCATATCAAGGCACAAGGTGATGTCATAAGCAGGTGACACGGCAGACACATCTAAAGCACAATGTATAGATCATTGTCATGTTTCTTTCTCTGCATTCACTGTATAAGCAATGTTTATGGTGGCCCCTTTAATTTGGAAAAATTCTCCTGCTTCCCTATCTATACATTTTGCCTACCAATGCCTGATTTTCACATGCCCCACATATGCAAACACCTATATCTCCAGGAGTAACCTCCTGCGTTTACTGTTTAAGTTTGGCCAATAGTTCTTATCTGCCGACATGTTCTAATTTTCTATGTTTTTATCTATAGTTGTTGTACAACTGACCCCTGCTGGCAGAGAGCGTGCAGTGCAGCAGCTGTGATGAATATTAGACATGTGCATTCGTTTTCGGACGAATGCATTTTCGTTCCGAAAATAGCATTTTCGTCCATTCGTCGGAAAAACTAATAACGAAAATGCTAAACTAACGAAAGCCGAATGAACGAATGGTTAAAAAACGAAAATCATTCGTCCATTCGTGCTATTGGCATTCTATAAACCGAAATAGAGTCCCCATTCATAAGAATTTCTAAACTCTATTTCGGTTTATAGAATAGCAATAGCATTACATACATTCCATAAACCGACATAATGAACGACTTTCGGTTTATGGAATGCATGTAATGCTATTGCTATTCTATAAACCGAAATAGAGTTTAGAAATTCTTATGAATGGGGACTCTAGTTCGGTTTATAGAAAGCCAATAGAATTACATGTATTCCATAAACCGAAAGTCTATAAACCGAACGACGTTCGGTTTATATACTTTCGTTTTATGGAATGTGTAGGTCAATTGATTCGTACGAACGAATAAAACTAAACAAAAATAATGAACGAATTTGGTCTGAAACGAATGCAGTAATGAAGGAAATTCGTTTTAGACTAAATAAATAAAATTTTAATCCGAATGGACGAAAACGAAATTAAAATTTTAGTTTTGCACATGTCTAATGAATATATCAGTACACTACTCTATGTGCAGTGTTTGATGTCACATTACATATATACTCCTACCTTATTATGCCTCCAACCAATAAACCGCCGATCATGGGTCCAACCCAGTATATCCAGTGATAGTCCCAATAATTTGCTGCCACAGCTGGGCCGAATGCCCGGGCAGGATTCATGCAGGCTCCAGAGATAGCCCCCCTGCAAGGACAATGGTACACGTTTAATATTGCTTGGTGTATATGCCAACTCAGTATGACACTAGCTGGGTATAACATTCATATAAGAGGCCGTTGGGAAATTCCTGGTGTATACACGAGTTTACTATTGGGAAAGTATAGGGTATTCCTGGTGTATAGTCGAGGTTACTATGGGAAAGTATCGGGTATTCCTGATGTATATTCGTGGTTACTATGGGAAAGTATTGGGTATTCCTGATGTATATTCGTGGTTACTATGGGAAAGTATTGGGTATTCCTGATGTATATTTCAGGTTACTATGGGAAAGTATCGGGTATTCCTGATGTATATTTGAGGTTACTATGGGAAAGTATAGGGTATTCCTGATGTATATTCGTGGTTACTATGGGAAAGTATCGGGTATTCCTGATGTATATTTGAGGTTACTATGGGAAAGTATTGGGTATTCCTGATGTATATTTGAGGTTACTATGGGAAAGTATTGGGTATTCCTGGTGTATATTCATGGTTACTATGGGAAAGTATAGGGTATTCCTGGTGTATATTTGAGGTTACTATGGGAAAGTATCGGGTATTCCTGATGTATATTCGAGGTTACTATGGGAAAGTATCGGGTATTCCTGATGTTTATTCGTGGTTACTATGGGAAAGTATAGGGTGTTCCTGATGTATATTCGTGGTTACTATGGGAAAGTATAGGGTGTTCCTGATGTATATTCGTGGTTACTATGGGAAAGTATCGGGTATTCCTGATGTATATTCGTGGTTACTATGGGAAAGTATTGGGTATTCCTGATGTATATTCGTGGTTACTATGGGAAAGTATCGGGTATTCCTGATGTATATTCGTGGTTACTATGGGAAAGTATCGGGTATTCCTGATGTATATTCGTGGTTACTATGGGAAAGTATCGTGTGTTCCTGATGTATATTCGTGGTTACTATGGGAAAGTATTGGGTATTCCTGATGTATATTCGTGGTTACTATGGGAAAGTATCGGGTATTCCTGATGTATATTCGAGGTTACTATGGGAAAGTATTGGGTGTTCCTGATGTATATTCATGGTTACTATGGGAAAGTATTGGGTGTTCCTGATGTATATTCATGGTTACTATGGGAAAGTATTGGGTGTTCCTGATGTATATTCATGGTTACTATGGGAAAGTATTGGGTATTCCTGATGTATATTTGAGGTTACTATGGGAGAGTATTGGGTATTCCTGGTGTATATTCATGGTTACTATGGGAAAGTATTGGGTATTCCTGATGTATATTTGAGGTTACTATGGGAGAGTATTGGGTATTCCTGATGTATATTTGAGGTTACTATGGGAAAGTATTGGGTATTCCTGATGTATATTTGAGGTTACTATGGGAGAGTATCGGGTATTCCTGATGTATATTTGAGGTTACTATGGGAAAGTATCGGGTATTCCTGATGTATATTCGAGGTTACTATGGGAAAGTATCGGGTATTCCTGATGTATATTCGAGGTTACTATGGGAAAGTATCGGGTATTCCTGATGTATATTCGTGGTTACTATGGGAAAGTATAGGGTATTCCTGATGTATATTTGAGGTTACCATGGGAAAGTATTGGGTATTCCTGATGTATATTCATGGTTACTATGGGAAAGTATTGGGTATTCCTGATGTATATTCGAGGTTACTATGGGGAAGTATAGGGTATTCCTGATGTATATTTGAGGTTACTATGGGAAAGTATAGGGTATTCCTGATGTATATTCGAGGTTACTATGGGAAAGTATCGGGTATTCCTGATGGATATTTCAGGTTACTATGGGAAAGTATCGGGTATTCCTGATGTATATTTGAGGTTACTATGGGAAAGTATAGGGTATTCCTGCTGTATATTTGAGGTTACTATGGGAAAGTATCGGGTATTCCTGATGTATATTTGAGGTTACTATGGGAAAGTATAGGGTATTCCTGATGTATATTTGAGGTTACTATGGGAAAGTATAGGGTATTCCTGATGTATATTTGAGGTTACTATGGGAAAGTATAGGGTATTCCTGATGTATATTCGTGGTTACTATGGGAAAGTATAGGGTATTCCTGATGTATATTTGAGGTTACTATGGGAAAGTATAGGGTATTCCTGATGTATATTTGAGGTTACTATGGGAAAGTATAGGGTATTCCTGATGTATATTCGTGGTTACTATGGGAAAGTATCGGGTATTCCTGATGTATATTTGAGGTTACTATGGGAAAGTATCGGGTATTCCTGATGTATATTCGAGGTTACTATGGGAAAGTATCGGGTATTCCTGATGTATATTCGAGGTTACTATGGGAAAGTATCGGGTATTCCTGATGTATATTCGTGGTTACTATGGGAAAGTATAGGGTATTCCTGATGTATATTTGAGGTTACCATGGGAAAGTATTGGGTATTCCTGATGTATATTCATGGTTACTATGGGAAAGTATTGGGTATTCCTGATGTATATTCGAGGTTACTATGGGGAAGTATAGGGTATTCCTGATGTATATTTGAGGTTACTATGGGAAAGTATAGGGTATTCCTGATGTATATTCGAGGTTACTATGGGAAAGTATCGGGTATTCCTGATGGATATTTCAGGTTACTATGGGAAAGTATCGGGTATTCCTGATGTATATTTGAGGTTACTATGGGAAAGTATAGGGTATTCCTGCTGTATATTTGAGGTTACTATGGGAAAGTATCGGGTATTCCTGATGTATATTTGAGGTTACTATGGGAAAGTATAGGGTATTCCTGATGTATATTTGAGGTTACTATGGGAAAGTATAGGGTATTCCTGATGTATATTTGAGGTTACTATGGGAAAGTATAGGGTATTCCTGATGTATATTCGTGGTTACTATGGGAAAGTATAGGGTATTCCTGATGTATATTTGAGGTTACTATGGGAAAGTATAGGGTATTCCTGATGTATATTTGAGGTTACTATGGGAAAGTATAGGGTATTCCTGATGTATATTCGTGGTTACTATGGGAAAGTATAGGGTATTCCTGATGTATATTTGAGGTTACTATGGGAAAGTATAGGGTATTCCTGCTGTATATTTGAGGTTACTATGGGAAAGTATCGGGTATTCCTGATGTATATTTGAGGTTACTATGGGAAAGTATTGGGTATTCCTGATGTATATTTGAGGTTACTATGGGGAAGTATAGGGTATTCCTGATGTATATTTGAGGTTACTATGGGAAAGTATAGGGTATTCCTGATGTATATTCGAGGTTACTATGGGAAAGTATCGTGTATTCCTGATGTATATTCGTGGTTACTATGGGAAAGTATCGGGTATTCCTGATGTATATTCGTGGTTACTATGGGAAAGTATAGGGTATTCCTGATGTATATTCGTGGTTACTATGGGAAAGTATCGGGTATTCCTGATGTATATTCGTGGTTACTATGGGAAAGTATTGGGTATTCCTGATGTATATTCGTGGTTACTATGGGAAAGTATTGGGTATTCCTGATGTATATTCGTGGTTACTATGGGAAAGTATAGGGTATTCCTGATGTATATTCGTGGTTACTATGGGAAAGTATCGGGTATTCCTGATGTATATTCGTGGTTACTATGGGAAAGTATCGGGTATTCCTGATGTATATTTGTGGTTACTATGGGAAAGTATTGGGTATTCCTGATGTATATTCATGGTTACTATGGGAAAGTATCGGGTATTCCTGATGTATATTTGAGGTTACTATGGGAAAGTATCGGGTATTCCTGATGTATATTCGTGGTTACTATGGGAAAGTATTGGGTATTCCTGATGTATATTCGTGGTTACTATGGGAAAGTATCGGGTATTCCTGATGTATATTCGTGGTTACTATGGGAAAGTATCGGGTATTCCTGATGTATATTCCTGTTGTGTGTTACATGAATCCCAGTCTGGATTCGGATCCGGGCAAGTTCGTACAATTTCACAAATCAATGATTTCCGGCTATTTAATTTGCCTGACTTTGTTTCCAAATCATCTGTTCAGAAACCTGAACATTACGAAGTGTTCAGATTGGGACAATTACACTATAAAAACCAATATGCACTGATCACCCTCCAGCACGCGCCGAACTCGGGGAACAAACATACAATTTGCCCGTTTCAATTCTCCTTATTTGAATAGAGAAGTGTAGAAGAATTAAAGTAAGGATACTTTAAACACAAGAATATTCATGGACGTTATATATTAACGTTATATATTATTATTATTGTATATTTCAATTTTAATAAAAACATTTTTTATATTATTTCATGTTGATTTACTTTATTTTAATGTATTTCATTAATGTTTCCTGTTTGTTTTTATTTTTATTTGTTATTTTTTATTTTATTACACTTTGGGCAATATCCGGAGGACTTTGGCTATTTTGGCTAGATTTGTAATAGCTGTAATGCGCGAAACCGATGTGACCCAAATTCATCCACAATTCGGAGGCACCGTTTCGGCGCCAGAACCCGGAGCTACCTTAGTCATCCCTTAGATTTCTCCTTACCCAGCCAGGATATCCACAGCCACGGTGAAACCGATACAGAGAGGAGCCAGCGGGGTTTGAGTTTGTTCATTAATCGCCCCCATGCAGACCGCCAGCACCAGGAAGAACGTCATGACGATCTCCGCTCCAGTAGCTTGGGCGACTTGCGCGTCGGTGGTCACAGTGGTGAAAGCGGCTCCCGTGGCATTGCTGTAATTGATGTCCACGGTCAGGGCCTGAAAACCAGAGAGGACAATCCCAAGGGTTATCGCGAGGCGAGATATACCCTAACGAGGCTGATTTCTAATGATCTTACTGAATATCCGGATGGACACTGGAATATAACATGTGGGGATTTTAAGTGACATGATTGTGCGGTCCTACAGACATCATGGGATAGAGTCTGTGTGAAAGTGGGGTGGGGGGATGGGGGGGGGGTTGTATTTTACTAACTCCACCACTGGGGCATTTAAATTAATGGAGCTCTACGAATTCTGGGGAAATTGTCCTACCTCCCAGACTCATTATAATACAATTAGCATGAATGATTAGTTACTACCACGTGTGGTTCTGTATAAAGGTCAAATTATACAGAATTCTATAAAGCAGTCACCATGGAAACCAATGGAATGTTCCTGCTGATTACAGTCACCATGGAAACCAATGGAATGTTCCTGCTGATTACAGTCACCATGGAAACCAATGGAATGTGCCTGCTGACTACAGTCACCATGGAAACCAATGGAATGTGCCTGCTGACTACAGTCACCATGGAAACCAATGGAATGTGCCTGCCTACTACAGTCACCATGGAAACCAATGGAATGTTCCTGCTGATTACAGTCACCATGGAAACCAATGGAATGTGCCTGCTGATTACAGTCACCATAGAAACCAATCGAATGTTCCTGCTGATTGCTTCACTTGTAGAATTTTGCCCCAGAAATGACCCCTTTGTACATAACTCCTTAGATGTGGTGCGTTTAGACCGGTGGGAAGTGCCTACCTTGGCCAGGGCTGCTCCGATCATCCCTCCACATAGCTGGGAAATCCAGTATGGAATAACCAATATTATGTTGAGCCCTCCGATGATAAACACACCGAGGGACACGGCAGGGTTGAAATGTCCACCGCTGCAACGAGAAAGAGAAAAAAAACTATTATGAAAACCAAACAAGCAAGAAAACAAACCTGAATCTAGCAGGCATTCATCTGTGGTGTCGCCTCTTGGTAGATCTTCCATGATGGAAACAGTCGGGCCATGCTTTCACTTAAAGAGCTTGGCTTTCCACTTGATACCAGTATTACTAAGAAAGGTGGAGGGTTGGTAGGGATTTAGGAAGAATTAGAGGGGATTTCTGAGACACCGTGTGCTCAGGAAGGAGGGGTGCTACTAGCTAAACAATAGACTTGGGTGGGGTAAGGGAGAAATGTTTGCTTTGGACGGAGCGATGGATGAAGTGTGGGCTTGGTTTAGAGAGGGG
Organism: Pelodytes ibericus; assembly: GCA_036172795.1. Classification (NCBI taxonomy): domain Eukaryota; kingdom Metazoa; phylum Chordata; class Amphibia; order Anura; family Pelodytidae; genus Pelodytes; species Pelodytes ibericus. The sequence goes on along the minus strand of CM069860.1, from coordinate 10,917,786 downwards.
AGCAGTGAGGGCGTGGAGTGGACTTGTGATGGAGTGAGGATGGCAGTGCATGCATGGATTGGAGTGGGGGCAGTGCATGCATGGATTGGAGTGGGGGCAGTGCAGCATGGATTGGAGTGGGGGCAGTGCGAGCTTGTGATGAAGTGGGGATGGCAGTGCATGCATGGATTGGAGTGGGGGTAGTTCGAGTTTGGGATGGAGTATGGGGGCAGTGCATGCATGGATTGGAGTGGGGGCAATGCATGCATGGATTGGAGTGGGGGTAGTTCGAGCTTGGGATGGCGTATGGGGGCAGTGCATGCAAGGATTGCAGTGGGGGCAGTGCATGCATGGATTGGAGTGGGGGCAGTGCGAGCTTGGGATGGAGTATGGGGTCAGTGCATGCATGTATTGGAGTGGGGTTAGTGCGAGCTTGGGATGGAGTATGGGGCAGTGCTAGCTTGGGATGGAGTATGGGGGCAGTGCTAGTTTGGGATGGAGTATGGGGGCAGTGCTAGCTTGGGATGGAGTATGGGGGCAGTGCTAGCTTGGGATGGAGTATGGGGGCAGTGTGAGCATGGTTTGGAGTTGGGTAGAGTGCATGCATGGGATGGCGTGGGGAGGGCAATGTGGACCTGGGATGGAGTGGGGGTGGCAGTGTGGGCTTGAGATAATGACTTGTATATTATTCCCTGCTTGGAGCGCCTGCGTGGAGGGTTACCCACGTACTCTCCTCACAGGTGCAAGAGACACACAGTGTACAGTGTACAGAAAGGTAATATTGTTGCTTCTTATCTGCAGTCTCTCTCTCTAAGTCATAACAATTTACTTTTCTCAGCTGGAATGGAAGTTAATGGTTAAAGTATATTTCTAATGGTTGCCGGTTCTTTCAGTTGTAAAGTTGTCTTTATCAGTGTCAGTGGGAAAGATAGAGTACAAGATCTTTGAGGCACACGATGTGGGATTAAATACAAATCATTTCCTAGCTTCGTTCCTTCATATTTGCTCTAAAGAGCTTGTTTTAGAATCAATCAAGATCCTGGGTCCTCAGGAGCCTCTGGAACAACATCCCTTACTATAAACTCATTCCTGTTGCACTCTGGCTAAGGCTGGCTTCTGTCATGAACCACTACATCTGTAAGAAAGTTGCATCAGGTGCTAAATACCACATATGTCTGGTGAAATGCGTTGGCAGACTAATATGTCTGGTGAAATTCTTTATCAGGCTAGTTTGTATGGTGATAATGCATTTGCAGACCATGTCCATCCCGAGTGATGCCCACTGAACTAAGTGCCCCTCACGAGCCACCGGTTAGAGCTTTGAATTGTGAGTCAGACTGCATGTGTAAGTGTGAGTATGCGTGTGTAAGTGTGAGTATGCGTGTGTAAGTGTGAGTATGCATATATATAAGTGTGAGTATGTGTATGTAAGTGTGAGTATGCGTATATAAGTGTGAGTATGCGTATATAAGTGTGAGTATGCGTGTGTAAGTGTGAGTATGCGTGTGTAAGTGTGAGTATGCGTGTGTAAGTGTGAGTATGCATATATAAGGGTGAGTATGTGTATGTAAGTGTGAGTATGCGTGAGTATGCGTATATAAGTGTGAGTATGTGTATGCAAGTGCGAGTATGCGTGTGTAAGTGTGATTATGCGTGTGTAAGTGTGATTATGCGTGTGTAAGTGTGAGTATGCGTGTGTAAGTGTGAGTATGCGTGTGTAAGTGTGAGTATGCGTGTGTATGCGTGAGTATGCGTGTGTAAGTGTGAGTATGCGTGTGTAAGTGTGAGTATGCATATATATAAGTGTGAGTATGTGTATGTAAGTGTGAGTATGCATATATAAGTGTGAGTATGCGTGTGTAAGTGTGAGTATGCGTGTGTAATTGTGAGTATGTGTATGTAAGTGCGAGTATGCTTGTCTAAGTGTCAGACTATGTGTCTAAAGGTGACTGTGTGTGTAAGTGTGAGTATGCGTGTGTAAGTGTGAGTATGCGTGTGTAAGTGTGAGTATGCGTGTGTAAGTGTGAGTATGTGTATGTAAGTGCGAGTATGCTTGTCTAAGTGTCAGACTATGTGTCTAAGTGTGACTGTGTGTGTAAGTGTGTGACTGTGTGTGTAAATTCATTTTTTCAAGTTGACATACAGTTTTTTCTATTTATAATGGTATCAAACAAATATACAAACATACATAAGTAGTAGACCAACTGTACTATATAATTCCCATAGCCTTCCCTCCCCTATCCCACCTCCCACAAAAAATATACATGAATAGGGGATCAACCATTTACAATATATGTAATTCCCCTAACCCTCCCTCCCCTTTCCCACCCCCCACAAACATGACATACAAATTTGTGCAATAAACATAATTGAATATTCAGTGTTTTTTACATTTTAAAGTTGGGGAGGGGTGTTTAAATACAGGATCCGTCACGGGTGCCAAATGCTCTAGGTACGCCCCCGTACACTGGCAATGTATTAATAGTTTAACATAAAAATCTACCATATAATAAAAAAAAGTGCTGTAGATGGAGATCTCACCTTATCCCTCCCAGGACAGCAATGGTCAGGCCCAGCGCAAGTCCGTGAGCCAAGGCCGGCTGCAGCCGACCCGTCCTGTCGGTGTTCTCGATGACCGAGAGGCAACCGATGAAGACGAACAGGGTGGTGCCCAAGAGTTCCGCCACGCAGGGCTGCACGTATTTAGCATACCAGTGTTGTTTGGAATCCGATTTAATGTTCTTGTCCACGTCCTTGAATGACAGCTGTCCCATCTCTGTGTCAGCCATTTTGTCAGCTACAAAAGAAAGAAAAAGTTTATCAAGAAAATAAATCCTTTCCCCCCCCCCCCCCCCCCCCCTTTCCTAAAAACTGCAAATAGAGCGTGATGGATGTATTGCGGTTTCTATAGCAACAGTCCCGCCCATCTCTCTAAGCCCCTCCTTATTAGAATGTCAGGGAATTCAGAAGCCCTGGAGAAATGCTTTTTAATGTGAAACTACAGGAGAACGGTAATTTGTTTTAAAATAAAAAGTGCTTTTTCCAAATATTAAACAGATAATAAGCTAAGTGGAACTGGCCCTTTAACGGGAGACTCAAGTCATTTTTCTTAGCATTATGATTTTATTCTTAACGGTAAACATAGCATATTATAAAACATTTGTTAGATCAATGTGGATGTCAGATTTCATAAAACAGTGACTTCTCGAACGCTGTGTCATTTGAAAATTGCTTGTTTTTTTAGATTCTTATCTTTTACACTCCACCCCCCCCCCCCCCCAAACTCATATACATTGCAATCTTATCTGACTATATTGCTGCAAATCATAAAAAATCCTGATAATAATCAGCATCACCTATTTTTAAGTGTCCATCACATAATTAGGAGTCACCTCCCAACTCAAGCCGTCTGTCTGCAGAACCAATGTCATAAAACAAGATCAAGCTGTAGTTCTTAGTAGAGTGGAAGCAAATGCACGTTTAATTGTCAGTTAGGGGCAAAACAAAAAAAAAACAAAATAAAAAAGAGTGTTTCCCAAGATCAAAAGTACTTTTCTACCATATCTAAAGCACATATTTACACTAAACATTCTGTAGACTAGTGATAAAACCGCTGTACACTTTAAAGGGTAACTGCAAAAATCAATTTAAAGATTGCATCACGTGCAGCCATTTTAAATTGAAATATTGTTACAGAATTTCTAATAAAAGTACCTTATTGAGCCCTCTTTGCTTGTCTAGTATAATCAGGACATGTTTAGAATCCTGGTTCAGATAAATGGAGGGTCTGACCCACTGACCCAAGATGTCCGCCCCCTAATACTGCTGTACAAGCAGAGAGCCCTCAATAAGGTGCTTTATTTATATTATTTTAATTAGCGCATTTCTATATGAAATGCCTACACTTGATGCAATCTTTCGATGAAACAGAAATCCATGTTTGCCGACAGATGTCCTTTAAGTAGCTCCACTTACACTATAGAAGGTTATGTACCAAGAGCAACTTCTTCACCGTGGAAAAATAAGCAGATCTTTTCTCTAGCGTCGCTCCTTATATTTACAGCGTCTAATTCATTTCTCCTATCAGGAAAGGTGTGAGGGGAGTGGCAGCGAGTGTATGCAGATGTCCGCAGCTAGGAGTGCAAAGTACTATGGGTAAGAGCCTCTGCTCCTGTCATTGTTCATCTCTCAGGATTTACCTTGCAGAAATGTAGCCTGTTCATCGGCATATTCCGCCTCTGTTTCATTTTGCACCAGCATTGTCCTGCCGCCAGTCCAGATATGTGACCGCTGGAGTGGTGTACACTGTCTTGTATTTGTCGCACCTTTTTTATGACATCAAAGGGGGGGGGGGGGGGGATCTTTGCACTGTCCTAGAGGGAGTGGCCCATCCCTTAGGATCACACGCCTCACTTGATAATTTGGGATCGATTGCACTGGTCAGGGTACTATCAAGAAACTGAACTTAGACAGCCAATAGAAAACAAGGTTGTGGCTCCTTTAAGAGTTGGGCCAAAAGCATTGTGCTGTATATTCCTCATATCAAACTTTGTCCCCCCCCCCCCCCCCCCCCCCCATTACCATCTTTTTTATTTCTTTTTAGATGGTATCTCTCAAATACAGACCGGATTATCTACAGTATTCAACGACCACAGATAGATCTCTGTGGCCCCTCAAGTAAAATCCTCTAAGGGTTTGTCGTGGGGCGCGCTATAGGCCAAAGGTGCCGGAAGCATATTACCTGAGCCTCTTTTTTTTTCCGACTGAGCATGATGTGAGTTGGCTAAAACAGGGAGGTTTAACATAACCAGAGACAAACATAAAGGGGGAGGATATACGGACGCAATATACAGCGAAGCTGGGGTAGGTATCCTTCGGCTCTCCAGATGTTGTGGACTACAACTCCCATGATGCTCTTACAGCCGTAATGCTGGCAAAGCATCAAAACGAGTGCAGTCCACAAATCCAGTGGTGGATCTTGGTTTTGTGCGGCCCTTGGCGAGTGTCTTGTGGAAAATACACTACTTCCTGCGTGGCTTCAAAAAGGACCAAATATGTGCATAAGAAAGGGGGGGCGGGGGAGACTGGTGGCTTATTGAGACTGTGGGAAAGAGGAGTCAGGTATATAAGTAAGATGGCGTTCTGTCAGAAAGTAATTTACCTGAGCATTAAGTCAACTAATTGTGACGTGATGTCAGTTATCCCTAGATCACCGTGTCTGCCCCTAGATCACCGTGTCTGCCCCTAGATCACCGTGTCTGCCCCTAGATCACCGTGTCTGCCCCTAGATCACCGTGTCTGCCCCTAGATCACCGTGTCTGCCCCTAGATCACCGTGTCTGCCCCTAGATCACCGTGTCTGCCCCAAGATCACCGTGTCTGCCCCTAGATCACCGTGTCTGCCCCTAGATCACCGTGTCTGCCCCAAGATCACCGTGTCTGCCCCTAGATCACCGTGTCTGCCCCAAGATCACCGTGTCTGCCCCTAGATCACCGTGTCTGCCCCTAGATCACCGTGTCTGCCCCAAGATCACCGTGTCTGCCCCTAGATCACCGTGTCTGCCCCTAGATCACCGTGCCTGCCCCAAGATCACCGTGTCTGCCCCTAGATCACCGTGCCTGCCCCAAGATCACCGTGTCTGCCCCAAGATCACCGTGTCTGCCCCTAGATCACCGTGTCTGCCCCTAGATCACCGTGTCTGCCCCAAGATCACCGTGTCTGCCCCTAGATCACCGTGTCTGCCCCTAGATCACCGTGTCTGCCCCAAGATCACCGTGTCTGCCCCAAGATCACCGTGTCTGCCCCTAGATCACCGTGTCTGCCCCTAGATCACCGTGTCTGCCCCTAGATCACCGTGTCTGCCCCAAGATCACCGTGTCTGCCCCTAGATCACCGTGTCTGCCCCAAGATCACCGTGTCTGCCCCTAGATCACCCTGTCTGCCCCTAGATCACCGTGCCTGCCCCAAGATCACCGTGTCTGCCCCAAGATCACCGTGTCTGCCCCTTGGTTGCCCCTAGATCACCGTGTCTGCCCCAAGATCACCGTGTCTGCCTCAAGATCACCGTGTCTGCCCCTAGATCACCGTGTCTGCCCCTAGATCACCGTGCCTGCCCCTAGATCACCGTGTCTGCCCCTAGATCACCTTGTCTGCCCCTAGATCACCGTGTCTGCCCCAAGATCACCGTGCCTGCCCCTAGATCACCGTGTCTGCCCCTAGATCACCATGTCTGCCCCAAGATCACCGTGTCTGCCCCAAGATCACCGTGGCTGCCCTTGCCTGCATTTTCGCGGAGCATCACGAGAAGGGGAGTTCGACGACAGCTGGAGTATGGCGTGGCTTTTCCTAAACCTTGACCGTAGCCTTATCGCAGGCCCGGAGTGCTATATAGATAGTATTTGACTTATGCAAGCACGTGGTGTTAATAGTGTTAATAGTGGGGGCTGGGGGGGGGGGGGTTCCCCCCCTAGGTGACGTGGCACAGTTTTCAAACCCTTCTGGAAGAGCCCAGAGGCGTCTGTCCCTGAATTCATGGTTATTTTGGGAGAGCAGGTGTAAGATTCCCACACCACTCAGATCTTAGTACATTATAGCTTATCTATACCTCCCTCTGCTTCAGCCTCCTTACTGTAGACACATTACAGATGGAACATTATATTTGTTATAGCTTGGATGGAAAAAGAATAGATCTTGTAATTTGGACTTCAACACATTTTACCCCAACACCAGTAAGGAATCTATATTACCCCATCCCACAAGGGCAGAGCATTTTTATGGACCATACCACATTTCTAAGGACTGGCAGCAATAAGACTACATTTCTTTTTTAATTGTCCAATCAAATCTCTGTTTGCAGGAATGTTCCATGAAAAAAATACACAGGGAATGTATATTTAATAAAGCAGTTTTTGTGGGCTGTTGACAAAGGCTTAAACCTTTTGAGTGCAAGAGGCTAGAACAAGTGGGTGAGATTTGCGGTGAGACAGTGGGGCGTTGAAGTGTAATGTGAGAAAAAACTGCATATTGCAGAAAGGGTAGTAGTAGATACCTAGAATAGCCTTCCAGCTGAAATAGCAGAGGCTACCACGAAAAAGGAATTCAAGGATGGCTAGCACTTGCATAAGTCAAATAAATCAGAGATTTCATAGTCGGAATACTAGATGGGCCTGTCGGTCTCTTCTGCCAGTATAATTGACGTTTCTTTGGGGCCTCAAAGGGCAATAATTCCTGTTTTTTTTAAGCGCACTTGCAATATTCAGATGGTGCAATTACTGGCATACTGTCAATCATCTGTATTAAATTGAACTACAGGCTTCGGTTCTCTTACAATGCCTTCTAAATAGGCCAATCAAGCCGCCCGTAAATGAAAAGACCAATTAAATGTTCAAAGGTACCCCCTAATATCAGTTCTTTCTAGTCTACGGGGAAACAGACTTGTAACGCTTTGTGTGCTGGTATACAATGTATTGGCCTCTACTCATGGCAATGGATACCTACCCTAGTAAAATAATTTCCTCTACTGAACTGGGGTGCCACGTAACTCCCTCTTCATAACTGCACCGCGTCCGGATAATCTATGAATTTATCTATTCCCTGAGGGGTTCAGAGCCACCCAGGTGCCCACCTCTGTGTGTGTGTGTGTCGCCAGAAGGCGATCGTAAAAAAAAAAAATCCTGATTCATTTTCGTTTTTCCCTAACGACAGAATAGGTTTACCCCTGAAGCTGTTAAAACCCGGAACACGGAAAAACGTGATTATATGATAATTTAAAAAGGTGCAAATATATTCTTATTCAGCTACATGTGACCCTCAAAACCAACAGAATGTCCCTGCTGATTATTCCAAGAATATGTTGTCTGATTGTTCCTCTTTTAGTATTTCACTTTCTATTTTCTTTGTTTACAAAATCTACAGAGATAGAGCATTTAAAATAACTGCAAGCCCACTCAAACCCTTTATATGTGTTTTAAACATTCCCCCTCCCAAAAAAATGACTTTTTTTTTTTTTTGACTGATGTATAAGAGGAATTTTGGAATATTTTTAAAAAGATTCCAATTTTTTTTTTTTTAAATGGCTAAGTTAGGATCACTGACTTACACAATAAATAGCAATGAATTTAAGGAATACAAAAAATAGCAGTGAATTAAAAGGAGAAATGCAAAAAAAAAAAAGTTTTACATTTTTTTTTTAAAAAATAACCCCCAATATTTCTTTCAAGTAGCAGAATTACCTTTTTTCTCAGTAGGTGAGAAAAATCTATAAATAAAACAAATAAAATCAAGCAATGACTATAAATGCATTTAAAGGTGGCTTGAAGCTGTTAGAGGTAGCTTTATTTAATTATACTCACTGTGATCTGAAGACTGGGAAACTCCTGTGTGGTAGAAATCTTTCATAACCTTTTTCATAAGATGTTATCAGGAGTGCCTCCCGATGGGTTTGTGTGGAGTGGTTGAGGATATTAAGTTCTAGTAGGGGAGCTATCCTATCCAATCTCAGTCTGAAGTACATCCTCAAAAAGAAAAAGAAAAAAAAAACTCAATAAAAAAATCAACTTGTGGACTGTATTGGCCAATCAAACTGCTAGTGTCTTATCTCAGTAATTCCAGAGTGTCAATAGTCCTTTCCTGCCAAGAATGGCGAGATAGCCTCGCACTGTATAGCACCTTCAGTCCCATATCCAGTGATGGAATTTTCATATGGGAAGTTTGATCGAAGCCTGACTCGGTGTCGGCAGATTGAAAAAAAAAAAACTCTTTGAACTTTTTACACAATGGCCAGAGACGGCCGAGGGATGGACCATTGTCCCTGTCCCGTGGATCCAATCTATGATGGCTGAAATTCGCAAGGCTAAATATTTTAAGGGTGGCGTATGTGGGCGTCTGTTTGAGAAAAAGACTTTGTTCATGAAGACAGGGAAAGGGAAGTGCCCGCTTAAGAGCAAAAGTTGCCGAGTTGGAACATTTCTCCAGCTCAGCAATACTTCATACTCTGCTATTTTGTCGTTAATTTTGCGATTCCCTTGTCAATTCCATGCAGTTCCCTTGATTAGCTGGCAAAATGATCCTTTATACAGAGAAATAGCTTCGTGGTTCGAAGATCTTTCACAAATCTTCAGTGGTCTTATTAACAGAACCAAATTGACAGAACCATTGGCAGCTAGTGGTTTGGTTGGCTAGTGGCATGGGCAGCCAATGCTTTGGGTGGCTAGTGGCTTGGGAAACCAATGGTTTGGGTGGCTAGTGGCTTGGGCAACCAATGGTTTGGGTGGTTAGTGGTTTGGTTGGCTAGTGGCTTGGGCAGCCAGTGGTTTGGGTGGCTAGTGGCTTGGGCAACCAATGGTTTGGGTTACTAGTGGTTTGGGTTGCTAGTAGCTTGGGCAACCAATGGTTTGGGTGGCTAATGGCTTGGGCAGCCAGTGGCTTGGGTCGCTAGTTGTTTGGGAAACCAATGGTTTGGGCAGCCAGTGGTTTGGGTGTCCATCTGTTTGGGTAGCCAGTGGTTTGGGTGTCCAGTGGTTTGGGCAGCCAGTGGTTTGTGTGTCCAGTGGTTTGGGCAGCCAGTGGTTTGTGTGTCCAGTGGTTTGGGTGTCCAGTGGTTTGGGTGTCCAGTGGTTTGGGCAGCCAGTGGTTTGTGTGTCCAGTGGTTTGGGTGTCCAGTGGTTTGGGTGTCCAGTGGTTTGGGTGTCCAGTGGTTTGGGCAGCCAGTGGTTTGGGTGCCCAGTGGTTTGGGTGTCCAGTGGTTTGGGCAGCCAGTGGTTTGGGTGTCCAGTTGTTTGGGCAGCCAGTGGTTTGGGCAGCCAGTGGTTGGGGCAGCCAGTGGTTTGGGTGTCCAGTGGTTTGGGTGTCCAGTGGTTTGGGCAGCCAGTGGTTTGGGTGTCCAGTGGTTTGGGCAGCCAGTGGTTTGGGCAGCCAGTGGTTTGGGTGTCCAGTGGTTGGGGCAGCCAGTGGTTTGTGTGTCCAGTGGTTTGGGCAGCCAGTGGTTTGGGTGTCCAGTGGTTTGGGCAGCCAGTGGTTTGGGTGTCCAGTGGTTTGGGTGTCCAGCAGTTTGGGCAGCCAGTGGTTTGGGTGTCCAGTGGTTTGGGTGTCCAGTGGTTTGGGCAGCCAGTGGTTTGGGTGTCCAGTTGTTTGGGCAGCCAGTGGTTTGGGCAGCCAGTGGTTGGGGCAGCCAGTGGTTTGGGTGTCCAGTGGTTTGGGTGTCCAGTGGTTTGGGCAGCCAGTGGTTTGGGTGTCCAGTGGTTTGGGCAGCCAGTGGTTTGGGCAGCCAGTGGTTTGGGTGTCCAGTGGTTGGGGCAGCCAGTGGTTTGTGTGTCCAGTGGTTTGGGCAGCCAGTGGTTTGGGTGTCCAGTGGTTTGGGCAGCCAGTGGTTTGGGTGTCCAGCAGTTTGGGCAGCCAGTGGTTTGGGTGTCCAGTGGTTTGGGTGTCCAGTGGTTTGGGCAGCCAGTGTCCAGTGGTTGGGGCAGCCAGTGGTTTGGGCAGCCAGTGTCCAGTGGTTGGGGCAGCCAGTGGTTTGGTTGTCCAGTGGTTGGGGCAGCCAGTGGTTTGCGTGTCCAGTGGTTTGCGTGTCCAGTGGTTTGGGCAGCCAGTGGTTTGGGTGTCCAGTGGTTTGGGTGTCCAGTGGTTTGGGCAGCCAGTGGTGTGGGTGTCCAGTGGTGTGGGTGTCCAGTGGTTGGGGCAGCCAGTGGTTTGGGTGTCCAGTGGTTTGGGCAGCCAGTGGTTTGCGTGTCCAGTGGTTTGCGTGTCCAGCAGTTTGGGCAGCCAGTGGTTTGTGTGTCCATCAGTTTGGGTGTCCAGTGGTTTGCGTGTCCAGCAGTTTGGGTGTCCAGTGGAGGTAAGTACTGGGGAAGGGGGAGGACGAGGGGGAGACTATAATAAATTAATGGACATACTGTCTGTGGCATATGAATGGGCATGATGGTTGTGGCATAGTAATGGGCATAAACTGGAATATTATTGGGCATGCTGGCTGTGGTATATTAATGGGCATAATGTGGCATATTAATGGGCATACTGGCTGTGGCATGTTAATGGGCTAGAGTGGCATATTAATGGGCATACTGGCTGTGCCATATTAATGGGCATAAAGTGACATATAAATGGGTATAATGGTTGTGGCATATTAATGGGCATAAACTTTAATATTAATGGGCATACTGGCTGTGGCATATTAATGGGCATAATGTGGCATATTAAAGGGCATGTTGGCTGTGGCATTTAAATTAGCATAAAGTCGCATATTAATGGGCATACTGGCTGTGGCATATTCATGGGAAAACTGGCTGTAGCATATTCATGGGCAAGCCATGGCATTCTAATGGACAAACTGGCTGTAGCTTATTAATGAGAAAACTGTGGCATATTAATTGAAAAACTGGCTGTGGCATATTAATGGGGTAAGTCTTGGAAGTGCAATGCGGGTAATGGGGCCTGTCCAGGGGGCAGCAGCAAATCCTGGATGTGCAATATGGGTGATGAGGCATGTCCTGTAAATCATTGGTATGATATAAAAAGACCTGGATAAAATGACTTTGGGAGGGTTGGGGGGCGAGGGGGAGATATGAGGGGGGGATCAGAATTTTTTTCAGTAAGGGGCCCTAAAATTTCTGATGGCAGCCCTGCCCACAGGGTCTATTAAGACCCTGATCGGGTCTCTGCAATTATGTGTCAGGGCCTTTACCAGATCAGGTAGGTGTTTCAGTTCAGGGATAGAGGAGGTGTCTGGTTGCAGCTTGTTATTCATTGTGAATGGTGAGAACAGATATAGAAACAAAGAAATATGCATTGGAATAAGGACTGTAGCAGAGACAAAATGGCACCTTAACAAGGGACTGCAGGATAGGAGGAGGGTTTCAGTAGGAACTGCGTATAAACAAAGAGCTTTAGCAGGGACTGTAGAAAAAGCAGAGGTAGGGGTAGAGAGAGTCAAACAAGGGGTGAGGCCTTAGGTAAGGGTGAGGCCTGAGAAGGGTAACAAGGCAGGAACACCCTAGATAGGGTGACTAAAGCAGGAACACCCTAGAGAGGGCGCCTAAAGCAGGAACACCCTAGAGAGGGCACTTAAAGCAGGAACACTCGAGAGACGGCGCCTAAAGCAGGAACACCCTAGAGAGGGCGCCTAAAGCAGGAACACCCTAGAGAGGGCGCCTAAAGCAGGAACACTCGAGAGAGGGCGCCTAAAGCAGGAACACCCTAGAGAGGGCGCCTAAAGCAGGAACACCCTAGAGAGGGTGACTAAAGCAGGAACACCCTGGAGAGGGTGACTAAAGCAGGAACACCCTGGAGAGGGTGACTAAAGCAGGAACACCCTGGAGAGGGTGACTAAAGCAGGAACACCCTGGAGAGGGTGACTAAAGCAGGAACACCCTGGAGAGGGTGACTAAAGCAGGAACACCCTAGAGAGGGTGACTAAAGCAGGAACACCCTAGAGAAGGTGATTAAAGCAAGAACACCCTAGAGAGGGTGATTAAAGCAGGAACACCCTAAACAGGGTAACTAAAGCAGGAACTCCCTAGAGAGAGTGACCAAAGATGAGTGGGCCCTTTAAGGGAGCAACTTAGCTGAAGTAATATTGCTGTAGCCAAATGGTCTCAGGAGATGCTGAAAAACATCCCCTGACTGGTAGAGCCACCCGGGTTCAGTCTCCCAGTTCCTGGACAGGGTACAAATCCAAATGGGTTTTAACAGAGGATCAGGAACAGAAGACGCAGCTCTCAGAAGTCAGGAATCCAACTTCAACGCAAAAGCTCTGTTTGCAAGAAACTGCAGGTATAACACAGGGGTGGGCTGCACATGTTAACAAGCCCACCTGACACCACCAGAGGGGAAGTAATACAAGCAAACAAAGGTGGGGAGGCCTCTAGAGGAGGAAGGAGGGATATAAGCACAAAAATGAGGACTTTTAAAAAAGTCAGGAGGGCAGGGTAGAACTCTGACATTGTGTCCCTGGGTACCAATTACCTTCTGGCAGAATTCCCCAAACTGAAAGGGGTGAAATTTTAACCCAAATTCATCAAAAATCACCAAATTCGGAATAAACTCTTTCTGAAGAGACCCATGGAGGTCTTTTTTTTATTTAATTTTTTTTTTATCTCTTTGTTGACTTTTATGTATAATTGCCATTCAAATAAATATCCTCTTCCTGCCACAAAAAAATTACCAGCCATATAATTGCCTACATAAACTGAATACTGGCCTCAAGCCATTTGGTTGTTTTTTTTTTTGTTTTTTGTTTTTTAGCTGCCTGCCAATTAAATCCTGGCTAGGTGTCAACATGCCAAATATGGCGAATTTGGGGGATTTTCAGTACGTAACAAGATTACATGATGTCATAGTGTTTGAGAATGACTGTATATTTTGTCACACGCATCATTTTTTATGTGAAATGCTGAGATAGTTATAGTAGACTCGTTTGGACGCTACTGTATCAGACAAACATTATAAGTATCAAGATGTTTGGAACTGAGAGAATGCACTGATAAGTGATCAGATACCAGGGGTCGGCGCTAAAGTAGCAGTGACAGTACTAGTCTTCAGATTGTAATCTGTTGGATTTTACTCTTATTATAACATACCTGAAATTCCTCTCAACGTTTGCACAATGTCGTTCTCATGTCCTGGCATCGATCAAGCCATGTGCAGATCTTTTTACAGTACAATAAAAATAAAGTTGCAGAGACCAGGAAAAAATATTTGTTTTTTTTCCGCAACATTTTTTAATGGGGTCCTTCCTCGTAAGGGAGGAGGGAAAAGGTCTGCCGTGGGAGATTGGGGTGGAACACAAGCCCATCGCAAAATATAAATAATAAAAGGAGCTGGGGGGGGGGATGCATCTTGCCCCCTCACCAGGAATGCTCTGCGAATGCAGAATTTTGGAATTGACCAGACAGTGAGCACGGCAATACCTCCCCACATCGCAGGATCGGAAATAAAAGGTGTTACTTGGAGCAAACTGAAGATTAATGACAGATCTTTTATTGATCTAAGACTGGACCTGAGCTGACTCAGTGCACTGAACAAATCACATTAGTGATTGTAAATGATCAGGGTATCTCCTATCTAATGTAAATACAGCCGTCTGCCGCTAATCAGAGGTGCATTTAGGAGATGGCAGCTCGTATCGTTACCAATCTGCTTCCAAGTAGCTAAATTATTTCCTAATAAATCTGAGAAAGAGCTCATGGAAAACATGGGCAGGCAATCCATCACAGCTCTCTGATCGCGGGCGTTAATGTTTGTGTGGATCGACTCGTACAAGAGTGCCATATGGCACGAAACGCGTAAGGGTCCAGTTTGCCGGTGGGTGTAATGTGTGCCTGTTCGTATACAGAGTATAATTACCAATAAAGCACCTTCCTTTTGGAAATACTACACCTGGATTTATTCTCCGCATTTTTTCCTCTGTTGTTGCTTGTACCACCACGCTCTGTTAAAACTCCTTTGCCGAATGTTGAACACTTTTAGATTTGTCTTCAATAAAAGATTTCTAATGTAGAGTACCTTTTTTATGGCTTGGCACAGAGGGCATATTGCATCAGTTCTGACTTCTGCACATTGCCATGTGGGACATTCCGAAGTTCTGATTGGCTGCTAGCCTCGGTATATTTTAAAGTTCCAGTTTCAAGAGGGCCTACTCCAAAGTCAAATCTTCACATGGCAATGGAAGCTAGATTAACTGTAGATTGGTAATTAAATTATTTTATGGAACAAAATGGTCAGGGGACAAGACCACTTTATATTCTAAAGGCATAGAAGATTCTGAACCTTGTGTGAAACCAGATTAAAATCCATCCCTGGCCATTCGTCCAGAGCAACAGGTAAACAAAGGTGTCCAGGTGAATGTAGAATAAACAAAAATTATGAAAAGTGTTCTACACGGTTGCCATAAAAAAATCCCACAGAAAAAAAACCTCTGCCATACATGCAACGAAAAAAAAATGCCCACACGGAAAAATACCCACATAGAAAAATACTCACACGGAAAAATACATACACGGAAAAATACTCACACGGAAAAATACATACACGGAAAAATACTCACACGGGAAACATACATACACGGAAAAATACCCACACGGAAAAATGCCCACATGGAAAAATATGCACAAATAATAACTTATCGTATGATGCAAGTGAGGGTGCGCAAATATAAGATTACATCTTTTTTTCTTAAGACTGTCAATGTTTTATTTGTGGTACTTGGGGGGAATGTGGCTGCTGCAATTGTTTGTCATTTGTAGCGTCACATCCGCAATACTACACTATATAGTAATTTACCACCTAGTAAGGACACTGTTTGAGACTGGGCCGTCTTTAATGCTTCTAATGGGACCAAGGGCTAGCATCTATTTGTGGGGGGCCCATAGTACCACCCAATAGTGAACTGTCTACATATTTTTTTTAATGCTTCCTAAGCCTTAGAAGTCACAAAAACCTTGAAATATGTCAAAAATTCCAGTTCCGTCTCTCTCACACAGAATGTACCACCAATGGCCTCGTCCTACAACAAAGTAACACTGACATTCACATCACCCAACTTTCCACTCTGGTGAATCGGGACACCGGGGGGGCGGTAGTGCTGTCACTCACCTCCCCAGACTGCGCCCCCCGGACCCCGCCGATGCACCGAGGGTCAATTCTGGAAGGTATGTCATTCTGACCACAAAAATTAATAATGTTACTACGCTCCAATGCACAAATTCAATGTGAATAATCTCTTGGTTGTTTAATAAAAGCTTTTAAACAATTATGCTGTTTGCTTCCAAACAGAAAGTAAAAGAGAATACGTGGTTTGCACTCACTAACGTGGCTGACGTGGCCATTACAGCCATAACTCAATACCTCCCCATTATAACCTCTTTTTCATCCCATATTGCATTAATCAGACCAAATCAAATTCTAAACATTGAAACATTTACATTTATAACCTTTAAAGCTAGACTTTAAATTTAATCTATATATAGATTTAAAACATACAATGTGTTTGTGTCAATCAGAACACTGCTTCTTTGAACGTCATATCTAGCCGGTACATGATTTAGAGTTTCTTCCTTTATAATACTGTGAATATCAGCATTTCTCGTGTGGGTTATTTTCCATGTGAGCATTTCGTGTGTCAGCATTTTTCATGAGGGTAGTTTTCCATGTGAGCTTTTCTCTTGTGAGCATTTTTCATGAGGGTAGTTTTCCATGTGAGCTTTTCTCGTGTGTCAGCATTTTTCATGAGGGTAGTTTTCCATGTGAGCATTTCGTGTGTCAGCATTTTTCATGAGGGTAGTTTTCCATGTGAGCTTTTCTCTTGTGATCATTTTTCATGAGGGTAGTTTTCCATGTGAGCTTTTCTCGTGTGAGCATTTTTCATGAGGGTAGTTTTCCATGTGAGCTTTTCTCTTGTGAGCATTTTTCATGAGGGTAGTTTTCCATGTGAGCTTTTCTCGTGTGAGCATTTTTCATGAGGGTAGTTTTCCATGTGAGCTTTTCTCGTGTGAGCATTTTTCATGAGGGTAGTTTTCCATGTGAGCTTTTCTCGTGTGAGTATTTTTCATGAGGGTAGTTTTCCATGTGAGCTTTTCTCGTGTGAGCATTTTTCATGAGGGTAGTTTTCCATGTGAGCTTTTCTCGTGTGAGCATTTTTCATGAGGGTAGTTTTCCATGTGAGCTTTTCTCGTGTGAGCATTTTTCATGAGGGTAGTTTTCCATGTGAGCTTTTCTCGTGTGAGCATTTTTCATGAGGGTAGTTTTCCATGTGAGCTTTTCTCGTGTGTCAGCATTTTTCATGAGGGTAGTTTTCCATGTGAGCTTTTCTCTTGTGAGCATTTTTCATGAGGGTAGTTTTCCATGTGAGCTTTTCTCTTGTGAGCATTTTTCATGAGGGTAGTTTTCCATGTGAGCAATTTTCGGTGTGGGTAATTTTCCATGTGAGTATTTTTTTTAATGTGGATAATATACCATACCTGCCAACAGTCTCGCTTTGCAGTCCCATGCTCTACCTCTGTTCCTCTTTTCGGGACAGCGGTAGAGCTCAGTGGGACAGCAGGACTCAGGACCACAATCCCGCGGTCCTGTTCGCATTCTCCGGTGTCCCAGATACCAGAAAATTGTGCTGGATTGTGTGTGATCCTGGCTTCAGATGCCCTAAAGTGGCTGAAAGTGTTACCGCATGGTAGCCCCTCCCCAGACTCCGCCCCCAGTGACCCGTCCCCTCCCAAGACTCTGCCCCGGTGTCCCGATTCACCCGGGGGGCAATGTTGGGAGGTATGAAAACCATGTGGGCAATTTTCCTTGTGAGCATTTTTCATGTGGGTAATTTTCCATGTGGCTAATTTTCCATGTGGCTAATTTTCCTTGTGATCATTTTCCATGTGGGTAATTTTCCATGTGGCTAATTTTCCATGTGGCTAATTTTCCATGTGGGTAATTTTCCATGTGGCTAATTTTCCATGTGGCTAATTTTCCATGTGGGTAATTTTCCATGTGGGTAATTTTCCATGTGGCTAATTTTCCATGTGGCTAATTTTCCATGTGGCTAATTTTCCATGTGGGTAATTTTCCATGTGGGTAATTTTCCATGTGGCTAATTTTCCTTGTGAGCATTTTCCATGTGGGTAATTTTCCATGTGGGTAATTTTCCATGTGGCTAATTTTCCATGTGGGTAATTTTCCATGTGGCTAATTTTCCATGTGGCTAATTTTCCTTGTGAGCATTTTCCATGTGGGTAATTTTCCATGTGGGTAATTTTCCATGTGGCTAATTTTCCATGTGGGTAATTTTCCATACGTTTGTGACAGTGTTTTTTTTTCTGCGTACATTTTTCATGTGGGGGTTTTTCATGTAACCGTTCAACACATCGGGGGGCACGTATAAACACAGCGCACATGCAGATTGCACAAAATTCTGGCACCATCGGCCAACGTATAAAGCAGTTATCGACGCTGAATGCGTAGATTTAGGTTGTGTCGCGGTCCTTCTCTCCCGCGCTGCAAGGTGTCGGGAGTAATAAAAAAACTAAATCTCCCTTATTTGTAACAATCGGAGATTGCGCGTTTTTAGAAAACTCCTGACACTTTGCAGTGTCCCCCATTGTGCTAGCAGATTTTAAAGGAGGAAAAATATGTTTGAAAATGTGTCTGTGGAGTCTCCTATCTATGACATCAGCTTGTGGCTTGATATACAAATTACACATTTCCAATTGAAAAAGTAGTTTGTGGAATATAGAGCCACAAGGTGATGTCATATAAACAGGAGACACCACAGACACACATCAGACCACAAGGTGATGTCATATAAACAGGAGACACCACAGACACACATCAAGCCACAAGGTGATGTCATAAACAGGAGACACCACAGACACACATCAGGCCACAAGGTGATGTCATATAAACAGGAGACACCACAGACACACATCAAGCCACAAGGTGATGTCATATAAACAGGAGACACCACAGACACACATCAGGCCACAAAGTGATGCCATAGACAGGAGACACCACAGACACATATCAAGCCACAAGGTGATGTCATATAAACAGGAGACACCACAGACACATATCAAGCCACAAGGTGATGTCATATAAACAGGAGACACCACAGACACACATCAGGCCACAAAGTGATGCCATAGACAGGAGACACCACAGACACACATCAAGCCACAAAGTGATGCCATAGACAGGATATACCACAGACACATTTTAGAAATTTTTATTTTAAAATAAGATTTATTTGGAATTTTTTTTATGAAACACACCGTAGAAGTAATGTTTGATAATTTTTTTTACTCTTTACGTTCGCATTACAATCAGTGTTTAGGTAGAAGGGTGCGTTTCTCCATTTGAATGGCTCCCTCTGTCTGAGAGCGAGATCGAGTGCTCTTATCATTTAGTGTGCAAACAGAGAATATCTTCACTCCGCGATTAATGTGCTTCTTGTACACAGAGGCCTGGCAGCGAAGAGGTTAATACATTTCAAGATCACTTTATACTGTGGCAAGTGATTGCATCCCCCCGCCCTTTGGAACAATACGCGCCTGTGTCTTGCGGAGTGGGCAGATGACGCACCTTCCCCAGCGCGGTGGGAAGTGTTGCACCATTACTGGGGAGATAGAAGGAATTGAATGTTTCTGATTCCCAGCAATCAGCTAAAGAGCAGCTTCATCCGTCTGGTGTGAGAGTCCGGCGTTTAGTAATGCCCCAGAAAAACAAGCCTAAATGTCACTAAGGAACAAGTGTAAAGTACATTACAGATCTGTATAGCTCTATCAGGGGCAGCAGAAGCATCACTAGGGTGGGTGTCACCCGATGCAGTGACCCATATAGTGACAGTGATACAGTATAACTCCCATCATCATATAGTGACACAGACACTGACAGTGAGACAGTATAACTACCATCATTATATAGTGACACAGACACTGACAGTGATACAGTATAACTCCCATCATTATATAGTGACACAGACACTGACAGTGAGACAGTATAACTCCCATCATTATATAGTGACACAGACACTGACAGTGATATAGTATAACTCCCATCATTATATAGTGACACAGACACTGACAGTGATACAGTATAACTCCCATCATCATATAGTGACACAGACACTGACAGTGATACAGTATAACTCCCATCATCATATAGTGACACAGACACTGACAGTGATACAGTATAACTACCATCATTATATAGTGACACAGACACTGACAGTGATACAGTATAACTCCCATCATTATATAGTGACACAGACACTGACAGTGACACAGTATAACTCCCATCATTATATAGTGACACAGACACTGACAGTGATATAGTATAACTCCCATCATTATATAGTGACACAGACACTGACAGTGATACAGTATAACTCCCATCATTATATAGTGACACAGACACTGACAGTGATACAGTATAACTCCCATCATTATATAGTGACACAGACACTGACAGTGATACAGTATAACTCCCATCATCATATAGTGACACAGACACTGACAGTGATACAGTATAACTCCCATCATTATATAGTGACACAGACACTGACAGTGATACAGTATAACTCCCATCATTATATAGTGACACAGACACTGACAGTGATACAGTATAACTACCATCATTATATAGTGACACAGACACTGACAGTGATACAGTATAACTCCCATCATTATATAGTGACACAGACACTGACAGTGACACAGTATAACTCCCATCATTATATAGTGACACAGACACTGACAGTGATACAGTATAACTCCCATCATTATATAGTGACACAGACACTGACACTGATACAGTATAACTCCCATCATTATATAGTGACACAGACACTGACAGTGACACAGCATAACTCCCATCATTATAGACTGAGCCAGCCACAGATGATGCTACAGCATAATTCCCATCATTATATAGTGAGCCATACACTGACAGTACAGCATAACTCCCATCATTATATAGTGAGCCAAACACCGACAGTATAGCATAACTCCCATCATTATATAGTGAGCCATACACTGACAGTACAGTATAACTCCCATCATTATATAGTGAGCCAAACACTGACAGTATAGCATAACTCCCATCATTATATAGTGAGCCAAACACTGACAGTATAGCATAACTCCCATCATTATATAGTGAGCCAGACAAGACAGTACAGCATAACTCCCATCATTATAGACTGAGCCAGCCACAGATAATACTACAGCATAACTTCCATCATTATATAGTGAGCCAGACAGAGACAGTACAGCATAACTCCCATCATTATATAGTGACACAGACACTGACAGTGATACAGTATAACTCCCATCATTATATAGTGACACAGACACTGACAGTGATACAGTATAACTCCCATCATTATAGACTGAGCCCGACAGAGACAGTACAGCATAACTCCCATCATTATAGACTGAGCAAGACTGAGACAGTGGTACAGCATAAATATCTAGTGAGCCAAATACAAGTAGAGTATACAGTGCAGCTGCAATGGACTACAGTTCCCATAATGCTCAGCCAGCATCATGAAAGACTGGGCGGGCTGGGCATAATGGGGTCTGCAGTCAATACTGGATGTAAATGGGGACTACAGATCATAATGCTCAGCAAGGGAAACATCTCCCATTATACCAGCTGTTTGGACTTGACAGGACAGTCTAGTTAATTGTGGCATGGCTTCTGCCTGGGCACAGAGCAGTGCTCCCCCAGCCTGGTAGATATGTAAGGGGGGGGGGGGGGTACACCATTGTGGGGGTCACCCACCATCACGTGTCAAATTGGGCCTGGCTCTCTAGTGTTCCTGTCCTATCCAGGTATGTGAATACTAGACGTGTTCACACGTATGTACACACTTTCTGTGTTTGTAAATTCTAATCTTAATATATAATCCCAGACTTGTTAATCAGTGTGTTATATGAACTGTCACTGACCTAACTAACATTTAGATAAACTTGTTAGTGCCCCACCCTGGTTTTTTTTTTTTTTAATCTTTGTTGTAGTCAAAAATATGTACTTGTTTGATGAATGAGATGTATCTAGGCCTGGATGACCCCTGGCACACCGACTGTTGTGAACTACAAATCCTATCATTCAGGATCCTGCCGGCACCTCTACAAGTGCTCTATAAAAAATAAAAAAATGCTGTTTGTTGGGCTAAGATGGCACTGATAAGCTGTTTTAGGACAAATATAACACATACAAGCTGTTTGGGTAAGACAGCACAGACAAGCCTAAAATTACATTGTCAAGCTGTTTGGGGGTACATAAGACAATAATAAGCTGTTTGGGGGCAACAATGGCACTAACAAGCTGTTTGGACTAAAGATGGCACAGAAAAGCTACTTGGGGACCAAGATGGAACAGATGAGCTGTTTGGGGACACATTTGGCAGTGGCACGTTTACTGAGGCTGCCAGCTGTTTACTGTCCAGCTGTTTGGGGGCATATATGACACTGATAAGCTGTTTGGTGGCAAAACTTATACAGTGGCACATGCTGCTAGATGAAATCAGGGCAAAGTGGGGTGGCCAACCAGGTGTGAGGTCATGTAATGCAGTGTAAAGCAAGATCCAGAATTGGGCCTGTCTGGCTACAGTTTTGTGTGTGTCAACATTTCCAACACGGACGACAGAGTATCCCCCAAATTCAGGACTTACCCCAGCAAAACCAGGGCTGTTGGAGCCACTGTAAATTGTTAACTAGTATTACATGGAAACAGAGTCATTGGCCTTACTAACATTTAGATAAACTATTTTTTCAGCTCCGCCAGGATTTATTATCTGCGTTAGCAGCTAGAAATATTAACTTTGTTTGACATCTGTACCAGCTATGTAAAGTACACTTATGCTTTCACTGGGCCTGTATACTGTTCCTGTACGGCAATTGCCAAACATACTAGCAAATTATTAGCGATGGCAAAGAGAGATATTTATTAAAGGGATTAAAAATTCCAAATTACTTTACTGCCGACAGATTTTATTATGAAATATACTAATCTGCTTGTGGGTCCCGTGCTCCTGTGGCACAGGCTCCAAGGAAGTATATGATGTATCTGCTAACTCTGCCGGCATGCTTTGGAGTCGATCCTAGCATGCTTTGTGTCTGAGCCAATTGCACAGTTAAATGGGACACTGTCAGCCAAGAGTTCCTTTAAGCCCCCAAGAGTTTTACTGATCAGGGTTACATCATATGTCGTAGGTGCGTATCTTCAGGTGTTGTACCGTGACCTCTCCTGGAGCTGACATCTGTATCGCTTGGTTGAGAGGAGGTGTAGATCCAATAAAACAGAAAATAACTGTCCTTAACTAGCTCGGGGATCAACGTTCAGGCCTAAGTGGTGGCAGGTGTCAAATTATTACTCAATTTAGTCTCAGGATCACTCGTTGATATTGATGTATACAGTTATTCCGCCTCCGAGGATCGAGCCGGTACTTGGCTGGGAGGGAGCTGCGACGATGGCTAAGGCCTGCAGAAACGCTGGGACAACTTTTGTATTATCCACTGAAATCCCTATCTCTATGTGACCTCCTGGGTGGAGGTAGGAAGTAAGCGGGGCTGTGGTCTGTCTCCAGGCCAGCACGGACAGTGGCAAGTCCTCAGATATTTCTAAAAGTGACTCCTCCCCCGAGGATTCATCAGAGGCAGAGCTAAAAGGTACATTATCCACTTTTCAGCGCAGGCCTGATCAATCTCATCAGCAGAGTATGAAGGCCTGTCAGGCGGGTAGATTTATTTTTCTGTTTTTCTTCCCCATGTCTGGGGTGTTCGTGAGTGAACTCAGATTAGCCATTTTCACCTCTGTGGCCACGAATTAAGGATTTAGTCCGCCCCCAGACTCTATATTTCTAATTGGTGCATGTAGATGTCAATAAAATTCAATTAGGGGTAATTATTACCAACTAGGGTTGCTACCTTGGCCGTTTTTTTTTTATCGTTCACATATAAATCTGACCACAACGAAATCAATTAACTAATCAAGGAGGCAGATCCCACAGAACCACGTTGGTTAGGTCATTGATTTCCTTCTGGTGACAAATGAACCGTAGTGTATCTTCCACAAGGCAAACAAGGCACTCTCCTAGGGCGGCACTTTGCCAGAGGGTGGTAAAGCACACTTCTGGTGCTTCAAACATTTTCGCTCACTCCCCCACCGTTCAGCAAGCTTTAGCTCCTTCCAATTAATCGGGGTGATGGGGGGATGTAATGGACGTGGTGGGGGTATGTAATGAGGGTGATGGGGCATGTAATGGACGTGGTGGGGGTATGTAATGAGGGTGATGGGGGCATGTAATGGACGTGGTGGGGGTATGTAATGAGGGTGATGGTGGCATGTAATGGGGGTGATGGGGCATTTAATGTGTGTGCAATGTGTGTGATGGGGGTATGTAATGAGGGTGATGGGGGCATGTAATGGGGGTGATGGGGCATTTAGTGTGTATGCAATGTGGGTGATGGGGCATGTAATGGGGGGATGAGGAATGTCATAGGTGTGCAACGTGGGTGGGGTGCCCAAATGTTACCTAGAGCAGCACAAAACCAAGATACACCACTGCATATGAACTCTACACACAGCAAAATGGATATGTGGCCAACATGGAAAAGCTATTGCCAAC
This sequence comes from Pelodytes ibericus, assembly GCA_036172795.1. Lineage (NCBI taxonomy): Eukaryota > Metazoa > Chordata > Amphibia > Anura > Pelodytidae > Pelodytes > Pelodytes ibericus. Next base: position 10,893,701 of record CM069860.1, on the reverse strand, counting down.
TGGCCAACCAGCGAAGCCAAGCCTATGAGGCACTTCTGTGATGATGTCACCATATGGCGACATTCAGTGATGTCATCAGTACAGGCTTTTTTTTTTTTTTTTTTTACAGAACCACAAATTAAAACAAATGAGGGACTTAAAAATGTGGTATATGTGTGTTTCACCGAGCGTACTCTGTGTATTTATATTGTTGTTATCAAATGATAAGATGTTATAGTATCGCATGAGATATATAACCCTAGTTATCAAGCAGGCACTCTTCAGTGTAAAGGTTCATCAATAGATAATTATGTTAGTGTATGTCAGAGTGACCTTGACTAGTGTGTATATATATATATATATTTATCATATCATATCTAAAGCAAATCTAAGCATTTTCTACTTGCGAGAAAAAAAAATCAATAAACTGCACACTGGTGAGGCGTGATGGAGCACAGTAATGGAGCTCTGTATCTGAGAATGCACAGATCTCTGTTCCATTTAATACACCACCAGGAGTAAGGGCGCCCCTCTGTCCAACAGGGTAGGTTGGCAATGTAAAGATGGTGTCATTTTGCTGTTTTCAAGATGGGAGGAGGGGAAGTTAAACATCAGTGGGGGGGGGGGGGGGGGGGGAAAGCTTATGGAAACTAACGCTAGGCAGAGTTAGTAATAGTGTGCCCCTCATCTCTGTAATCCCACCTACACTTATAAATGTATCAGAGCAAACCCATTACCACCCATTTTGGGACAGGAAACCTGGGGCAGTTGTTCTTCTCTTTAGACTTGGCTGATGTTAAAATAAGGGAGGTCCCGATTGAGGAATATTTAAGTCCCTCGCCACCCTTGGAGCCTTATTTCCACATTGTTCAAAGCCCCTGACGTTTGCACCTCTTTAACATTAATTACTGGCACACACCTGGGCCGTGCAATGGAGGTCTTGTTTGAGGGCGGACCTAGCAAACTGATCAGATAGTGCATTCGGGGTAAGTGGCCACAGGGGCAAGAGAGACAAAAAACCACAGAGAGTTTGGGAACATCAGAGTTTTGTACTGTCATGTTCCACCACTTGCAATCATTGGTGTATAGCTGCCAACATCGGCCATGTTTCCAGGGACACATATTTGTTCCACATGCTGCAGAAAGAGCATGCAAAGTGCAGCCCGACAGTATGTAGGATGTATATACTCACAGACACAATCTAATTAATTAATCATGGTGGAGATCTCATAGGACCTACCATGATTAATTAATTGGATTGTGTCTGTGCGTATATCCATCCTACATACTGTCGGGCTGCACTTTGCATGCTCTTTCTGCAGCATGTGGAACAAATATGTGTCCCTGGAAACATGGCTCTGTTGGTTGTTAGCGGAGGACTCAGCCCGGTAAATTGAGCGCACACACTCCAGTTCAACTCGTCTACCCAATAGCCAACTCATCAATAAAACAGATTGAGCACAGACGTCAACATGCTAATATTGCTTACCTTAGACCCAACAAGCCGGCTATGAATTGGAGATACGGAGACCAAATGACGACAATCGGTGTCAACATCTATCTGACCTCCATCCCGTTTGACTAAGAGGCCCACAAAGCCATACACCTGATAATGGTTAAAAGTCTGGCACTTGTCAGTACTAAGCTAAATGTAACAGTGATAACTTTCTCTTCTGATAATTGGGTCTGTGAATGCAGAACTCACACCCTGCATTGTTTGGCTTCCGAGCGGTGCTTTTTGGCAGCGCACTTGCCACCCATGAGTCAACGCAGACGTAGAACAAGCAACGTGCATTGGGGCGTCAGGAGGGACTCAGGTGCTACAACATTTTATCTACTGATAATCTTGAGAAAGGTCTTCCCACGTGGGATTCTAAACACATTTTTCTATGGGAGCCACACAAGCAGGATAATAGGTTCTCCTGGGTGAGGTGGGCGGATTATTTGTACGATACGATCCTGCCAAGTTTCCTGAGACGTCAGCGTTCCCGGAAACCATTGATCGCTAAAGAAAAAAAAATGTGTTAACTAATTAGCAGTGCTTTGGACTGGAGAGGATCATTTTGGCTAACCCTTAAGCACAGGTCTAGAGTCTTTAAGGACCAAGCCAGAGTCTGCTAGAAAATAAAATGAACAATTTGAGCTACAAGCCTTGGGGGTCTATTGTACAGACTGCAGAATCTGATTGCTCCCTAGGATTGCTGGTTCAATTCCTGGCTGGGTCAGCTCACACTTTTTGATAAATTCAATTCTATTATGTTGGGGAGTAATAACATTGCCCGGACATGTTTGAAGTCGAGTCAGCATCTCAATCCATCCTTACGTCTAAAGTATTTTGCTATTAATATTAAAGTTTCCTTTAAAAAACACAATTAATTGGCTCATTTTCTTCTTTTTTTTCCAACCAATTTGTTCATTTTAAATAGTTACATTTCTAGGATCTTTTTCTTCCAAAGGACTGAATACTTTACTGAAACTTATTTACAAAGAGCTATCTTGGGGGAGCCAACACATTGGTCCCATACAGATGCATGGGGATGCCCAAAGCGTATGTGCAGGATGTAACCAAGGCATGTATGTGCATGGGATGTAACCAAGGCATGTATGTGCATGGGATGTAACCATGCCTCATCCTTAGTTTCAATTAAAGGAGGCACTGGGTAAGTACAATTATGAGTGTACAGCTGTATGTTCAGAGTTTTCAAAGTTGGATTGGAGGCGGAGCATACCTATTTGTTTTCATGCTCAAGTCTGTGAAACTGAGCAGGTTCATTGCACCATGTTCCACCAAATAATAATAAAAAAGACAAAAACAAAATATGACTGGCACTTTATAATTCAAGAAAACTCTTAAAGGAGCAAAACCCACATTTTACAAATCTCCTTAACTCGGTCGAGGAAGCTGATCAGAAACGTAGGGAGCAATATGTATATCTTTAAAATTTAAAAAAAACTCCCAGCAAAGGTGACCTGGGTCATATGTCGGTCAGAGACAGAAGACAAACAATATATAAAACGTGGATGAGATTGCAAATTAAACCAAAGGTTTGAACCAATTTCCTGTCGAATCAGATCTAACTGGCCATTTTACCGCTGTACGATTTGAGCTATAATTAGCAGAGGTTACAAAACTCTTGTTGTTTTAACAGTTTTATCTTCACAAGACGTGAGAGAGGTATGATGATATCTCCACGCAGATTATGTATATAGGGCAAATTCTAAAACGTGATGTCATCAGCAGGAACATACCACTGTTTTCCATGGTGACTGATCCACATTTACACATTTTTCCACTATATGTGTTTTTTTTTTTTTTTTAATGATAAGACTTAGACCGATACATTGAATAAATATTAATAATATCAAGCTTTCTGTTTCTACTGAGCGAATGAGGGATCAGATAGCCAGGTTATGATTTTTTTTTTTAAATCTTTTATCTCACCAATAATTCAATATTGCAATTAGTCTTTATAAACCTGTAAAAAAAAGAAATGTAAAAATTTAAAAATTCTCACTATTTTAAATATTTCAACACCACCCAGAAAAGAAATGGTTAAAAGAACATTGGGCTCAACGGTGGGAAATAAGGCTTTGGAAAAGGGTTGGGCATGATTGTTTAATGGAATGATTGCATCAAAATGTAGACATTTTAAATAGAAATGTTTTAATGAAAGAATACAAATAAAGTACCAAGTTCCAAATGTTGTTTAGAATCTTTGCTCTGTATATCTCTATCAGGGAGCGGACATGTTGTTTAGAATCTTTGCTCTGTATAGCTCTAACAGGGAGCGGACATGTTGTTTAGAATCTTTGCTCTGTATAGCTCTATTAGGGGGTGGACATATTGTTTAGAATCTTTTGCTCTGTATAGCTCTTATCAGGGGGTGGGCATGTTGTTTAGAATCTTTGCTCTGTATAGCTCTATCAGGGAGTGGACATGTTTAGAATCTTTGCTCTGTATAGCTCTATCAGGGGGAGGACATGTTGTTTAGAATCTTTGCTCTGTATAGCTCTTATCAGGGGGCGGACGTGTTGTTTAGAATCTTTGCTCTGTATAGCTCTATCAGGGAGTGGACATGTTGTTTAGAATCTTTGCTCTGTATAGCTCTATCAGGGGGAGGACATGTTGTTTAGAATCTTTGCTCTGTATATCTCTATTAGGAAGTGGACATGTTGTTTAGAATCTTGGGTCAGATGAAGGAAGATCTCACCCAAGATTCTAAACAATATGTCTGCCCCCACATAGTGCTATACAAGCAGAGAGGGCTCAGTTAGGTACTTTATTTGTATTCTTTCCTTAAAGCATTCCTATTTAAAATGCCTACACTTGATCCAATCTGATCCAATTAAACAGAACTTAATTTTGTGCCAACAGCCATCCGTATTTTCATGAATTCCCAGAACAGTGCTGTTTAACCGATTACACAAAGTGTAGGTATTTTAAATATAAATGAAAGAATTCAGATAATGTACTTTATTCAGCCCTCTTTGTATAGCTGTATCAGCTGGCAGACATGTTGTTTAGAATGTTGGATTAGAGGGAGAATGATTGGAAGAAAGATCTGTCCCAAGATTCTAAACAACATGTCTGCCCCTGATGGAGCTATACGGGGAGCAAAGATTCTAAACAACATGTCTGCTCCTGATGGAGCTATACAGAGCAAAGATTCTAAACAACATGTCTGCTCCTGATGGAGCTATACAGAGCAAAGATTCTAAACAACATGTCTGCTCCTGATGGTGCTATACAGAGCAAAGATTCTAAACAACATGTCTGCCCCTGATGGAGCTATACGGGGAGCAAAGAGGTCTCAAAAAGGTACTTTTTACATTCTTTTATCAAAGCGTTTTGATTTAAATTGTCTATATTGGTGTAATCTCTCAATTAATCAGACCTTCACCCTACAGTTGTTCTTGAACATGTGTTACAGAAAATAAAATGCCGATTTTCTTACCTCCAGACACATTCCAGATCCTTGTGATCAGACATTGCACATGATTCCCATTGTAGAAACAATCCTATAAGGTCCTTACAGGATACCAGCAGATCACTGATCCATACATGTCTTCCAGTGGCCACTTATACACTGCGTATAGCACTGATCAGACCAGATTACCAGCATATTCCTAGGTAATCCTTTGGGAAGTGCTTACCCAGGAGAGTTCGTTGTGGTGTCATGTGGATAGGTGATCTGAAAGATACAGATACACAAGTTTGTAAACCTAATCAGATATACAGAATAGTTCTTCTGATTCTTTCTGTGATAAAAAAAAAAACAACATTTTTTTCTCACTGCCTTCGCGAAGAATTAAAGTGAAACCGTCACTAAAAAAAGAAACCAAGTACTTAGAAAATGTGCATTAAAAACCTTTGATCTGCTGCGTTAACATGTTTCTAAATTGGTCATGTTGTGATATTTTAAATAACACACAGGATTTTAACCCACCCGCCGTCGGAATGGTCTGTTCGGAGAATATTTAGCGCGAACATCAAACTCCGTCCTCTTCTAGTACGACATTTTTTGTAGCAGTTATGAAATAAAGTACAAAGTATGGAAAAGGGGGGGAAAAGACACAAAAGGAGCAGCCAATCAGTAATGGGAGGTCAAGGGCATGCTGGGAAATATTATGTTCTGAGCAAAAAAAGACAGATTATCAATATCTCAGCCAAAGCCTGTGAAGGCCTCATGCGATTGTAGTGGGTTTTTGTTAATAGAACTTACAGCCCATTTTTGAGACCAGGGCAAAGGGCACATAATTGGGGACGTCAATATGGCAAACAGGAACGCAGATGGAAACGTAGATCCCCTGAAGCGATATCCTTAAAGTCCGGTGCCAATAATTAGGTATCCACAAAACAAGCTTACAAACAATGATAAGAACCAGAATAATATTGTACTCTCTCTAATCTAATTCGACTTCATCGGGTCCACTCTCTCCGATGTTTTTCGTTGTATCTAATTCGACTTCATCGGGTCCATTCTCTCCGACGTTTTTCGTTGTATCTAATTCGACTTCATCGGGTCCACTCTCTCAGATGTTTTTCGTTGTATCTAATTCGACTTCATCGGGTCCATTCTCTCCGACGTTTTTCGTTGTATCTAATTCGACTTCAGCGGGTCCATTCTCTCCGACGTTTTTCGTTGTATCTAATTCGACTTCATCGGGTCCACTCTCCGATGTTTTTGTTGTATCTAATTCAACCTCATCAAGTCCACTCTCTCCGACGTTTTTCTTTGTATCTAATTCGACTTCATCGGGTCCACTCTCTCCGATGTTTTTCATTGTATCTAATTCGACTTCATCGGGTCAACTCTCTCCGACGTTTTTGTTGTATCTAATTAGACTTCATCGGGTCCATTCTCTCCGACGTTTTTCGTTGTATCTAATTCGACTTCATCGGGTCCACTCTCTCCGATGTTTTTCATTGTATCTAATTCGACTTCATCGGGTCCACTCTCTCCGACGTTTTTGTTGTATCTAATTAGACTTCATCGGGTCCACTCTCTCTGACGTTTTTCATTGTATCTAATTCGACTTCATCGGGTCCACTCTCTCCGACGTTTTTGTTGTATCTAATTAGACTTCATTGGGTCCACTCTCTCTGACGTTTTTCGTTGTATCTAATTCGACTTCATCGGGTCCATTCTCTCCGACGTTTTTCGTTGTATCTAATTCGACTTCATCGGGTCCACTTTCTCCGACGTTTTTCTTTGTATCTAATTCGACTTTATCAGGTCCACTCTCTCCGATGTTTTTCATTGTATCTAATTCGACTTCATAGGAAGTGTACCCACCTTCAATACACATCCTGATGAAGGATGGCGATGGAATACAGCGCTTCCATTGGGTTTGAAGGTAGACAAAGTGTCGGTGCGGCTATGATACTATCAAGAGATTAACCTTTAAGTGTTGATTCTTCACCCTGGCAGGGCTGTCTTTGTAAATGCCACGTGATTTTTCGGGGTAACCACTTGTGAAGGACTGAGTGAAGAGACCGCTTTTTGCCATCGTAGAGCATTATTACTAATATAACTTTCTTTGACAGACCATAAAGTCAGAAGCCAGATGAAAAAGCCAACAAACATCACATAAAAAGCGCACTGTATTTTATGGTGTTTTAATAATTGTGTAAGAACTTTTATTGTATATTTTTTATGTTGAAATATGTTTTGAAGAACATTTTTTTTATGTATAAATAAAACTGACATTAAAATATAAGGATTTTTTACTAGATTTTTATTTGATTTCTCTCATTACAAACATGGTGGGTAAATGTTTCTCCTCCCCCATACTTTAATTATTTATTGAATTAATGGTTCAAGAACATACAAGTCTTACAATATATAGATATTCCAGATGAATAGCCAAAGAAATAAAACAATTCAGATTTTTTTTCTGCTTTATACTCCATGTGTTTTTACATATTTTATTGAATTATAGTATAAGGTTATATTTTTTATTTGATTTATGCACGCTCCCAATTCTTGTATGCATAGACTCCAGTGAAATTTGTTTAATACATTGTCCCTCTCAGCTTGCCCCAGCATCACGTGTCCCGCAAGCTTGCACCAGCATCCCTCCCATCGCTTCATCTCCAGGCGAGGAGGATGTGTTTGGTGCTGAGCAGATCCTTCTCCCTATTCAGTGATCTTGTAATACAGACAGGGCAATGTCACATAACCCACACCCTTGTATCATCAAAGACTGAAGATGGACTTAATCAGTATGAAACAAGTGAGGCACCCATCCCCTCCGAGCTTCCTGGGCACGGTGCAACCCTACACCCACCTCGTCTCAGCACTGGCTTCCCAGACCTTGCCATGGACATTTGGCTTATACCAGCACAATATGCACAATATCTTGCATTTGATCACATATTTGTGTTGATCAGTCAGTCTTCTGGGGAGATAAAAAAAACAAAACACTTCATTCATCCAGTTTGTAAGTGCCTTCTCGAGACCGAGAGGTCCTCTTGCCTACCAGCCAAGCCATGGCTGGAACTATAAAAGCTGGTCTTTCTTCGTTGGTAAGTGCAGCCAAGACAGAGTGAAGCGTATATTTATTTTGCTATTCATTTTTACTTTTAAGATTGTCCTTCTCTTTTGGAAAAGGGAGCACTTTAGCTGTTCAGTGGCTGCTTGATGCCAGATCCAAGGTCGCCGCACACCCTTTCAAGGTCAAACAGAGAGTTGAACGACAAATACGCAGTGAGAGTCGTTAAGTGATTTGCCTGCTGAGAGGAAGTGGCCATTTAAACCTTCAATATTGACTCATGATTATTTCTTGCTAACGTCTTGCAGGGTTGGAATGAATTAGAGGCAGTGCAGAGTCCCCAGTGTGGTGCCATGGAATAAATGTGTAATCCTCTCACACAGAATACGAAAGTTATATCTGCCTGTGAGCTTTAATCTTTGAATGTAATGCCCAAAGGTGCGAAAACGCAAGGACCCAGGACGGTCCTAATCCATATAAACGCTCCCTTCCAAAACAGTGCAGGAGAATTGAATCTCTCTTCAAGTGCTGAATGATCGTATCATCCGCAACCCTTATGATACATGCTTGTTCACTAAAGTGTTTCCATCGTTTTTTCCTATGCGAAACGCGTCGGTATGAGGATTGGGACCTTCGTCCTAAAATGATCACCATAGAAGGACGCAGAGATTGACCTCCCTGTCTTACAACCAGAGGCGCGTCTCCAGGCAAAGCGGGGCACGTGCCTAGAGACCCGCCCCACACATTTTTTTGGAGGGAGTTAAAAGTGGGTGGCTTAAAAAGGGTGTAAACCATACAATTATTCTAAATGAGGCAGATGGCCACTTCTAGTGGCAGCCCGCTAGTCCTTTGAAGGAGCTGCTATCCCTCATGCGTTTCGACACTCTACTTAATTGGTTTAACAATGCAGCCTGGAAGTCTCTGAGAGAATTCCAAAGGCAACCAACATGGGTCTTCTACGCCCAGTTCTTGGCCTCAACCCTTAACGACCGGGCAAAACTTTAAACCCAGATCCCCCGCCATCATAAACGATCACTGATTTGTAGATACCCTTATTGATGATGGCAGCGAGTATTTGCGATGGTTATCAGTCTTCGTTCATATAGACTGTAGGTCATTGGCATTTAGGCTGTACAGAGACAGAACAAGATTAGAGGGCGTGGGAGAGTAAGGACAGTCACTGCGTCAGCTTATAGGAATGGGTAGGTTAGTAACATATTGGTTCATGGAGGATTAAGCTCCATCAAGGACTGTGGGTGGGAAAAAAAGTTAAATATTTATTGGAATGTGGAGAAAACAGAAAAATGGTTAAAACATTTAAGAAAAAATGAATAGGGATCAACACAGTGACGTTATAAATACTGTGGTTGAAAGGGGTAATATATTATTTAAAGCCAAGTTATAATAATTTCCTGGTGTACAGAAGGCAAAATTTATCATATACAAAAATAAAAAAAGCTTTCTTAAAACAGAAGATTAACAATTCCCCCCCCGGCCCTTTAATAACTATGGCTGAGATCAGTGCTTCTTAAACGTGGACCAAGGACCTAGGATTTAAGGATTACCCCAGTTGTGTTTAAATAGGAATATGTTTAACTCCTGGTGTGGTTTCCTAACACTTATGGAACCACACCAAGAGTAATACATATTCTTATTTAAACACAACTGGATAATCCCTTAATCCTGGTTCGCTGGGGGTCTTTTGGGAGAGTTTAACACACACTGGCTTAGACCATGGTACAGATACATTGTATCAGTGATGTTCCTAATGTTGGTCAAATGGTATGTGTCTATCGGCTTGTCGTGTCCGGATTCCTGAGAATTCCCAAAAGAAACTAGATATGGATGCCCCTCGTCACCGTACCAATTTGGCCTTTGTTTCTCTAGGAGGATTGAGAGTATAAATTTGATAGGATTGGATAAGTTTTATTACAAACTGAACATAACCTTACCTGCCATGCAATACAAGAAAGCCACCAAAAACCCTGGGACCTTTACAGCTGGCTGAACATTAATGTTTCCTAGCAAGCAGCATGCCAAGTTGTAGATATTTTTTTTTAATCATTACAGAACTTTGGCACTGCACCCAACGCAATATCACTTTGCTTTTCTTTAATGTAATGTCATCAAACTTCATGATTTAAAACTACTTAAAGGAAAATAAAAATGTTATTTTTTTTTTTAACCCCTCAGTAACATGACTTTTTGGCTGTCTTACCCTTGACATGGGGCTGTTTCTGCGGTGTTAGTGTTTAGCTGTAATTTTCTTCTCTCACTTACAGTACCCACATAAATTATTGGTTTTATCGATATAAGAAGGATAGAAAGGAATTGTATCACCTAAACATTGTTTTTACTGTGAATGCATAAAAAATGATTGAAAATTATCTATACATTTGTATTGGCAAAACTGGAAGCAAATGCCTAAATTAGGAGAAAAATGTGTTTTAAATGGGTCTGTGGAGTCTTCTGCTTATGACATCACCTGTGGTATGATTTGCAAATGAAACACACATTTGGTGCATTTGTAAATGTTTTGGTTGTATTCAGTTTCCAAATTTTTTTTTAATTAATTTTTTTTCTAATCTACAGTTCCCAAGATACTTCTTATTCAAGCTCAATTATTTTTCAGCTCAATTTCAAGAGATTTGCCAGCTTTTTACCAATATTTTCAATATCCATGCAGCTCAGACACGTTTACATCTCAAAGGGTTATACAAGACATGTAAACAAATTGATTTAATCAAAAAACTTTAAGAAGTAACATCTCCCTCCAGCTAGAGTGGTGACTTAACACATCGAGAGGTCACTGGTAGAGCAACGCTACAAACAAACCCCAGCTGTCTAATCTCTCGAATGAAGCCCTCCAAATAGACAAAAAATGCTGCAATAAAAGTTTAATATATCTGGAATAGTAGATCGAAGAAGTGAAATTCAAAATGTATCCTGTGCATTTTAAAGTGGGCATCCATTTAAGAACATTTTTGCCTTCACTCCCAAAAAGCTTGCAAACACTATGCCCCTTAGCTGATGCAGTGACCGTGTTTGGCACACAGGGTCACGATTTTTGAGTCTGTCCTCTGTCTCTTCGGAAATTCCGTTAGTTGCCTCATGCTGCTGTTATAGTGGCAATACATACAATACTGATGATCTAATTCTAATCATCTAATGCCAGTTACCACTCGGCCTGTGTAAATTGTGTGTATATATAAATGTGTTTATGAAAGCACATGTAAGATTTTCCTATGGACTCCAGCCACAGATCTTTTATGAACCTCAGTTATATATCCATGGAGATTATGTTTTTTTTTTTATTATTATTATTATTTTATGTAAAAGAACACAAGGAAGCAAAGAATGTAAAGAAAGCCAAGAGGTCTAAACTGGGAATTTACTTATTATAATATACTCCAAAGATCTTTGTGAAAGCTCTGAAGAATCAAGTATTACATAGAAACACAGAATGTGTCGGCAGATAAGAACCATTCGGTCCATCTAGTCTGCTCATTTTTTTTAAATACTTTTATTAGTCCCCCGTTCCCGGTCTTATAGCTAGGATAGCCTTATACCTATCCCACGCATGCTTAAACTCCTGGTCTGTGTTTACCTCTACCACTTCTACTGGAAGGCTATTCCATACATCCACTACCCTCTCAGTAAAGTAATACTTCCTTATATTACAGTTAAATCGTTGCCCCTCTAATTTAAGACTATGTCCTCTAGTTGTGGTAGTTTTTCTTCCTTTAAATATACTCTCTTCCTTTACTGTGTTGATTCCCTTTATGTATGTAAATGTTTCTATCATATCCCCCCTGTTACGTCTTTCCTCCAAGCTATACATGTTTAAGATGCTTTAACCTTTCCTGGTAAGTTTTATCCTTCAACCCATGAACCAGTTTAGTAGCCCTTCTCTGAACTCTCTCCAAAGAGAGTATCCCACACAAGCAGGACCTCCACAGCCCGCAAGTGCTGTGGAGTTCCACACATTGGTCTCCAGCTTTCGGCAATTATATATGCTTTGTAGCTCTTTTTTTTTTTTAAAGCCACACAAACAAAAATAGTTGAAGATAGGCTAACTATATGAATATCAGCTACAGAGGGTCATTACAGCTGTCCTGGGAGAGTACAGGTAAGTGTATTATCTAAAAATATCTTTGTGTTTTTATGTCTATTTTGACTTTAATTGTTTCGCACTTCCCTTGTCAATTCCCTGACTCCTTAATCTTGGTGGAGCATCTTTGAAATACTATGAACAGGACAAGCCGATGCCCGTTGAGGTCTGGGAACCACCAGTTCCAATCATTATCCAAAAGTAACCAAAACTAAATTTTCAACTACTCTTGAAGAGATGGGAGGTAGAATATTATAAACCACGCAAAATATCCCCCCAAAAAAAGATTTCAAATTTATTTAAAACACAACAAATACGAGCAACCAAAGTATCAAGGAGCACCCACGGCATCCGACCGTCTCCAGGAGAAAACAAAAATAAAAGATCTCGGAGTCAGCAGGGCTTCAGACCAGGGAGTTCCTTCCACTAGTATGGAGAGAGCTACACGAACCACCTTCTGCCGTCGATGGCCAAGTTGGTCAAAAAGTGATTTGTGCCAGGCCTACGGAGAGAGAGAAGAAAATCAGTGGATTGGAGACAAAATCAAATGAAACTGGCGGAACTTGGTTCAAGACAGACTAGAGAGGGGGATAGCATTTCCTTAAAACGATGGACCCCCAATGGTGCCAAACACACCTCCGGGAACCGTAACAGATTACAGATGGTCAGAGACAATGGGAAATCATTTGTTGTAATTTACAAGTTTCATTCATCTTCAACTGCATATGTGCAATGCAGATTTAAAGTATTGTTTATAACTTTCGCTTTGTTCACTGTAAATCAGACAAGTATCTTTACAGATACACGCAGGAGTTACGCTAAGCTCGGCCTCTCAGCTGAGGCAGAGCTCGCCGGCGCACGCCGACCGGGTCATTCGTGCCACTCATTTTTTCACTTGTGCTTCCATGTCATGTGTTGTGTATTTTGGCAGCCAATCATTTAAAAATCCCCCCCCCCCAAAGCAGATGTAGACGAAAATAGACAACCCAGTGTATTTTAATTTGAGTATTCCCATAAAATGAAGCCATTTTCTGCCAGACTAAGGAGATGTTTTTTTTTTCTGTGCTTTTATTTGTAAATTCTAGGAGCACATTTGGTAACTACGTACTGCCTTAGCTTGGTATACATTTTTGTAATGTAAAAAAAATAAAAATAATAATATATACTAAATAAATAAAAATCAGAATGTGCTCTGTTCTATAAATATGGAGGAAGACAAATGAGAGAAGTATACGGCACACGCAACTATTACTTTAGCATTATTGTACTTGTGGGGGGTAGTGACCTTATCAGTCTACACACAGACCTGGCAGATCCTTTTTTATATATATATATAAATCTGTGCGGTACAATGTACTATCAGAGCGATCAAATCAATAGCAGGGTGTTGAGGGTTTAAGTGAAATCAATATTATGAAAAGAAAAAAAAACGTTAACATTCCAAAAAAAAGAAAAGAAAAGAAGAAGTGAGGTTAATAAAATGAGCACCACAAAGTAAGAAGGCTACGGATCTCAGTAAAATACTGTGATCTGCAAGGGATGGGAAGGGTTGATTTCAATCAATGCGTACTTTAACCTCTGGAATTGCTCCTCTCGCACAGTGTCACTAATCTGTCACGATCAGTGTGAGGTGCAGAGCGTGACACACAAAGCATTGACTGTCATGTGATCGCAGTCATTGGTTCATCCCAGTGATCACATGACTGCCAGATCTCCCGCTGGGTCTAGAAACACTGCCTCAGTTGTGAGGCAGATTGCGGGTACCCGTGAAACACCGGCTAGCGGTGTGCATCAAGCGCACCGCAATGTTTTATACGGACTATCCAGTCATGAGGTCATGATCAGCGCACCAGTCATGACAAGGTAGCTTTCCAAAAGGTTGGGAAGGGGTTAATATATCGGTCTGAAATGTTGTGTAATGAGGGCTGGTAACACAAAACAAAAACAATGATTTACCCAAATGTAGCGCATCTTTTGTGGCCCAACTAATGCAATAATGGAGCAGTAACTGTTCCAGAAGCTCCTTCTCATCCAAGAATTCCAGCTTCTCAATCCTGCGGAGAAAGCAAGACACAGACCATCACTGAATTCATATAGGGAAAGCAAGACACAGACCGTCACTGAATTCATATAGGGAAAGCAAGACACAGACCGTCACTGAATTCATATAGGGAAAGCAAGACACAGACCGTCACTGAATTCATATAGGGAAAGCAAGACACAGACCGTCACTGAATTCATATAGGGAAAGCAAGACACAGACCGTCACTCCAGTCACGCGGGGAAAGCAAGACACAGACCGTCACTCCAGTCACGCGGGGAAAGCAAGACACAGACCGTCACTCCAGTCACGCGGGGAAAGCAAGACACAGACCGTCACTCCAGTCACGCGGGGAAAGCAAGACACAGACCGTCACTCCAGTCACGCGGGGAAAGCAAGACACAGACCGTCACTCCAGTCACGCGGGGAAAGCAAGACACAGACAGTCACTCCAGTCACGCGGGGAAAGCAAGACACAGACAGTCACTCCAGTCACGCGGGGAAAGCAAGACACAGACAGTCACTCCAGTCACGCGAGGAAAGCAAGACACAGACAGTCACTCCAGTCACGCGAGGAAAGCAAGACACAGACAGACAGTCACTCGGGGAAAGCAAGACACAGACAGACAGTCACTCCAGTCACGCGAGGAAAGCAAGACACAGACAGTCACTCCAGTCACGCGAGGAAAGCAAGACACAGACAGACAGTCACTCGGGGAAAGCAAGACACAGACAGACAGTCACTCCAGTCACGCGGGGAAAGCAAGACACAGACAGACAGTCACTCCAGTCACGCGGGGAAAGCAAGACACAGACAGTCACTCCAGTCACGCGGGGAAAGCAAGACACAGACAGTCACTCCAGTCACGCGGGGAAAGCAAGACACAGACAGTCACTCCAGTCACGCGAGGAAAGCAAGACACAGACAGACAGTCACTCGGGGAAAGCAAGACACAGACAGACAGTCACTCCAGTCACGCGGGGAAAGCAAGACACAGACAGACAGTCACTCCAGTCACGCGGGGAAAGCAAGACACAGACAGTCACTCCAGTCACGCGGGGAAAGCAAGACACAGACAGTCACTCCAGTCACGCGGGGAAAGCAAGACACAGACAGACAGTCACTCCAGTCACGCGGGGAAAGCAAGACACAGACAGTCACTCCAGTCACGCGGGGAAAGCAAGACACAGACAGTCACTCCAGTCACGCGGGGAAAGCAAGACACAGACAGTCACTCCAGTCACGCGGGGAAAGCAAGACACAGACAGTCACTCCAGTCACGCAGGGAAAGCAAGACACAGTCACTGCAGTCACGCGGGGAAAGCAAGACACAGACTGTCACTCGTCACGCGGGGAAAGCAAGACACAGACAGTCACTCCAGTCACGCAGGTAAAGCAAGACACAGACCGTCACTCCAGTCACGTGGGGAAAGCCAGACACAGACCGTCACTTTGGTCTCATCAGCACTAGCAGTATTGGCTTTTAATGATCATAACGAGGTTTACACTGCCTTTGACTTATTTACTGCTGGACTACTGATCTCAAATACACAAGTTGATTAATTCCAATCCCAAAGGGACTGCCGTCTTAGTGAGCAGAGCTGGAAATGAATGCTGATCCTACTCGCAGGTGCCAGTGGGATACAAAGTCAGGCGCCACTTGCTAGATTGTTATAGAAATAGAACTTGAAAACGAGGATATTTTTTTTGTAAAAAGTCCCTCAAGGCCAAAATGAACAGAAGAGGGTTTATTATTAAAGTAAATCATATTTAAGTCATTTGTGAGCAGAGTCACAGAAATTGTGCTAAATGGACACTCCTTTGGGGCTGAACTGCCCCCCTATAGACTTAGCGTCCAACTGTGGTCCTCCAGCTGTCTTTGAACTACCCCAACCATGATTCTCTGCAATTCATTAAGGCTAACAAGGATTTATGGAATTAGCAGTTCATCAGCAGTTGGAAGTGTTGGCCTACATGCTAATCTGCAGCCCTCCAGCTGTGGGTGGACCACATCTCACATTCTCCCCTTGGCAGAGGTCATTATGGGACATGTAGTTCATCGGTAGCTGGAGAGACGTAGTCGGGATGCCTAGGCTTTTCCGGTACCCTTCTTTTAATCCCTCCTACAAGGACGCTGTGAAGACTCTGCCATGACGTGAACGGTGCAAGATTTATCCAAAGGATCTGACTGTATGTGCAGCCCTGCCCATTGGCTGGTTAGTCTGTCACATATAGCATTGTACCGGTAGACATCGTCCGGGGGGAGGCTGTTGTACACCTTGATCATATTCCACGAGTCAGCCGCTTCCCAGCCATTAGTCAGCAATCTCTCCATCTGCAACGAAAGCCAAATGAGAAGTCACATCCGACCCTGACCGAGAACAGCTCCTCTGCACAAAGGAAAACAGAGCATCTACTAGAAACGGCTGATGGTCTATATTTCACATAATGCTCTGTCGGCTAAAGGGGGAAATGTAGTCCTGCAGCTTGATACCCCTGATAAAAATACAAGGTTATTCTTGGCATGCCAATGGTAAACATACATTAGTCTGGGATAGAGAGGACTGAGTGTTTAATAGACTGACTGGCAATCCAGACAGAAACCAAATAAAAACATCATAAACAATAAGGCAATGTGTACACACACAGCTCAGAAAAACAAACTGCAAGAAGAGCTCAGCTTGATAATGCAGAGTTACATCTTTACACACTGTCACTTTATAGCAATGCATTATACAGGGCCAACTCTGTTCTTCTAGCAGGAGAAACTCACCAGACCCTGCACCATGTATATATAGAAGATCTCAGCTGGCCATGGATAATGCAGAGTTACATCTTTACACACTGTCGCTTTATAACAATGCATTATACAGGGCCTACTCTGTTCTTCTAGCAGGAGAAACTCACCAGACCCTGTACCATGTATATATAGAAGATCTCAGCTGGCCATGGAAAATACAGAGTTACATCTTTACACAGTGTCACTTTATAACAATGCATTATACAGGACCAACTCTGTTCTTCTAGCAGGAGAAACTCACCAGACCCTGCACCATGTATATATAGAAGAGATCAGCTGGCCGTGGATAATGCAGAGTTACATCTTTACACACTGTCACTTTATACCAATGCATTATACAGGACCAACTCTGTTCTTCTAGCAGGAGAAACTCACCAGACCCTGCACCATGTATATATAGAAGAGCTCAGCTGGCCATGGATAATGCAGAGTTACATCTTTACACACTGTCACTTTATAACAATGCATTATACAGGGCCAACTCTGTTCTTCTAGCAGGAGAAACTCACCAGGCCCTGCACCATGTATATATAGAAGAGTTCAGCTGGTCATGGATAATGCAGAGTTACATCTTTACACACTGTCACTTTATAACAATGCATTATACAGGGCCAACTCTGTTCTTCTAGCAGGAGAAACTCACCAGACCCTGCACCATGTATATATAGAGGAGCTCAGCTGGCCATGGATAATGCAGAGTTACATCTTTACACACTGTCACTTTATAACAATGCATTATACAGGGCCAACTCTGTTCATCTAGCAGGAGAAACTCACCAGGCCCTGCACCATGTATATATAGAAGAGCTCAGCTGGCCATGGAAAATGCAGAGTTACATCTTTACACACTGTCACTTTATAACAATGCATTATACAGGGCCAACTCTGTTCTTCTAGCAGGAGAAACTCACCAGACCCTGCACCATGTATATATAGAAGAGCTCAGCTGGCCATGGATAATGCAGAGTTACATCTTTACACACTGTCACTTTATAACAATGCATTATACAGGGCCAGCTCTGTTCATCTAGCAGGAGAAACTCACCAGACCCTGCACAATGTATATATAGAAGAGCTCAGCTGGCCATGGATAATGCAGAGTTACATCTTTACACACTGTCACTTTATAACAATGCATTATACAGGACCAACTCTGTTCTTCTAGCAGGAGAAACTCACCAGACCCTGCACAATGTATAGAAGAATATATAGAAGAGCTCAGCTGGCCATGGATAATGCAGAGTTACATCTTTACACACTGTCACTATATAACAATGCATTATACAGGGCCAACTCTGTTCTTCTAGCAGGAGAAACTCACCAGGCCCTGCACAATGTATAGAATATATAGAAGAGCTCAGCTGGCCATGGATAATGCAGAGTTACATCTTTACACACTGTCACTATATAACAATGCATTATACAGGGCCAACTCTGTTCTTCTAGCAGGAGAAACTCACCAGACCCTGCACCATGTATATATATATAGAAGAGCTCAGCTGGCCATGGATAATGCAGAGTTACATCTTTACACACTGTCACTTTATAACACTGCATTATACAGGACCAACTCTGTTCTTCTAGCAGGAGAAACTCACCACGCCCTGCACCATGTATATATAGAAGAGCTCAGCTGGCCATGGATAATACAGAGTTACATCTTTACACACTGTCACTTTATAACAATGCATTCTACAGGGCCAACTCTGTTCTTCTAGCAGGAGAAACTCACCAGACCCTGCACCATGTATATATAGAAGAGCTCAGCTGGCCATGGATAATGCAGAGTTACATCTTTACACACTGTCACTATATAACAATGCATTATACAGGGCCAACTCTGTTCTTCTAGCAGGAAAAACTCACCAGACCCTGCACCATGTATATATATAGAAGAGCTCAGCTGGCCATGGATAATGCAGAGTTACATCTTTACACACTGTCACTTTATAACACTGCATTATACAGGACCAACTCTGTTCTTCTAGCAGGAGAAACTCACCACGCCCTGCACCATGTATATATAGAAGAGCTCAGCTGGCCATGGATAATACAGAGTTACATCTTTACACACTGTCACTTTATAACAATGCATTCTACAGGGCCAACTCTGTTCTTCTAGCAGGAGAAACTCACCAGACCCTGCACCATGTATATATAGAAGAGCTCAGCTGGCCATGGATAATGCAGAGTTACATCATTACACACTGTCACTTTATAACAATACATTATACAGGGCCAACTCTGTACTTCTAGCAGGAGAAACTCACCAGACCCTGCACCATGTATATATAGAAGAGCTCAGCTGGCCATGGATAACGCAGAGTTACATCTTTACACACTGTCACTTTATAACAATGCATTATACAGGGCCAACTCTGTTCTTCTAGCAGGAGAAACTCACCAGACCCTGCACCATGTGTATATATAGAAGAGATCAGCTGGCCATGGATAATGCAGAGTTACATCTTTACACACTGTCACTTTATAACAATGCATTATACAGGGCCAACTCTGTTCTTCTAGACGGAGAAACTCACCAGACCCTGCACCATGTATATATATAGAAGAGCTCAGCTGGCCATGGATAATGCAGAGTTACATCTTTACACGCTGTCACTTTATAACAATGCATTATACAGGGCCAACTCTGTTCTTCTAGCAGGAGAAACTCACCAGGCCCTGCACCATGTGTATATATAGAAGAGCTCAGCTGGCCATGGATAATGCAGAGTTACATCTTTACACACTGTCACTTTATAACAATGCATTATACAGGGCCAACTCTGTTCTTCTAGCAGGAGAAACTCACCAGACCCTGCACCATGTATATATAGAAGAGCTCAGCTGGCCATGGATAATGCAGAGTTACATCTTTACACGCTGTCACTTTATAACAATGCATTATACAGGGCCAACTCTGTTCTTCTAGCAGGAGAAACTCACCAGACCCTGCACCATGTATATATAGAGGAGCTCACCAGGCCCTGCACCATGTGTATATATAGAAGAGCTCAGCTGGCCATGGATAATGCTGAGTTACATCTTTACACACTGTCACTTTATAACAATGCATTATACAGGGCCAACTCTGTTCTTCTAGCAGGAGAAACTCACCAGACCCTGCACCATGTATATATAGAAGAGCTCAGCTGGCCATGGATAATGCAGAGTTACATCTTTACACACTGTCACTTTATAACAATGCATTATACAGGGCCAACTCTGTTCTTCTAGCAGGAGAAACTCACCAGGCCCTGCACCATGTATATATAGAAGAGCTCAGCTGGCCATGGATAATGCAGAGTTACATCTTTACACACTGTCACTTTATACCAATGCATTATACAGGACCAACTCTGTTCTTCTAGCAGGAGAAACTCACCAGACACTGCACAATGTATAGAAGAATATATAGAAGAGTTTAGCTGGCCATGGATAATGCAGAGTTACATCTTTACACACTGTCACTTTATAACAATGCATTATACAGGACCAACTCTGTTCTTCTAGCAGGAGAAACTCACCAGACACTGCACAATGTATAGAAGAATATATAGAAGAGTTTAGCTGGCCATGGATAATGCAGAGTTACATCTTTACACACTGTCACTTTATAACAATGCACTATACAGGACCAACTCTGTTCTTCTAGCAGGAGGAAGTCACCAGGTTTGTCCCTGCACAATGTATGGTTAAATCAGTAAAATGGAATATTCATCACCCCACTCATATTTTAGTACATAGATGTTCTCCTCTCTAGGATCAATGAGAACTTCCCAGTCCACTGGCCACAGCTAAAGAGATTGTGACTTCACACGTAGCTACAATCCACCAAAGTGCACTAGCAATAGAGGAGAAAGGAACACACCATGGTTTATTTTAGACCTGGCTGATAGTTTATCAATACAATATACTCTGCGTACATAGTAAACTTAAAATAAAGCTACGCTACAGATTATCAGAATTGTTTTTTTTTTTTAATCTTCAAATATTGATCGTCCATCGCTCTACAACAATCCCTGATAAGGCCAGCCTAGCTAATCGATGGGGAAAGTTATAAATTTACTTTTGTCAATCAGGGTCACAGGATCTGGTTCACCTAACTGCAAACAGACTATGTATTCACCGCAATGTGACCCGGGATTCTCAAACTAAAAAAAGGGGAGGAAGTTAAAACATGCACCACGCATGAGACGTGCGAAACGAGACTCCTCTTATCCGACTGGAGTTTGGTCAAGGAAGGTAACTTATGGAATGCTCTTGGGTTAGCGGAGAATCATGGGGGACCCCCAGGTCTACTGCTATCATGAGACGGGGATGGGAAATTGGGGGGGAGGATGGGAGTCCAAAGGGGGGTGGGATTGTGTTGAGTAACTCCACAAAACTGAGCTCCAGTCTGGAGATCTCTTCTTCAAATGTATATTATGTATGGCTCATAGACAGCACTGCATAATTGCGCAAACAGTCACAAATTTTATAGGAAGAAAGTCAAAAATCCAGGACTGTCAATGACAATCCGATACTGTTGGCAACTATCTTATAAGTTTTTGGGGGTTATTTTTTTTTTTTTAAACACAAGCTTTTCACGACTATAACATTGGATTCATAACATTATAATATATAATATTTATAGCAGGGGTATGAAACAGAGGCCTTCCATTTGTGTGAGGACTACATTTCCCATAATCCCCTGTCCCTTAGCTGACGTAGGCCACCCACAGGATACTGGGTAATGTACGTCCTGGGGAAGGTACCATCTCATTATATCCTTCGTGATGTGTTACCTGTGACTCCACAGATTGGCAGGCGTCTACTCCAGACAGGTTACACCGTCTCCTCTGCAGGTTCTCCACCATAATCTGCCCAAAACGATCACCCATGTTTACCTAACGGGAGCAGGGACTAAAAGGTCAGATCCACTGCATATACTGCACCATATTCATCACTGAGCAGACTATCAGTTATACATTCATTAGAATAATATCCTCACCTGTTCGTAGTTTATAAACATGGCTGTGGGGAACGTACTGGCGGCCCACTTCAGTAGAGAGGACGACTGCGCGGGGGTCATATAAACCAACACACACTCTGTGACTAGAAGCGTGGGTAACCTGAAATTAAAAACACGCAGGAAAAATAATAATGCTACGGACTGATCTGATCTGATACCCCCAGCCAAACCTTCCACCTCTTCACGTTCTACACACAGAACATATACACAATAAAGGAAAGGTTAGCAGGTGTAACTGTATGATGTAAGCGCCCAAAAACTTTGGACTTTATTCATTAATTGACCAGAGAATTAAAAAAAAAAAAAAAAAAAAAAAAAAAAACCTTAAAGTGCCAAATTGGAAAAAGTCTCCAATGCAACTGAATTCTCCAATTAGAGAAAGTTTTCCCCTTGTAGTGATAATCCCTCTCCCCTCCGTTGTTTTTTTTTTTTGGTTATGACCTCCCTTATGAAGGAGTTCATCGGGGGGAGGTATCCTCCTTGTAACAGATATATTAACTCAGGCTGGATGTCCAGTAGAGGTCTGTGCCAACACCCTTTAAATACCCCCACTTTAACAAAGTTGCCCAGGTGAGGCAGTCTCAAAGGACACCACGGATTGCTTCATAGGGGGATAGTCATTAAAGGGGAGTTGCGGGTGATATATATATCAATTTATAATTATAAAAAAATCTAATCTTGAACCAAATTTTTTGAGATTTTGTATCGATTAATCTATGTATACACAATTACTATTTTTAATCCTGTTTGAAGGAAGTAACAAAAAATGGCACTCACAAGATGACGGGTAAAGCCAAAAGTGACGTGGTTTATTCAGTAAAAAATCCAAGATGATAAATAAATCACGCACAGCAGATCATGGGGATGCAAAAAAAAGGGGTAAGTTAAAGCTTGAAGCGTTTCGCACTTCTAGCGCTTAGTCAGATTAGTCTAAATTTTTTTCAAATGATTGTAAAATGTAAAAGCCGTCTTCAAATGCAATACATAATCTAATGCATTAAGTATCCGGTTTTCATTTTATCGACATGTGTATAGCTACAACGATTTCAATTCTCGATGCGTTCCGATTGGCTAAGAACCGCCCAATAGGCCAATAGGAATGCGGCATTGATTTCAAATGTATCACTACTGTATCTTTCGTCTCGGTATCTCGGGCCATCTTCTCCTGGTCTTTGGAGAAGCTTTGTACAGCAGTGATAGGGATCAACAGGTATAAACCTGAACGTGTTTAATATATCCGCAACTTTTTGAAAACGGAAAACGAAATCCAACACTAAAAGTGATTTAAGCAATAAATTCCAAACCGACACCTTACTGT
Organism: Pelodytes ibericus; assembly: GCA_036172795.1. NCBI lineage: Eukaryota > Metazoa > Chordata > Amphibia > Anura > Pelodytidae > Pelodytes > Pelodytes ibericus. The sequence goes on along the minus strand of CM069860.1, from coordinate 10,870,442 downwards.
GTGTCCAGGCCAAATTTCCTCAGCTTTTCTTCCATATCTTTCAGGTTTCGAAGATCAGCCCCAACGATGGAGTAACGCGAGGAATCCAGACTGTGAGCGTCTGAGCAGAGAGACAATGACACAACAACAACAACACTGAATATCGGACACACCAGACCCAAGTTATCCCTTTGTAAAATTATAAGCGACGTTAGGAAAGCGTTTCATGTCTTTGTGTAACTCCTCTGAGACTCATCGGCTCTTCTCAATGACCACCTACTGGTTTACGTACATCCTGTTCTCCTGCATCCCCCTCACCCCGATCCTGCCATTATTGACCTTGGCTGCTACACTACAAATCACTGGAAGTAATGAACCAAATTAACAGTAGTATCCACCCAATACCTGGAAGCCATTGTCCACAAACAGCCAAAACACTCCTGCTACTTTTTCTCATTGAACTTTAGGCATCTACCTCTGAAGAAGCCCTGTGTGGAGAAACGCGTTGGGTTTATCACCACATTTGGCACACAACTGTCTTAACCATCATGGGTTTTAACAATATTATTATTATTATTATTATATGTACCTTTCTATTGGGATTCTCTGGATATCATTCTTTCAGACTTTTAAAAAAAATAAATATTAAAATTACTGTTTTTCCAAATATATATATATATTTTTCTATTTTCTAGAGCTCGCACCTCAATTTATTCAGAACAAGACCACAGTGGTTTCTTGGACCCACAAGCCAAGGTTGAACCTCAAAGAACACAAACAAGCAGGAGGGCGGGGGGGGGGTGGGGGGGTGGGGGCATAGAAGGTGGGACAAAGTTCGACATTCATGTCACTTGCACCTTTCACATTGATAGAGTTTTACGATGTGCCAATTTAGAAAGATAACTTGGTGTTCAATCCCGTGTTTTACAAGCGATAAATGATCGTTATGAAACTGTAGAGAGAAGGAATTTTACTGAGGGAGGGTATAAGCCAAATCGGACATGTTTAACAGGTTTGCAGCGGTAGTTAAAAACCCACTGCTCCAGTCTGATAAAGGTTTCAAAAGCCAGGTCTATAACACAACTGTAGGAAAAGCCCATATGATCGAGCTGGGATTGGTTAATACGGACAACGCATTTCATGGTCAAAAAAAAAATAATAATGTCTTTGTATTCCTGAATGTACGGCCTGCATACGGAATACATGGATTCATTTGCTTCAACACAGTTTATTATTGCTTTAAAGGTAGCCGTCTTTGGGAGGAGATGGTTTCTGTACATGCTACACCCCTTTCTTGACCCCTTAACATAGCATGGAGCAGAGGCCCAATCTGGTGGCTTCATTTGTCAGAGGGGATTCAACCGCGGTGGGATCCGTAGAATAGTTCATCGCAGGGGGGGTCACAATGTGCTGCAGAGCACAGGAGATACTATGCCGCCTAAGGGCATTTAATCCCCCCCCCCCCCCCCCAATTTAAAGGGACACAAAACTTTTTTTTTTTCACTTGTGCTTCTAATATAGATTGAAAAGTCCATTGCCCCTAGTAAGAGGATGAACTGGCGTGTACTTCTGATACTACACGCCAGTTTATCCTCTGACCGACAGCTGCCATCTCTCTCGGCTAGCGCAGAGAGAGACCCTCGTTTTTGGGGGGCCTTAACTAGGTCCCCCCCCCCTGCTGGTCCCATGCAAAATGAGGGTCTCTCGCTATGCTAGCAGCGAGAGACCCTCACATTCAGCTGCCAGAGTGCGGCGAGGTCTCGTGTTTATGACATCACCAGTGGCTTGCCATACAGGTGAGAAATTGTGTGTAATTTGCATATCAAGCCGCAGGTGATGTCAAACAGAAGACACCACAGACGCATTTAAAACCCAGTTCTCTCTCAACTTTTTTTTTTATTCTCTATATTTACAGGATAAACACTGTTTGGATGACAGTCTCTTGAAGAACAGAGAAGGCCCAGATTAATCAAGGTTTAATCCGTGGCCGTCCAGAATTTGTCTACAGGAATACATTTTGTGTGTCGTATTTTGGGAAATACTACACTTACCTATAAAAAGTGCATCTCCAGAATGGGATTCCATTATAGGCTTGGATAAGGGAGGTTTGGACCTGTGAAATAGCGAAAGTTTAACATTAATGTAAGACAAAATCACCGTGAAACACTAGATCCCATGGCATTAAAAAAAAAAAAATCCCGATCAGGAGTGCTACCGTGATCCAGAAAGGAAAACATGGAGGATAGTATATAAACAGCTGGGGCAATGTACGAAACGTGGATGTTCCTTTAAGAGTGCGTTCGATGGCTCTTGGAAAGTAAGAGTCACAAAAATATCAATAAAGCCTTGAACCATTCCAGCCTGACCCTATTCCTACCTGCTGTAAAATCCTTATATCTTATTTGGTCCTTGGCCCTATCTTATCTTCAGGATAGCATTACTGTATTAACCTCTGCCACCTTTGCTGGAAGACTACGCCATGCATCCACCACACTCTCAGACAAGTAATTGCTTTCTGATTAAACCCCCTGACTATCTAATTGAACTTCTTTTTACCTGCCTTCGTTATGTACGTCGTTAAATCCCCCCCTGTTTTTAAACTTAATTGAGCCTGTATTAAAAACTAGCCCATAAGATATTCAACATTAATGGAGACTATGTACTTACTTTATATTGTACAACTTTCTAGCAACTATGGAGGGGAAATCCACCTCAAAATATTTTGTGGGGAGTAGACTTTCATCCTGCAGAAATACAAATTATTCATTTTATTAACCAATAATAATAATTAAAAAAAATGTAAAAAAAATTATATATATATATATTTTAGTTTTTTTTTTACACAATCTAAAATCATAATAAAATATATCTATATTTAATTTAACATTGCTTATACTGTGACTGTAGAGAATAAAAAAATCATCATTAGAAATGCAGAATTGCATGCAAATGCATAAAAGAACTATACGTTTTGAATGTGCCTGCTTATGACATCATCTGTAAAAAGTATCATTTGACACAGACACATTTTTAAAACACATTCTCTCTTATTTTAGTCATTTATGTGCAATTCTGAAAATATATAGAGCATTTACAGCATTTTATATTCTCTAGTCACACTTTAAGTAATGGTTAAACCCTAAAAAATAAAATCAGTATATGAGATCTTACTTTACAAATCAACACCAATTATGAAACAAGACCTTGTTTCGAACATGCAATTCGATTCTCTCAGCTGATCGGGCAAATAGGATAAAACACGACAGTGTAAGTACATAGAGGGTTCTCCAAAATCCCTGGGTTGATCAAACAGGACTCTGGATTTTTAAAATAAACTTTTATATTTTGGAGTACAGGGGGCCACAATCCAGAGAAACCATTTAGTTAGTCCGCAAACACAGGTAGATTGTGAGCTCTTTATAAAAGTACAATGGAGGCAGTGTCTATAAGAAACAGCGCAGAGTATATTATCAGCAATGAATTAAGAAATACTGAATGTTATCGATTGCCATAGATTCTGTACATGAATGTAGTGTAGAATTACTCGTTCACAGTCTCTGAAATAGGAGGGAGGTTCACATAATATGCTAAATAAATCCACTAATTATTCCCCCCCCCCTCTAATATGCTAGGATACATGAATTGATCACTATGTGATAGGACAATAGCGCCCCCTGCCTGTTGGTGAATTAGTGAATTAAAACACCCAACCGATTATAGAAACAGGCTTGGGAACAGTTAACCAAAAGCCCTGTTAATGTGTAATTCCTATGCTTCGTGGAACAACCTTGCAGAGAGTTGGACGTGCATTTTTAGTGTTTTTCTTGCCCCCACCCATCTATCAAAGCACATACATATGTCAGACATTTTTATATTTACCCAGGTTGCCTATCATCAATACATTATACAGTGATGATGAAGATGCATTATAGCTAGGAGTCATTGATGCCATCTACTGGCACTGAGCTGCATTGCATGTGTGCTAGTGTGGTTCCCTAAGGCTTAGGGAACCACACCAGGTGTACTACATATTCTTATTTATAAACAAATGGGTAATCCCTGAATCCTGGACTTTTGGGGGGTCCTTGAGGGCTGGTTTGAGAAGCTCTGATCTAGAGCAAGGTTTATTGAGCATGTCGTAACATTCAGCTCCAATGACTGCTGGGATCCAAGTCTCCAAGGGCTGTTGCATATATACTAAGATGGTATGGTCCATTTTCTCTAGGTCTACCCCGTCTCGTATGTTTGACACATATTTAATAGCCCCCGAGAATGATAGAACCTTAGTAAAGCATAGTTGGTGGGTAGACTCTAGACTGAAAGATCTTCTCTAGATAATAAGCTTGAAGACCTCCAAGACCTTTTATAATGTATTCCTTGTGGATCCACAGATTCTGAAACCTATATTTGTACCAGGCACCTAAAAAAGGTAGATACTTTTGAGCTGACTTTGTGGGGAAAAGGACCAAACCCCGAGTCACAGACAGCACACAACTGGTAAAAGGGACACGGAATATCCATACATTTAGCATCAGCAGCCCTACAGAGACCTGAGCGAAATGAGTAGGGAATGCCAACTCAGGATGGGATGATAAAAGAAACTCAGATTTTTAGGCATAGACCATCGAAGAGCTAAACTACAAACTAAATAATTAAGGGCAAGTAACTTTGATACTACTCGGGTTAAACATGTCCGTAGCTTACCTTCAATTTCCAAAACGTTGTATCTAATCCGGCACCGAGGTTAATAATCTGACACTTGCACTCCGTCCTCCTCAGGAAAGCCTTCAGTAACACGCTGACCCCCTGCACACGGGCATAGTACCCTAATAAAACGGAGAGAACAGAGAAAACTGTCCCTGCATGCTTGGTGACCAGGGGGAACCGTCTGGAGGCGAATATCCACTAATCAACTCCAATGAACTGCTCAGTGGGAAATGTGTAATGTGCAAATCAAGCCGTAGGTGGCGTCATTAAACTGATTCATAGCTTAAATCGATGTTAAGTTGACATTTAGTCCCTTTAATGTCTGCAGGTTGTTCTCTGCTTTATTAAATACTGGGGCCCGGGGCCTGTAGAACGGCATCAAACGCCCTCGTTTGTTAGCTCATCGCGGCGAATGAAGCGCTCTGTGGATGTCGCTGCCGGTGACTGCCAGATGAGGCCCACTTTGACACCGGCTACGTGTACCAGAAATGCGCCGCGCCAGACCATATGGGTTCGGACATGCCTTGGCTAAGTCATGTGTGATGAGGACCTCGGTGTCCCTGCCTCCTGGGACCTCTGTGAATGGGGCAGGGAACAGGAAAAAAAAATGTGTGGAGTTAAGGGGTTAAAGGGTACCGGTCATGTAAGAAGGACTATCGCTATACATTCGATATCAAGATGCCTATATGTTGTGCTAAACATTGTGTCGCAGAGTTGTGGATGACGGGCTAATGTGAAAAAGATCAAATTGAACTTTATTTAGATTTTTGGGATATTTTGCAAATATACTAAATAGATAACATTACAGCTTGGAGGGGATATGTGTTCAAACAATAAAAGATTAAATAAAGACCGAGTGTCTGTGCTATAGGGGGCAATGTATAATGTGGGATACTTTATTTCCATTGTGTGCACAATCACTTGCCTCTGTTGATCTCGGGGGCTTTCCGTTCCTTTGCCTGTCGCACAAAATACTGGATTTGAGGGTCTTTCCAGTAACCAACACTTACTGCAAACCTGTGATTAAGAAGATAGACTAGTGAGACACAGATATCTGTAGGCCAGTCCTCGCACCAGGGGAAGGCGCCACGGACATTTATATGAAAGGAGGGCACCGGGACCCTCACAGGGAAGGCGCCGGGACCCTCACAGGGAAGACGCCGGGACCCTCACATAGAGGCACCGGCACCCTTATATGAAGCCACCGGCACCCTTACATGAAGCCACCGGCACCCTTACATGAAGCCACCGGCACCCTTACATGAAGCCACCGGCACCCTTACATGTAGGCACCAGCACCCTTACATGAAGCCACCAGCACCCTTACATGAAGCCACCAGCACCCTTACATGAAGCCACCGGCACCCTTACATGAAGCCACCAGCACCCTTACATGTAGACACCAGCACCCTTACATGTAGGCACCAGCACCCTTACATGAAGCCACCAGCACCCTTACATGAAGCCACCAGCACCCTTACATGAAGCCACCAGCACCCTTACATGAAGCCACCAGGACCCTCACATGTAGGCACCAGCACCCTTATATGAAGGCACCAGCACCCTTACATGAAGGCACCAGACACCGGGACCCTTATATGGAGGCACTACCACCTTTACATGAAGGCACCGAGACCCTTATATGAAGGCACCAGACACCGAGACCCTTATATGAAGGCACCAGACACCGAGACCCTTATATGAAGGCACCAGACACCGAGACCCTTATATGAAGGCACCAGACACCGGGACCTTTATATGAAGGCACCAGCACCCTCACATGAAGGCACCGAGACCCATATATGAAGGCACCAGACACCGGGACCCTTATATGAAGGCACCAGCACCCTCACATGAAGGCACCGGGACCCTTATATGAAGGCACTAGCACCCTTACATGAAGGCACCAGACACCGGGACCCTTATATGAAGGCACCAGCACCCTCACATGAAAGCACCAGGACCCTTATATGAAGGCACTAGCACCCTCACATGAAAGCACCAGGACCCTTATATGAAGGCACTAGCACCCTCACATGAAGGCACCGAGACCCTTATATGAAGGCACTAGCACCATTACATGAAGGCACCGAGACCCTTATATGAAGGCACTAGCACCATTACATGAAGGCACCGAGACCCTTATATGAAGGCACTTGCACCATTACATGAAGGCACCGAGACCCTTATATGAAGGCACTAGCACCATTACATGAAGGCACCGAGACCCTTATATGAAGGCACTAGCACCATTACATGAAGGCACCGAGACCCTTATATGAAGGCACCAGACACCGGGACCCTTATATGAAGGCACTAGCACCCTCACATGAAGGCACCAGACACCGGGACCCTTATATGAAGGCACCAGACACCGGGACCCTTATATGAAGGCACTGGCACCCTCACATGAAGGCACCGGGACCCTTATATGAAGGCACCAGACACCGGGACCCTTATATGAAGGCACCGGGACCCTTATAGGAAGGCACCAGACACCGGGACCCTTATATGAAGGCACTAGCATCCTTATATGAAGGCACCGGGACCCTTATATGAAGTCGGCAGCACCCTTATATGAAGGCACCGGGACCCTTATATGAAGGCACCGGGACCCTCACATGAAGGCACCGGGACCCTCACATGAAGGCACCGGGACCCTCACATGAAGGCACCGGGACCCTCACATGAAGGCACCGGGACCCTCACATGAAGGCACCGGGACCCTTATATGAAGGCACCGGGACCCTTATATGAAGGCACCGGGACCCTTATATGAAGGCACCGGGACCCTTATATGAAGGCACTAGCACCCTTATATGAAGGCACCGGGACCCTTACATGAAGGCAACGGGACCCTTACATGAAGGCACCAGACACCGGGACCCTTATATGAAGGCACCAGCACCCTCACATGAAGGCACTGAGACCCTTATATGAAGGCACCAGACACCGGGACCCTTATATGAAGGCACCAGCACCCTTATATGAAGGCACCAGACACCGTAAGCCTTATATGAAGGCACCAGACACCGGGACCCTTATATGAAGGCACCAGACACCGGGACCCTTATATGAAGGCACCAGACACCGGGACCCTTATATGAAGGCACCAGACACCGGGACCCTTATATGAAGGCACCAGACACCGGGACCCTTATATGAAGGCACCAGCACCCTTATATGAAGGCACCAGACACCGTGAGCCTTATATGAAGGCACCAGACACCGTGAGCCTTATATGAAGGCACCAGACACCGGGACCCTTCCATGAAGGCACCAGACACCGGGACCCTTCCATGAAGGCACCAGACACCGGGACCCTTACATGAAGGCACCAGACACCGGGACCCTTCCATGAAGGCACCAGACACCGGGACCCTTCCATGAAGGCACCAGACACCGGGACCCTTCCATGAAGGCACCAGACACCGGGACCCTTACATGAAGGCACCAGCACCCTTACATGAAGGCACCAGACACCGGGACCCTTACATGAAGGCACCAGCACCCTTACATGAAGGCACCAGACACCGGGACCCTTACATGAAGGCACCAGACACCGGGACCCTTACATGAAGGCACCAGACACCGGGACCCTTACATGAAGGCACCAGCACCCTCACATGAAGGCACCGGGACCCTTACATGAAGGCACCAGACACCGGGACCCTTACATGAAGGCACCAGACACCGGGACCCTTACATGAAGGCACCAGACACCGGGACCCTTACATGAAGGCACCAGACACCGGGACCCTTACATGAAGGCACCAGACACCGGGACCCTTACATGAAGGCACCAGACACCGGGACCCTTATATAAAGGCACCAGACACCGGGACCCTTACATGAAGGCACCAGACACCGGGACCCTTACATGAAGGCACCAGACACCGGGACCCTTATATGAAGGCACCAGCACCCTCACATGAAGGCACCGGGACCCTTACATGAAGGCACCAGACACCGGGACCCTTACATGAAGGCACCAGAAACCGGGACCCTTACATGAAGGCACCAGACACCGGGACCCTTACATGAAGGCACCAGACACCGGGACCCTTACATGAAGGCACCAGACACCGGGACCCTTACATGAAGGCACCAGACACCGGGACCCTTACATGAAGGCACCAGACACCGGGACCCTTACATGAAGGCACCAGACACCGGGACCCTTACATGAAGGCACCAGACACCGGGACCCTTACATGAAGGCACCAGACACCGGGACCCTTATATAAAGGCACCAGACACCGGGACCCTTACATGAAGGCACCAGACACCGGGACCCTTACATGAAGGCACCAGACACCGGGACCCTTACATGAAGGCACCAGACACCGGGACCCTTAGATGAAGGCACCAGACACCGGGACCCTTATATGAAGGCACCAGACACCGGGACCCTTATATGAAGGCACCAGCACCCTTATATGAAGGCACCAGACACCGTGAGCCTTATATGAAGGCACCAGACACCGTGAGCCTTATATGAAGGCACCAGACACCGGGACCCTTCCATGAAGGCACCAGACACCGGGACCCTTCCATGAAGGCACCAGACACCGGGACCCTTCCATGAAGGCACCAGACACCGGGACCCTTCCATGAAGGCACCAGACACCGGGACCCTTACATGAAGGCACCAGACACCGGGACCCTTACATGAAGGCACCAGCACCCTTACATGAAGGCACCAGACACCGGGACCCTTACATGAAGGCACCAGACACCGGGACCCTTACATGAAGGCACCAGCACCCTCACATGAAGGCACCGGGACCCTTACATGAAGGCACCAGACACCGGGACCCTTACATGAAGGCACCAGACACCGGGACCCTTACATGAAGGCACCAGACACCGGGACCCTTACATGAAGGCACCAGACACCGGGACCCTTACATGAAGGCACCAGACACCGGGACCCTTACATGAAGGCACCAGACACCGGGACCCTTACATGAAGGCACCAGACACCGGGACCCTTACATGAAGGCACCAGACACCGGGACCCTTACATGAAGGCACCAGACACCGGGACCCTTATATAAAGGCACCAGACACCGGGACCCTTACATGAAGGCACCAGACACCGGGACCCTTACATGAAGGCACCAGACACCGAGACCCTTATATGAAGGCACCAGACACCGGGACCCTTATATGAAGGCACCAGACACCGGGACCCTTATATGAAGGCACCAGCACCCTCACATGAAGGCACCGGGACCCTTACATGAAGGCACCAGACACCGGGACCCTTACATGAAGGCACCAGACACCGGGACCCTTACATGAAGGCACCAGACACCGGGACCCTTACATGAAGGCACCAGACACCGGGACCCTTATTTAAAGGCACCAGACACCGGGACCCTTACATGAAGGCACCAGACACCGGGACCCTTACATGAAGGCACCAGACACCGAGACCCTTATATGAAGGCACCAGACACCGGGACCCTTATATGAAGGCACCAGACACCGGGACCCTTATATGAAGGCACCAGCACCCTCACATGAAGGCACCGGGACCCTTACATGAAGGCACCAGACACCGGGACCCTTATTTAAAGGCACCAGACACCGGGACCCTTACATGAAGGCACCAGACACCGGGACCCTTACATGAAGGCACCAGACACCGGGACCTTTATATGAAGGCACCAGCACCCTCACATGAAGGCACCGGGACCCTTACATGAAGGCACCAGACACCGGGACCCTTATTTAAAGGCACCAGACACCGGGACCCTTACATGAAGGCACCAGACACCGGGACCCTTACATGAAGGCACCAGACACCGAGACCCTTATATGAAGGCACCAGACACCGGGACCCTTATATAAAGGCACCAGACACCGGGACCCTTATATGAAGGCACCAGACACCGGGACCCTTACATGAAGGCACCAGACACCGGGACCCTTATATAAAGGCACCAGACACCGGGACCCTTACATGAAGGCACCAGACACCGGGACCCTTACATGAAGGCACCAGACACCGAGACCCTTACATGAAGGCACCAGACACCGGGACCCTTATATGAAGGCACCAGACACCGGGACCCTTATATAAAGGCACCAGACACCGGGACCCTTACATGAAGGCACCAGACACCGGGACCCTTATATAAAGGCACCAGACACCGGGACCCTTATATAAAGGCACCAGACACCGGGACCCTTATATAAAGGCACCAGACACCGGGACCCTTATATAAAGGCACCAGACACCGGGACCCTTATATAAAGGCACCAGACACCGGGACCCTTATATGAAGGCACCAGACACCGGGACCCTTATATAAAGGCACCAGACACCGGGACCCTTATATAAAGGCACCAGACACCGGGACCCTTATATGAAGGCACCAGACACCGGGACCCTTACATGAAGGCACCAGACACCGGGACCCTTACATGAAGGCACCAGACACCGGGACCCTTACATGAAGGCACCAGACACCGGGACCCTTATATAAAGGCACCAGACACCGGGACCCTTACATGAAGGCACCAGACACCGGGACCCTTACATGAAGGCACCAGACACCGAGACCCTTATATGAAGGCACCAGACACCGGGACCCTTATATGAAGGCACCAGACACCGGGACCCTTATATGAAGGCACCAGCACCCTCACATGAAGGCACCGGGACCCTTACATGAAGGCACCAGACACCGGGACCCTTACATGAAGGCACCAGACACCGGGACCCTTACATGAAGGCACCAGACACCGGGACCCTTACATGAAGGCACCAGACACCGGGACCCTTATTTAAAGGCACCAGACACCGGGACCCTTACATGAAGGCACCAGACACCGGGACCCTTACATGAAGGCACCAGACACCGAGACCCTTATATGAAGGCACCAGACACCGGGACCCTTATATGAAGGCACCAGACACCGGGACCCTTATATGAAGGCACCAGCACCCTCACATGAAGGCACCGGGACCCTTACATGAAGGCACCAGACACCGGGACCCTTATTTAAAGGCACCAGACACCGGGACCCTTACATGAAGGCACCAGACACCGGGACCCTTACATGAAGGCACCAGACACCGGGACCCTTATATGAAGGCACCAGCACCCTCACATGAAGGCACCGGGACCCTTACATGAAGGCACCAGACACCGGGACCCTTATTTAAAGGCACCAGACACCGGGACCCTTACATGAAGGCACCAGACACCGGGACCCTTACATGAAGGCACCAGACACCGAGACCCTTATATGAAGGCACCAGACACCGGGACCCTTATATAAAGGCACCAGACACCGGGACCCTTATATGAAGGCACCAGACACCGGGACCCTTACATGAAGGCACCAGACACCGGGACCCTTATATAAAGGCACCAGACACCGGGACCCTTACATGAAGGCACCAGACACCGGGACCCTTACATGAAGGCACCAGACACCGAGACCCTTACATGAAGGCACCAGACACCGGGACCCTTATATGAAGGCACCAGACACCGGGACCCTTATATAAAGGCACCAGACACCGGGACCCTTACATGAAGGCACCAGACACCGGGACCCTTATATAAAGGCACCAGACACCGGGACCCTTATATAAAGGCACCAGACACCGGGACCCTTATATAAAGGCACCAGACACCGGGACCCTTATATAAAGGCACCAGACACCGGGACCCTTATATAAAGGCACCAGACACCGGGACCCTTATATGAAGGCACCAGACACCGGGACCCTTATATAAAGGCACCAGACACCGGGACCCTTATATAAAGGCACCAGACACCGGGACCCTTATATGAAGGCACCAGACACCGGGACCCTTATATAAAGGCACCAGTCCCGGGACCCTTATATAAAGGCACCAGACACCGGGACCCTTATATAAAGGCACCAGACACCGGGACCCTTATATAAAGGCACCAGACACCGGGACCCTTATATAAAGGCACCAGACACCGGGACCCTTACATGAAGGCACCAGACACCGGGACCCTTATATAAAGGCACCAGACACCGGGACCCTTACATGAAGGCACCAGACACCGGGACCCTTACATGAAGGCACCAGACACCGGGACCCTTACATGAAGGCACCAGACACCGGGACCCTTACATGAAGGCACCAGACACCGGGACCCTTACATGAAGGCACCAGACACCGGGACCCTTACATGAAGGCACCAGACACCGGGACCCTTACATGAAGGCACCAGACACCGGGACCCTTACATGAAGGCACCAGACACCGGGACCCTTACATGAAGGCACCAGACACCGGGACCCTTATATAAAAGCACCAGACACCGGGACCCTTACATGAAGGCACCAGACACCGGGACCCTTATATGAAGGCACCAGACACCGGGACCCTTATATGAAGGCACCAGACACCGGGACCCTTATATGAAGGCACCAGACACCGGGACCCTTATATAAAGGCACCAGACACCGGGACCCTTATATAAAAGCACCAGACACCGGGACCCTTACATGAAGGCACCAGACACCGGGACCCTTATATGAAGGCACCAGACACCGGGACCCTTATATAAAGGCACCAGACACCGGGACCCTTATATGAAGGCACCAGACACCGGGACCCTTATATAAAGGCACCAGACACCGGGACCCTTATATGAAGGCACCAGACACCGGGACCCTTACATGAAGGCACCAGACACCGGGACCCTTATATAAAGGCACCAGACACCGGGACCCTTATATAAAGGCTATATACCAGGAGGTGCCCAGCAGGCTGTACACAGCACTCTCACCTCTTGCAGATCGAGGCATCGTCGCAGGTCCCTCTCACTGCCTCGTCCGCTGTATCCGAGTCCGGTTCGGCCGCACGGGACATGTCGCTCTCCGTGCCTCGCAGGTCAGACTAAACCACACGCCCACCTCCGTGTTGACGATTGCAACACTGCAGTGCCATTGGCTGGCTGGCAGTGGCATGCAGGAATACTATTGGTTATAAAACGAGTCCCGCCCTCCTGCGTCTGAGCGCACTTTACTATTGGCCGATCCGGCTCTGACATTAGGGAAGTGTCAGGGAAATAAATCTTCCGCCATCTTTGATTTGGGAACTGGGGGCAGTGTGGTC